>VZTG01007655.1:214499-299161 GCA_013397845.1 Melanocharis versteri
AGATAGGTCACTGCTGCAGTCCAGGGTGGCCTTTGTTAGATTTAGTTTGCCGCTTTTATAAATACTCAAGGCACGAAATGCAGTGGTACACAGATGGCACGAAGTTACCAGGCATCTGTAAACAATTGAGACAAAAGAAGACCAGCTTGTTCAGCTTCATAAAATGGGGGGTAAGGGAAGAAATGTTACAGCTTTCCATGCACACTTGGGGTAACTCTCTGAAGAGAGAAGTGGAGGAATGAGTTTGTGCAAGCCTACACTGGGACAATGGGAAATATTAGGAGATTGCCCCCACCTAGCGTGGCAAAGACTTAAATTGTACCAGTTTAAATCTAAGGGCTGGAAAGTTTCACTCGGAGGAACCGTAGCTCTGACCCTTTATCTCTGGGAAAAGGTTCCTGACATGCACTAAGGATTTCCTGGTAGGAAGTTTCATTCCCCTTTACCTCCCTCCCTCCTTCCCTCGGCCTGATGGGCAAAGGACAGCAGGAAGGGGTGCTTACCATCTGCCCAGGATGTGGCACCGGGCTGGGCATGCCGCCGTACTGCAGGGAGCGGGGGAAGCCTCGCCCGTTGGAAGGGCCCACTTCTCGAGCAGCCTGCATTGGGTTGCCACTTGGGTCATCTACAGAGGACGAGGAGAAGGAGGAGGAAGAGGAAGAGGAGGAAGAAGCAGGAGCCCTGGAAGCAGCTCGATATGGTGGAGGTTTTCCTCCATTTTCCAGGCGTTGCTGCCTCTTGCCAGGCCCATCTGGGTCTCGTGAGCGAGTCCAGACACTGCCCGTGCCGGAGCGGCCGGTCCGCCGGCTCCTCTTCTCTCGTCTCCCGTCCTCTCTGATCCAAAACTCCTCATCCGTGTCTCCATCTTCCCCAGGGAAGTGCTTCATCATTGCTCGGTGGAAACACCTCTCCAAGTTGTAAGCCATCTTCGTATATTCTGCAGTCAAAAACCCCCAAGAACGTCAGAGTCTCGCAGAGAGAAACAATTATGCAACATCAGATAAATCATCTCCCCTCTGCCAAGTTTCTCCGAGGAAGAGTTTTGTTTCTAACTAGTTGGCTTTGGCTCCTAAACTCCATAAGCAACACAGCATCAGTTCTGTTCAGCAAGCCCACCAGAGGACAGGCACACAGGCATGACAAAGTACCACTGGCAGCAGGGCCTGCAGAGTCAGCATTAACTCAGTGTTCCAGCCTAGTGCCAAGAATTACATTAGGAAGAGCAACCCCTCTGCTTGCAGAGATGTGTGACCTGCATAGTTAGCCAGCAAGAGTGCTGAGAGAAGAAATGTGAACTTCCAGCAATGCTATTTGATTACATTCAGGGGCTTTTCTTGGACTCGTTCAAATCTCTGCTGTGGGCCACAAGACAGAGGAAAATCAGCAAACACATTTATCCGTGTAGTTTCCAAAGCACTTGCTGACCCTGACACAAAAGCTATTGCCAACACCAGTGTCCCCACTGCATCATTTCCACTGGACAGTTCTGCTGAGATGAGCTTTTACTTTTTGTTGAGTGGATAGGAAGGAAAAGACACGTGGGAGGTGTTGGTGACAAGGCCTTGAAGCAAGTGACTTTCTAGTTGTTTTCACTAAACTAACCCTGAAGTTCCCTGGGGAACAGAGCTCTCCCAGTGGCAGTGCAGGTATGCTTTTACTTGCAGCCAACAGCAACAAGCTGATTTGTTCTAAATGTTGTTCTCCCTTTCTCAGCAGGTGTTGCTGGTGAGACAGTCTGCAGTGATGACCCAACATATGAGAACTGAAATCTAAGCAACACGTAGAATTTTAACTGACATGGTAATTAAACCCAGGATTTCCCATTTGCACACTCTCGTTGTGCCTTCAATAGCCAAGGAATCTAAAAACTACATTTTCCATCCAAAGGACAGGCCTGGTTCACTCCTCACTTTCCTGTGGTACTCAACAAACACTGGGAGTTAACCAGACTCCAATGCTTTTCAAAGTCTGTATTAACTACTAATACAGAAAAAGGGGCACACAAGCACACGAAGGAATGAGCTCAGAAAGAAACAGACTCTCCTCTCTTTATACATTCTGCCTTCACCATCTACCAACGTGGCAGTCCTTAGTATGCCGTGCCCCAAAATTCAGCATCGCCAAACTGTGCTAAAAGCCTCACTAAAAGACCCAGTGCAGGTCTCAGTGGCTACTACCCTTTCATCTGGTCTCCCAAAAATATTCTGAAAGAGAAGAAGCCCAAATCAAGTACTAGTGAGGAGGAAGAGGGCTCTGCTTGCTTTGGCTGAGCACTGCAAACAGACAAGTTTAGCATCTTACTGCTCTTACCACTGCCTTCACCGTTGTATTTAAGACAGTTCCTGAACATGGTCTTCATATCACCCACAAATTCTTCCTTGGTGCAGTACTGACCTCCATTCAACTTCTTCTCCATGCTAGAGATATCCATGGGGGCCTGGAATACAGCCAAACTTCCCTTCAGTTACAGCAAGCATAGTGGGGCTTACAAAGTTAGAGCTCAGAGAGGGCATGGGCAGCAGAGGATGCTCTCCAGAGAGGCAGCCATCCATCTTTGCTTTTCTTGACTTGTAAGGCTAGAAGGGACTGCCAGAATCGTGGAGTTTGGCTGTGAGAGTAATACAGCCCACAAAACACCAAAACACCTCCAAAAAACTGCATCCCAGAGAGCAAAGTGCATCAGTCGAGATGGCTGGACCACTTTCCATACCTTAATGATCTGGTAGTAGTTGGGAGCATACGATTCATCAACGGGCTCCAAGAAGGGCCAAGAGTCCTTGTGAGCCTTCACCACGTCTAGAACTGGCAGTAGCAAGAGAAAGGTGAATGGTTACACTTACACACACAGAGAAGTATTTCACTTTGAGAAGGGGGAAGGCTGGGGTGGGACTAACCTTTGTACATGGCTGTGAACTCGTCGTCCAGTTCAAAGCTGTAACGGGAAGCACCACAGTGAATATGCAGACTGAGGACAGGTCAGACACGCTCTGTACTCCATCTTCTCTTCCACCCATCCAGTGCCGTAATGCTGGCAAACAGGCCTCATCCCAAACACTCCTCTCATGTGGACCAAACCCAGACGTTTCTCAGCTTACTCCTCTCACTGTTCTCCAACCTCATTTCTCCCTCTGCATCCCTGAGAATGTTCACACTCCTCTCCTTGCCATACTCACTGCCTCAATACATCTGTGTGCTGCAATGCCCCACTGTGTACTCACTGAAAGAAACTCCTCCTCTCTTCCCTGGTGGGGGAACTGGGATCCAAGTGGGAAAGCTCAGGGGGCAGCTCCTTCCCCTGCGCCAGCAGCCAGGCCCGCTCTTCACGAAGTTTCCTCCTCCTGGCCCGTTCTGCAGTGGGAAGAGATGAAAAACCACTCAGCACTCCTTGCCCACATCTTGCAGGGAAACAGAAGGTGCTCCTGCAGCTCTCAAAAACTCCAGTGAGATGGTCTTGTTCTTTCAGCAAAAGCAGCAACAGCACAGGAGCAGGTGAGGTGAGAATACGGCACGCCATCAACACACCTCATCATCCTCCCTCGGTTACACTCACTGATCTTGAAGCACAACTGTGACACAGATACTCCCTTAGGCAGCTTCCAGAAGTGGTGTGGTACAAAGAGGGAAGTTCAACACCCAGCCCTAGGCACAGATCAGCACTACAGAATGAGCTGCCTTGTTGTTATCTTCCTTGAGGGGCTTCACCTCAGGCAGGTGAACTCGAGGCAGCTGGCTTTGTACTGAACAGGATGAAGAGCAGCGCCAAGGGAAGGCTGAAGTTCTACCAGCTGAGTGGCAATGAGTAACTGGGGTCATTATTCCTCCGTGGCTGGCTTTGGGAAGGTTGCTCAGGTAGGTCTTCATGGCCAGCAGCCAGAGCGAGCAAGTTGCCACACACGAGGGCCACTGGGACCGCTTTCGTTTAAAGAGGTGAGACACAGGAAGAAGCAATGCTGGTAATATAACCTGTGGTTTGCAACCAGACAGCTGGCTAACAGATTGCTTCATAATAGAAAGTTTATGGGCTCTTATGAACCTCATTTCCTTTTTCTTATAGGAAATCTGAATTCATTTGACTTGCAAAACACCTGCGGTGAGACCAATCTTCTGTAGGAGCAGAATTCTGTGAAAGTAATGTTCAGGGAGAGATGTCACAGGAACAGGCCACATCAGGGAACACCCAGAGTGAAAGAAAGATGAGGGAGACTTGGCTAACACCCTCTGCTTTTGGAAAATGCCAACTTTCAAGAGGTAGCAGCTCTGGTGGAAAAATATTAATGTCCTACTCTGTCAGCCAAAAACAAATTTGGGATGGGGGTTGAAAGCACAAGAAAAGTAGGAAAAGCTACAAGGTGAGTGTTTGTAGGGACATCCATGGCCAGATATGTCAAAGACTGGTAAAATAAAGCCCAAATTTCCTGTTAGAAAACTCAGGGTAGCACGGGAGTTGGGATTATAGGATTTGCATCTAAGGTGTCCTGCAGAATCTAACAGCACCTATTACAACATTGCATGACCAGAAGTCCAACACCCAACTGCAGGTAACAGAGAATATCTGAGTCTGTCCAAGCACTCTTCAGAATTCATGCTTCTTTCATAAAATCAGCAATCCTTAGATGGCATTGCAATGAATGCCTAAGTGAGAAAGCTGAGGAGAACATGAAGTGATTATTTGGGCAGCAAGTGGAAAATCTCGTGACAACAGCAGCCAAGAGGTAAAGATTGTGTAGATTTTAGAAATCCACCCACGTCTGCCAAGGATCTCACCTGGTAAACTGACAGGAATCAAGGAATGCTACCCTGGTACCAGACTGGATCTCAGTTAGGATTAATAGCAGGAGCCTCTACCACAGCTAATGATTAACTTAGCATGTTCAAGATCACTGGCAGAGCTCATCCTCATACTGTTGGCCTGGGTCGGGCCCTGTCCAGCAGCTTTCAAAATCTAAATAATGCCCTCAAAAGTACCTCAACCAGCTAGAAAGTCATATATGTGAGAGATTATGTTGAAGCAGCATCTGGAAAGAGAACTGGGAAACTCTAACCTGCTGTTGTGGTAAAAATCCAGAAACCTGCCTTGACTTATAGATGCAGGAGAGTACAGATGGGCCCAGCAGGAAACTTGCTACCTGGGGGGTGTGTTGGGAGTTGGGGGAAGTGTAATTTCAGGCTGGAAACAGGAATGTGATGTAAAAACACGAATGCCATCCAAAACTGGGAAGAAGGTGAAGTTCATCAGAGAGAAGATATTTCACATCCCCCCTCAACAGAAGGAGGATAAAATATAAAATTAATATTATATTCCAAACAGACTGAAAATCAGAAGAAAATCTTTGTTACCCTAAAATTTCTGCTGACGGATGTCCAGTTTTAACAAGTCTGAACCAAGTAAAACAAATGACATCATTTTCAAATCACTTCCTCTCCCTCATAAGAACTGTCATGACAGCAAATGCTAGTGGTGGGTGTGATTGGCACTAAGAAAAGATCATCAAGAAGCCAGTTTTAACTGAGTAGCTTCTGGTTCTAGGGATAAAAAATACTGTAGGGGTTTAAGAGAACAAGTCAACATAACCTCTGCAACCAGCTTTTGCACCAGCTTAAAAGGAGACTTCTCCTGACTAAGCCTAAATGGACTTGGGAAGAGTTTAACTGAAAGAAACTGCACAAAACAAAGTAAAAGCACCCCTGCCAATAAAAGCATGCATGTGTGCTAACTTGGCTTAAAAGAGGCTACTGCTCAACCTCATGCCAGTTTCTTTGCATGGCTCTGGTGCCTTTGAATCAGATGATGTAATGATTGCATTTACCCAGACAAGGAAGTGGCTTATACCAAAACAAAACCATTTTACAGGAACATTTATCTTTGCAGCTCTTGTGGAACTTCAAGACTAATTTTGTCTGTAGAGATGAAGAATTAAACCACAGAGAATATGCAATTTGCCAAGGGAAACAGATATCTGTGGCAGGTATGGAAGCTGGATGAGTCTCAGTTTAAAGCCCCTAATTAGCTAGGACTAGCAACCAGGAATACATGAAGGCCAAGGAAGTAACTGGATTTTCTAAAGGTTAGAAAGGTCAACAGGTAAAAGAAGCTATTCTTAGATAACATCTGGCCTCCTACCAAACATCTGGTAGCAAACTGTTTCATTTTGGAAAGTTTACAAGGTTTGCATGAATTTAATCTATTTTTTTTTCCTTTTCTAATTCTTTATCCACTTTGGGACTCACGACATTGATACTGCCACACATTGCCACAGTTTTCTGAGGGTGTTCAGCCTTTCCCTAGAACTTCAACAGCCCAGCCAGTCGCTGTGGCTAAAGCAGCAGCTAAAGGAATCCCCCACAAGGGAAGCCAACAGAGAGAAGGTGGTCAGAAATGAGCTTGCTCTGAGACCCACACCGACATGTACTGGCTGACTGCCTGCTGTCTGTGCCTTGATCTGAGGTAATAAACACAACGTGGCTGTTTGTTCCAGAGCAGCTTAAATCAGCATTTAATTCATAACCACAAACATTTTAGACCAACACCTGAAATTGCCGCCTCTGGTGCTCTGTGTAGCCTGGTCCCTTCATCTTTAGTTCTCCAATTGATAGGCCAGTAGCAATATAAAAATACTACTCTTACTACTCCCATGTTGTCCCATTCCAATTCTCCTCAAAGGGAGTTCTTCTTTCATCATGCATTGGGCCAAAAGAACCAAATGCTATCCAGTGAGAGCAAAGCCAGCTGATCCTGCACACAGGGAAATCATGAGGAGGCAAGTGGGGAGACAGAACCAAGAAACAGCATGAATAGCAGGAGAAAAAAATGGACAGCTGGGGCAAGGAAGAAAATTAGCATGATATGAAGAAGTCAAAAGGTGCCCTAGAGAACAGCCACCAACACTGAGAGGACAGTCAAAGGAAAAGGAGCTACAGTCAGACCAATTTATCAGAGGTAAGTGCAAGAAAAGATTCCCATTAGCAAGTCTGGCAGGGGAGGAATGCAAATGGACTTCAATTCAAGATCTCAGTCTTGGCTTTGAAAGCTTCCACTCCCGCTCCACACTGGCCGCACACGTTACCTTCCACTGCTTTGACCTTCTCCTCCATCTCCCTCTTCCTCTCCTCCTTTAGCAGCTGCTCCTGCTCCCTCTTCTGCACTGCTATAAGGATCTGGCGCTCCTCCTCTTCCTCTCTGCGCCTCTGCTTCTCCATTGAGCTCAGCACATTCGGGTTTACCTGTAACAGAATGATGCACCAAAAACTGTAATGCACTGGCTTATTGAAAGCTGAGCAGAGGCAGGTTTGCTTTGAGGAAGTATTAGAGCACACCTACAATGAATGACTGGGAGGAAAAAAAAAGGGGGGAAAAAAAGGATTTGCATGTATGATTTCCTAGATGAAAAGCAACATGGAAAGGGAAGTTATTTATCAAGCGATGAAATCCTACTGAGACAAGGACAATGGAAGGAGAAGCGATGGGTTAGACAAGCTGCCGTTCTGTCAGGGATGCACCGTGCGCATTTCTCTTCCCTTCTGGGCAAAGGATCCAGGCTGTTGACACCCTTACACAACACCTCTACCTCTTCCAGCTAGCAGAGCTCTGAGCGCAAGTGTGAGAAGAAAGGACTACTCTGCCAAACCTGTCTCTGCTGCAAAACACAGAACACTTCAATAGGAAAAGCGTCTGGTGCAGCCTTGCATCAAGGTATCATTAGGAACGTTTTCCTTTCCTGTTCAAAATTTCTGTGTGCTAATCTGCCCCGAACTGGCTCTCGTTTGTTTGTTTGGACAGTTTTCCTGCTGGGTCCCAAAACCAGTTCTCTCATTCAAGGACACCTGGCTCTTTATTGCCCCATTTTCTCACCTCCCCACTGCCAGCAGGCTGCAAGGCTGTGTTTGATCCTACTTAAGGCTGCAGGCTTCCCAGACCAGGGACTGCCTGCTCCTATTTCTCTAATAAAGTATGAGGTATGTATAGGGAAGTGTAGGATTATCTTTATTACCTTAATGTAATTATAAGACAAATGTATCAGTCATCCACCAGCCACTCCTACCCCTGTGACCAAGATATGTGTGCCTTATCAGCAGGGAATATCAACCGGAAAAGAGCAATGTACATACGGTTTGCTCCAGCTTCATTTTCAGGGAATAACCAGCAACCACCACTTAGGCAGAAGGCATTTCCTGAGGATTAGCAATCAGCCGGGGTCCGTTGGCTGCTGCTCAGACCATCAACTTCTCCAGGCCCATTATTAATCCCCAGGAAAAAAAAAAAAACATTCTGGCACCATGATTCCTATTTTGTCCTTGTTCCATTGCCCAGGAATGGAACCTGGGGGTGTTCTGATGAACGCCTAGAAACGTTGTCTGGTTTCACTGTGCATTCATTCCCCCTCTGCCTCCCCTTCCCCTACACAGCCCTGGGCTGCCCTACAAACTCCCACTCCAGTTCCCTGTAGATGAGCACCATGAATAATCTCCAGTGGCAACAATGCATGAAGAGAATTATGCTTCAATCACCAGCAGTCACAAAGAAGTGTCCAAGAGTGGGTGATGGGACTCTTGACAAAATTAGGACCATATCCTGCATTTAAGGACAGATTGGGCAACAAAAACCACCTATTCTGTGCTGATCCTTTAAGGCGAAACCCAGAGCTTCATCTCACCACGAGGGAACTCTGCCTATCTTCTTTCCCATTCTATATCTTTGTCAAAATGTTATCACTTTACTCTTCTCTTTCCTAGGGAAATCATTCCGTGAGTTCAGGTGCCTTGAGATGAGCCAGCTTCTCCTCACAATCAGTCTAAAGTTTGTTTCTCAACCCCTCATTCCATCCAATTATTCCTAGTTACTCTCTTCTGGGTGAACATAAATTCTCTTCTTCTTCAGTCACATTCCAGCCTTTACCTTATGGACTTCCTCAGACACTTAAACAACACTCCCACATTTCTACAGTCAGATTAAATGTTTTCTTATAAAGCAATCCTTTCCGCTCCCTGGAATGATTATTCCAGTTGTCTCTCAGACCTTTCCTCCTTGATCAATATCCAAACACCAGGACGCTCAGGATTGTACTATGACAAGTACAAGAGGTCAAGAACCTAGAGAATTGAGTTCTACAGTTCCACTTTTGACTCTTTTTATATCCCTTTCTCAAAAGCTCTACCATCTGATTTGCTACTCATGAGCTGCAAACAACTTCCCTACACACCTGATCCTGACCACTGTCAAAGTCACAGCCACAGTTTTCCTCTGACTTTCTCGATAAATCTTTAAATTGCAATAGGAATCAAAAGAGTCAGGTTCTGCAGTAAGAGAAAGAGGCAAGCAGGAACAAGCCACCAAGCTTGGTATGCCAAGATATCTTAATGAGGATGTGACCATCAGCCTTTACATTCTCCAATCAGTAGATGTAAGCCAGCCTGGCATGACACGCTGATTTCTCTGATTGTCGGTACACAGGTGAGACCTCCCCTTTCCCTGGATTCATACAACTTCCACCATCCACGTCCTGTGGAAACAGGAACACAGCATCCACGCTGCAGCGTTCACACCAGGACCTCTCCATGCCTGCAGGGCACGTTCAGCACTTTAATGGCATAACACAGGATCCACAGCATGCTCCAGATCAACCCACCACAAATACGGCACCAACAACACACTTTTAAACAAAGGAGAGGGTGTCATCCTACCAGGTGTAGAAAGCAAACAAAAGAGAAAAGCAGAAACCACAAACACAGCGTAGTGAGCCCCAAGGATTGCAGCAGACACCCACAACTGCACTTGCTCCCTGCAGCACTTGCCCAGTGCTGCATGGGCTCTTTGAGACGCTTCAGACACAGAAACAACCTGATTTTCAGAGGGCCCCTCTGCCTGGTGTCCCGCCTAAGTCCACTGGGGATCAGGGTGCTCAACTCAGGGTTAAAAAAACACACAAACATGAACCAGTAAACTCCTACTGGGTCGGTGGAAGCAGACACTCATTGGAACGACAAAAGCAAGAACCAAACACGAGTTAAACTTCCTTCCTGACCACGGAGGTGGCAAAAGGACGCTTCTCCAGCTTCCTCCCCACTCAGAGGATAAAAACCACCGCGACCAAGGCATCACCGCCTCCTTCCCTCCGGCAGAGAGCACTCCAGGACACAACATCACTGCCATCCCCTGGCCCCGGGGACTCTGAAAGGGCCAAACTCCTGCCTTTAGCTTCGCTCTCCAGACAGTGGGTATCAGACTTCAGGGGCAGAAGGCCAGAAGGCGCGGGTGCCCTGAGTGCCCCGGCCTCTCGTCCGCCAAACCTTCCCCGCTCAGGTTTCCGCAGCGCTCTCCTAATGAGGGTGCTGCTCAGGCAGCTCTTAATGAGGAGCTAATCTGAACCACCTGTTGAGAAATCCCCGGCAGGATCGGGAGCCCACGGAGCAGCTACATCTCCAACTCCAGCAGCAGCCAGGAGAAAGGGGTCACCCGCACCGGGCTGAGGTTTTCTCCCTCAGGCTCGCCTGCTGCCCACCCTCGCTTGAGGAAGAATCCCTCGGACATGCTGGCACCTTCCCTGGCTCCCCCATGGCAGGGATGGCCCCACACCGGGCTGGGGAGCAGCGCGAGCACCCCCGCTCCGGCGCTGGCTGGCTCCGTGCATCCCGGCGGGTGCCAGGAGGGCCCCCTGCTCGCTGGAAACGTTCTGCTGGCCCACAGGCGGCAATTAACAGCCCTCTGCCGCCGCAGACCTGGAGCACCTGCGGTACTGATTAGCATCATTCAGGCTCCATGTGTTTCCCACTCCCCTCCTCCTCTGGGATTTCTGTTGCCTGTGAACAAACACGTGTCCCCGCGCTTCCTGCACGGTGGGCTTTGCGGGCGGCAATTCTGGCCCCAAACTGACCAGCGCTGGGGTCTTATTTTTCCTCTCGGCAGGCTTTTATCTGCAGCATGATGAGAGGTTCTTCCTTCCTTTTATTTATCTGTTCTAAGTAATTACATTTATTGCAGCGGGAACTGTACTTTCTCCTTTGTTTTGGGGGAACCCCTGGCTCTGGCTCACATGGCATATTCCCTGCAGCCTAATTTCCAGGGTTTGACAAAACACCAGGTAACTACGTTTCCATTACAACTACAGTGAGAGATTATGCCACGACCTGATAGAACCGAGACAATTTTTGCCTCCGAAGCTAATCCCGTGTTGTCTGACCGATTGCCTTGGGTAGCAGTTGCCAGTTCAAAGACCCCCCATCTCCACGGCCCCGTGTCCCCAGCTGTGCCAGCGTGACTGTTAGGGGCTGTGTGGTGAACTGGATCGGAAAACCGATCTATGTTAAAAATAACCCTGACCAAAGAAAAAGGTTATATTTAACTCCAGCCATTTTCCCGGGTCTGGTTCACTGCACAGACCCTCAAGCAGCAGCAGGGCTGTTGCACTGATGGGGCGGGGAGGAGATGAGGGTGAGGAGGCACGGGAAGCGCCGTTCGAGCCCACAAGGCTGCAGTTTGATAAGCATTTCTTTAAGCAGCCTGAATTGTGACTTCCATTTCCAGCTGACCCCCTCCTAGCTCAGCTCCATACTGCATCAGTCATTCTCTCCCTCGGCACTATCTGCACCCTCATGTGTTTGCAGCCTCACGTTTTCCCCTTGGCTGAATTTCTGTCATTTCCCTTTGTAAGCCGGTTCTTCTAGCCCTCTCATCCTTCTTCAACTTTTCTTTGAACTGCCTCGAATGTGCCAGCACTTTTCATTGAAGTGGAATTCCCCAGACTGAGCACAGATTTCCATATGCAGCTGCAGCGGGGTCTGCGGCGAGGCGAGGCCGGTTACCTCTGCGATCCAGAGGGCAGCACCTCCCTGCTCGCCATAGAAACCCCGGGTGTCAGCCTGCCTTTGACGGGCATTACCACCCATCTCTCTTTCAGCACAGGCACTTTCAAGCGACTCCTTCCCCCTGAATAGCGATGCTGCGGTTTATTTCTTCCCCCAGGAGGCATCTGCTCTCGCCTCCCTCCGTCGTCCTCCCCCTCGCACCCCCCCTCACCTCCTGCTTGATTGGTTTGATGGGCTGATGGTCAGACATCCACCTGGGAGAAAACTCTGTCCGCTGCAGACGCTTCTCCTGAAACAGGGTTGAGAATTGAGGGAAGGAAAAAGAGAGTGGAGGAAATTAGGGCACATCGGTGACACTGGCAGGAGAAACTCTGAGGGCCAGAAGTGACCATGAAATCCCTATTAGCTTTACAAGGGTAGCAAACAAGCAAACTGAACTCGATCCAAGAACATCACGCTGACTGCAGAGCCTGTTTTACAAAGCCATCTAGCCGAGGGATCCCTTTCCAGATCTGTTCCACCTGAAAACATTCAGCTGACGGAGAATTCCCTTCAGAGTTTTGGGGCTCTGACCCCAGCTCAAAGCAGAACTTAGCTAGGACAGCTAAGCAGCCAGTGCCCCTTCAGCAGAGCCAGCAGAGAGACGGCAGTAAAAGTGGAATCACGGGCAGTTTGCATAGAAAAGCCAGGCTGTAAATCGCAGCAGTTCAAAAGCACAGAGATCCCCTGCTAGCAGGAAGGGGACGCAGAACACGGCTGAAGACAGTAACCCCTTCAGCCATCCTACCTACGCTGCCGGGCAACCACGAAGCAGATCCTTGAGCACCGACTCCAGCCCTGCCACAGCGTGGGGGAGAGTCTTCCCCCCATCCACAAGCTCAACAGCCCCCACATCCGTGACACTGGCAGGCTGCAGGCGCAGGGAGCACAACGGGCTGCTTGGATTTAGCTCTCCTTCACTCAGCGAGCGTCCATGCTCTTGGAAGCGGTCAGAGAGAGGTAAACAGGATGTCATGTCTCCTCACCTTCTGTGCAATCATGTTGCAGATCTCCGGCAGGAAGTCTTCACTCAAGAGTTTGTAGAGCTGCCTCTCTCGAAGGGAAGTCCTCTCTCTGAAGCTCTCTGTGACCTGCCTCCACTCCTCTTCCGTCTGGCACAGCAACCACCATGTCCCACGGCCAGGCCCTTGGGACCCTTCAAAAACATGAAAGGATGTTATCTCCACAGCAGTCATGACTAACAGCTCTTCTCGATCCCTTCTCTCCTCGGGGCTCAGGAAGAGCGAAAGACACTGGCCATGGCCACTGTTATGGAAAACATTCCCTTTGCTACAGACCCAAAGCTCTCTTCATGCACCAGAAGCACTGCTGCCTCCCTTAGTGACAACTGAGAGTGATTCCAAGACAGGTAGGAAGCACACAGGTGAAGAAATAATGGTGGGACACGGCAACACACAGGTAGTGTGACATCCCTGTAGCAAGCCCACATTCCAGTTATAGCAGGCTGGAAAAAAGGTTTTAATTTGTTTCTTGCAGTGGCGGCTGTCAGCCAGAGCAGGACATAGGGAAATGTAAATGTCTGATTTGGTCTGGCAGCAGAATAAAGCCATCAAAAAATAATGTAATTTGAAATAAGCCCTTTTTTTTTTTTCCCTTTTAAGCACTGCAAACCATTTCTGAAGTGAAAAAAACCCTCCCGTTCCCCACAAATGAAACATTTTGTTTGCAGGCACTTGAAAGAGCAGAAGAGGAAGCGGAGGACAGGGTTCATGGGGCTGCCAGATGAGGGGGAAGTTCCAAAAGTTCACATCCCATCCCTGCTTGATCCAGAGTGGGATTGAAGCACATCACCCACTGCTCTGAAGCATGTCCCAACCACCAAGACACTTTGAGAGCTGTTCCACCTTGTGTGAAACATTTGAATATTAATTGCGAAGGAAGGGCTCTCTTGCACTGTGGTTGGAACACCCACCTGGAGATGGGGAATGTGGTTCCTGCTCCACAAATGTTTACACAGAGCAGGGAAGCCTCATGGGTTGCAACTTGTATGCTTTTGCCCCAGGATGCTCTCTAAGCAAAAAAGGTTGTGGCCTTTTTCATTTTTTTTTTGGAGTAGGGGAAGTCTTGGATCAAACACCTTCAGGCCGAGGGGTTCTCAGCTCCCTCTAGACTTTTCTAGGGCTAACCACTGCCTCCCGCAAAGAAAGCAATGGTCATCAGCATCACTGGCAGATGTCATGCACCTTCTGACCACATTTTCAAGCAAACTAACAACGAAAAACATAAAGAAGCAAAAGACCTGAACCTGACTCTGGGCCCTTTGTAGATCTGAGCTGCAAGTGGCTCCGACATGCAAGCTGTCAGGTTGTCCTAGGAAGACTGGAAAGCTGCAGGCTCCCTCCAGCACCTGCCCTCTGTCAGGTGCCTGGGTGCTGTGGCAGTGGCAGAGTTCCAGCTCTGTGAATGCACTGGGGGCTGGTAACAGGCACAGCAAAGGTGCAGCCACGTGCTGGTTCTGCTACGCAGAGCTGCCCCTTGCCCGCCTGCAGCAGGGAGCTTACCTGCATCCTGCATCCTGCCCCCAGTTTTTGCATCCTTGTTTCTCATTCCCTTGCCAGCTGCCTACGGACGACTCATTTCAACAGCAAACAGGACTAAGGCGCTGCTTTGTGCCAGCAGAAGATTACTCTGCAGCTGAAGTGACACAATTTGCTGGAAGACAATGATCCGATAAAACCCCCAGCGCCTCACGCGCATCGCTCCGGCTCTGCCGCCCGGCTCCGGAGCAGCCGGAGTGGCCGCCAGGAAATCTGAAGACAAAGGGCAAAGGGAAGGAGGCATGGGAAAGACAATGCCACCCTTGCCTTTTATTGTGAGGCAACAGGCAGGCTGAGTCCCTGGGTTTTGTGGAAGCCAGCAGATACACATGTATGACAAATGAGTCCCAGCTCCCTTGAACTCACTTTCACATCGTGTTGCTAACTCGCTTTTTGCCTCGTTAACCCTTAGCTGGGTACCCCCAAGACATCGTTTACCACTCCCAGCCACCCAACGGCCACGAGGAAGGAAAAGTCAGGAGGATCAAAAAGGTTCTTCCTTCCCTGTCTTGGCATCACTGACTCCACTCTCTTCCCCCTCCAAAAAAACACACCTGCTAACAAGAGGGGTGTGTTTTTACCTCACCCCTGGACGACTGAGGGCCATTCACAGCCTGCTTTTTTAGGGGAGCCCTTAAATTCTAGTGTATCCCAGTAGGTTAGGTTTCATCATCCCAAACTCAGCCATGATAAAATAGGAAGCCTGCAGGTGCCCAGGCTCCCAGCTGCCAGGCAGTCTGTAACACAAACCCCTCCTTCCAAACTTGGCCCCAACCACCAGCAGAAAGACTCTCTTTTTCCTGAGAAAGGCTGGGTTGTCTCCCAGGCATCTCTCTGGGTTTTGACAATTTAAGAGCCTTTATTAGCTGCTGGTATCAACCTTGATACTGCAAAATCTCTTTACCATTTCTTATCTGAGTCTCGTGGATAAGCAAGTTTTCTTCTGCCTTCTCCCTACCAAAAAAGAAAGAGAAGGAGTGATACAATAAGTACATTACTTCACATCACCAAAATGCAGCTCTTTCTGAGGAGAAGAATAGGGAACACCGCAATTATTCAGTGCAGAGCAAAACCATGAAAAGAACACTGCAGAACACACATTTGGTATATGTTTTCACATATATATTTATCATAGCTTCGTAAAGTTTTTATAAGTGAAGGGTGCAGGCTGAAGTTTGGCAAGTACAGGATTTCAGTTCTTATGGGAAGCATCCCAAAATCTATATGGACTCAAGTGGCCAGGATTTCTGGCTTCAATCCACACAATGAAAGTATTCTTTATCAGGAGCCAATTCTCTAGCATTGCATGGTGGAACTGCATTTGAAGTGAGGTGGTTGGAAGAGTGATGCCCACAGTTTCATCGAACTTCCAGCTCAGTCAGAATTTGCTTTGGAGAGTGATCAAAGCATCCACCAAGTCTGAGCTTGCTTCACTTCTGGGTTGCATTGAAATTATGGCTGTGTGGTATATACATACTTATTGGGGGAACCCCAGAAATACATTATACTTCCCTCTGGGAATGTATGTATCTTACGTCTGTTGCAGGAGGAACCCTTCCATACCTCAGCAAATTTTCCTCCAGTAGTTTTTTCCGCTTTGGAGGTCGCCCTCGTCTCTTGCCTGTTTTCCCAGGAACATTTGGGGTGTTTGTCTGCCCCCCACATCCCCTGAAAAACAGCAAAACCACCATGAAATATCTGCCGAGCAAGGGAACCGAGGCTGGCAGGACGGGAGAAGGGCACGGAAATCGGAACAGCTGCTAGGAACCCAACCAAAGGAGGGATTAAATCAGAGCAGCGACAGGACGGGGAGGGGAGAGGAGGGATTCCCACTGGCTGGGAGCCTGATCTGGGAGCCGCCGGCACGGCACGGAACGGTGCGGGGCAGACAGGCAGGAATGCGGTGGGGCAGGCAGCATCGCTCCCACAGCAGGCTCTGCCGGTGCCACAAAGGCTGCAGGCTGCCTGCGACACAATGCGCGGCGCGGGGCAGCTCCCGGCCTGCCTGGCAACTCCGGCCCCTCCGCAGCCCCCCCGGCACAACAGCAGTCAGGCGGAGCCCCCTCCAGCCGGGCTGGCTGGGCCGTGCCCCTCTCGCCCCGACGCGGGAGCGGGGCTGTTACCTGTCTGGAGCCAGCTCTCCGTTGGTTTTGCCCTGCACCGGGTCCTCCTTGTACATCCTGGTGCCGTAGAAGTACCAGTACAGGGCGCCGCTGCTGTCCTCGCCCAGCGGCTCCACGCGGAGGCTGTCGGCGTCCAAGCCCTGCGCCCGCCGGGAGCCCCCCGCCAGACGGTGAC
Organism: Melanocharis versteri; assembly: GCA_013397845.1. NCBI lineage: Eukaryota > Metazoa > Chordata > Aves > Passeriformes > Melanocharitidae > Melanocharis > Melanocharis versteri. Next base: position 231,194 of record VZTG01007655.1, read on the forward strand.
AAGTTGAAAAGCGGCCACATTGTCACACAAAACATGATGACACCCCTCCGTAAACACCTCCCTCCCTCCCTCCCTCCTTCCCTCCCACCATGCCACAGCAGCAGTACAGCTGCTCCTCCCGGGCCGAGCTGGGAAAATGTTACTCCAGGGGGAAGGCGACGTTCGCTCTCTGTCCAGGGAGGGATTTAGATTGGCATCTCTAATTTGAATGGCCTCTCTCGTTTTAACATTTCATCTCTGGTGCTCCTGACAGGGAAGGTCTAATTAGTGCTGGCGACAGTCACGCACAGCCCTGAGAAGCTCCCTCCCCCCTTCCCTCCTCTACCCTCCCCCAGCTCTCCCAGTATACTTCATCCCCATCCTTTCATCTCACAGCATCCCTCAGCGAGGCAGCAGTCCGAGCTCTCACAGCCCTGCCATTACCACTAAAGCATCTCCAAATTCACTCTTTGCAGGAAGAGTAGCCAATGAAGCCAATTTCCTTAGCAGCTCCTGTGTTACCAATACATCCACACAGGACAAGGGCCCAAGTCCTGAGCGAGCCAGTGCAAGGCAGAGGAGGAGAGGGGAAACTGCCGACCCACTGTGACCCCTTCTCATCCCAGGGAGGTTCTGATCCAGCCCAGCTCCCGTGGCCACACAGTTTCCCTCACCCCTGCTGCCCAAAGCACCTTGAGGAGGTCGAAGACATCGTCTGCATCGAGGCGGTAGTCGCAGAGGCGGTGCAGGATCTCCACCCGCGTGCGCAGCGGCAGCTCCTGGAAAGTGCACTCCCGCAAGGGGTTGGGCTTCCCTTCCTCCAGCTCCCAGCGGTAGTTGATGATGTCCTCCAGGTAGCTGTGGAACGTCTGGGATCTAAACCAAGGAAGAAAAAGTCACACGCACTTACTGTAGCTTGCCGTGTCCAGAAACAGCTGGTGCACCAAGCGACTCCCACAAACACAGCACAGAGAGCACCTGAAGGAAAACTGTCAGCTGTGGTTGGGTACAGCTCCGTCACTCACATTCCCAAGACACAGCAATCTCGTTGCAACACCACGGAATGTCATGTTACACACAGACAGCTTTCTATATGCAGACTGTTGTTTCTTTCTAAGCTGAAAGAAGGAGCCAAACGTGGTAGCAGCTCATCCCCTTTCTGTCCCAATGGGCAGTGCCTCGTGCTAGCACCAACAGCTGCCCTCTACTAAAATGGGATGCAACGAAATTCATGAGTCTGGTCCCCTCCCAGCTCTTCCCATTTGATGTGCAGACCATTTTCTTCAGATTTCCCTCTGCCCCTCACATCTGTCACTGCCAAGCCCTGCTCCCCTCTACTTCTGAAGAAGTTTCCCATGCCCTGGTTCAGCGCCTTGAGACTTTGCATAGCTGATCACTTCCTCCTCACTTTGCTGCTGTATGCTTCCCATACTCCTGTTGTGGTCCCTAGTCTCCTCTCCCTCCATCCCCAAAGGTGCTGCCACTTTTTGCCTGTTCCTCCACTGCTGGCTCTGGCAGGACATCAGCACAGCCCATCTCACACACGTGGCTGGGACCCTGCCACACAGCAAGGCTCATCCCCAGCAGGAGTGCACCTCCCAAAAAGAAGTCAGTTCAGAGGACTCCTCCCCTCTGTACTCCCCCAGATGATCAAGCTGAACACTCGAGCTCTTCATAAACATTACTATAGAAATGATATTTCTCATTTTCTAGAGAAATTTTGCATTAAGTCTCACATTAAGTCCTACTTTCACTGCCAGCAGTTCATCACCTAACCCAAGGAAGCAGATATTTCTTACCCTCATCTAGCACTGAGAGTGAATGTCCCCATCTGACACATATAAGACCACTGATGGAGCTTAAGGCTAAAAGAACTCCTGTCTATATTTCAATGAGACTTAAGCCTTCACTCCGAATGCTCAAAATTTCAGGGGAGGGAATGAAAAGGGGCCGTGTCCCTAAATATAAAACTTTCTGAAGATCTGTCCATACGACTCTGAGTCCTGAGATTTGCCAGGCTCGCTCAGCCTGCTCGAGCTGTGTACCCTGAGCACAGCAAAAGGGGACCCCCCCATGCCCCAGCCATTCTTGCACACACGGGAAGCCCATATGCCAGCAAGAACACCACTGGGTACACATTCCCACCAGCTCTCAAAAAGGCAGCTCCACTTGATAGGTTTTTGGCACAAGCAGATTACTCTATATGATTAATGGAACAGCGCCAGCACCGCAGAACTGCATTTCCCTGAGAAATCGCTAACTTCCACAAAAGCTATTATATTTTAACAAAGAGGTGGAGGAGTGTGATCCAGATGAAGAGAGATCATTAAAAGTCAACGAGAAGTTAGCTATTAGACAGGGGTCTTCACACATTTGGTAAAGACCGGACTTCTTTGCAAGGGACCATGACTGGACAGTGACTGCGAGAATGAAGGAACAGATGCCTCAAGCCACGTCCACCTGGCAGCGTTTCCCTTCCCCCCGAGTGGAGAGAAGTTGGTGCTCCCACCCTGCAGATCACTCCTCACCAGCCTGCTTCTTTCTGACATCAAATGCAAGCTGACCTCCCAGAGACATCTCCTCTCACTGCACGACTGCTACCAGCCCTCTGGTTGTATTTAACAACAGACGCCTGAGTGGACCTGGACTTATTGCCCTCTGCAACCTGGAGTTTGCTCCATCTGCGTGACACAAGCAAAGCACCAGTGTTCCTTCCCAACCATCGTTGTTTCACCCCCACTAATATCAGCAATCAGACAAATGTAACTTGAAACAGCCCCCTACGCTGGCAAAGTTCAGTCAGAAGGGGAGGACTGACATTTTATGAAATGCCTCAGAACTGCCTCAAGGAGTAACTTTAGGGTAAAAACTACAGCAAACAGCCTTTTTTAAAGTGAGATATTCAGTATCCACCTGAAGTAGCTGTGCATTCCCGCAGTGTCTTTCTCAAATACCTCAAGACCTAACTTCCAACAAGGACTTAGATTTGGGAAAAGGGGCAATAACAGATTCCCTTTACAGACTTTTTAAGAGTGCTATTTGATCACACACCTGAAATGTCAGATATTTACAGAAGCCATTAGATTAAAACAAAAAAGAAGAAAAGAGAAGGAAAGGCAGCTTTGATTGTCTTCCAGAACAGAAATAGTGACGAGAACTTTTTTTTCCTGAAAGCAGGAAAGCATCGTTTGTATTTGGATGCTTAGTCCAGAAGCAGAAGGGTAATAACTGTAAGCTCTCAGAGGGTATTCGAATTTCAGCTCCCCAAATTCAGTTCTTCAAGTCTGTCAGAGCTCAAGGCAGAGGATTATTTCATCAAATCTGATACAGAGGTTCTGGCTATTTCCAATAAAATGGACTGAAAAAGCAGTTTCCCTAGGATCCTGAATAACTAGTGGATGAAAAGGATTGCCGGGGAGAAACCACAAAAGTAAAAGGGTTTTATCTGCTCCTATTTTTTTTTCCTACCTAAAAAAAAGCGGGAAGGCATGGATCAGACAGATACTTTTACCACTCGCATGAGTTCACTTATCTTGCTCTATCATTTTGGCTGCTCTCAAAGAAAACTGATCCAGGAAGCCGTTTAATTCCAGAAGATCATTTGAAATCTTTGCCTATGTAACTCTCTTTCCCCCTAGGGATTGGCTCTGTTGATTTAACCAATTTGGTTTTAGTTTGACTTTCACATAAGTGGCTAACACTAGAAATTTCCGCTATCCACCCGGTGTTCGGCGCATTACAAGCCCTGTTCTTAAGACTACTTTTGAGTTCCTACCCCCATCAATTTTCAAAGACAGCTACTGTGCATTTGTCGCTTTGAATAAGGATAGAAATGAGAACCAGAGATGGGAAACAGATGTCTCAAGGCATTCCCAATCACTCTCAATCTTCCCCAATTTATATTTTTCCTCCTAATGGGAACCGACCTCTTTTCTCCAGACAAATGTAGGGTGCTCGTCTTCACCGTGTCTGCCACACCTACAGTTAGTTTCACTTACCCCATCTCTATTACATTTCCCTTTGAAAAAGTTTCTGAAACAGCTCTCTTGGTTTGGAGAAGAAAATCTGCAGGCAGCACAGCAACCTATGAGAACCCTGCCCTTGGGGTTCTTCCCTGCACAAAGGAGAAATGCCCAGGAATAACTGTTTAGGATTACCTGTAAAATTCAAACCCAAGAATCAGACAGACTGGATCCAGGAATGGAACAACCTGGATACAGTCTGTTAAATACGCTTTTTTCAAGCTCAGTAGTAGGACAGCAATACACTTGAAAGTCCTACAGAGTCTCTGCTGCAGCTGAGAACCTCCAAAAACTCTTTTGTAAGTGGGAAGAAGGCAGGAAGGAAATCACTGGGCTGGGGAGACAAATGTATCTCTTCTCCAGAGGTTCTCAGCATCACTGAGACGTGTAAAAACACCCGACCAGTGGAGGCAGTGTTAGGTCAGCCATGTGGCCTTTTCTCTACAAACTGGAGCATTCCCAAGGAGGTTGAACTGGTACATGGGCACATTCTGTCTCAGGGCATGTATCCAAGGGAAAGCCAACCCTCTTCCAAAAGTAAATTGGGAGTCCTAGAAACGATTTGCAAGAAAAGTGTGAGACCACAGGCCACGACTCTCACCACATCTCAAACACTTCCTGATGTACAGCACAAGCAGCTTCCATACACCTCATTAACCAAGGGAAAGTACTACAGAAATCAACAATAACAGATCAGAAAAGGTACCTCAAAGAACTCTGCAACTTTAAAACTTCTCCCATGCAAGCTTGACCAGCACCATTAATATTTCATAAAACTGAGATAAAGTTTCCCTCACTTGTCACAACATCCCTTGCTTTGCAGTTGCCCCCTGATGTGCAAAGCAATTTGGGGCAGTGGTGGAATGGGACATGCACATCTCTGTGGTACATCCCACATGGATGCAGATGATTTTTCGAGAGCCCAGTGCAATTCTTAGTCTTATCCCTGGCTACGCTCTGAAACCACGGGGTTGTTGTCAGAGGTCCCTGTCTTTTTTTTGCAAAGCTTAGAAAGGAGGTCAAAGCTGAACTGCAACTGTGGTTGAAAGTTTTAATCGTATGTTGCACGTACAAAAGGAAATCTGGGGCACAGGGAAGGACACGACCTAGCACATCCGTGTCAAAGGGGAGGAACAGCATCAGACCATCCACAAGAGTACCACCGAGGCTGCAGCTCGAGTCGCCGGTGATCTTTAGCGGCAGCTGCAAAAAAACCAGGGCATAAAGAAGATGGAGCTGGTTGAGGGAGGGGCTCCTCTCCGCCATGGGTATCAGCACCCAGAGCAGCCAGAGAAACGATGCAGCCCTGACAGCTCAGCGCCGCAGCCCGGCCATCTGCTGCCCGGCTGCCTCCCCGAGAGGGAGGTTTCTGCCTGCTCCCCCAGAGGGGAGCTCAGCATTCCTCCTCCCCCCGCCTGGCCACCCCAGTGCTTTCCCCTGCTCCAAGCAGAGGCACCCTTGGGCTTTTAGGGCATGGGGTCACGCTCTGCTGTCACAAAAAGCAGCTTGGCCACTGCGCTCCTCACCGAGCCCGGCTTCCCAGAGGGGCTCCTTTGGAGACATCGGGAAGAGAGGGTGAGAATTTCACAGAGCTGACAGGATACACGGAAAAATTTGGTGGGAGCTTCTGGTGTGCGTGCTTGGGAGGGAACAGCTGCACCTAGAGACCCCCCCAGCCCCACAAGGACCCTGTAGGATCAAACTCAACGTGAAATTCCTTCTGAGCAAACTGGGGATGGAATTATGTGTGTAGACGCACACGCTTATTTTTTCTATCCTCGTGCCCAAAGGAAGCGGAGTCACTTGTGCTTTTAGTTTTAAATTGTCCAAAGTAAATCAAATCTTGGCTGGAAAACTGTAAACAAAATCAAGCCAAACAAACAAAAGCTAAACCAAACACTGATTCAGTCAGAGAGTCCCCGTGTCAATCTGCGCTTCCCGCAGGCAGCATGCCACGGCCCAAGTGTGGAATTACTGTCACAGCACATTGCCCTATCTGGTCTACTGCTGCCAATTTTTTCACAAGCCCTCCCCCCACACACATCTCTAAAAAAACCTCCGAAAACCCACCCCTCACAAAATCTCTGGTCCTATGGGAGTAAATATTGGATTAAAGGAAACATTAGGGTAAGGAGTTGAAATATCAGAGACAAAAATTTACCGACGATGCTTGGACACTGCTGGCACAAACAAATAAGCCTTCTGAAAGTTTAGATGCCAAATAATTGCCCGGACCCACTAGCTAGAATATCTATCATGTTGACAGTGTTTTAAGTCTCTTGTTTCATTTAATTTACAAAATGCAATGGAAGAGTAAATACTGGCATGCTCTTGAGCTAAACTGCTGGGAAAAAGGCAAGCCTGACCTGCGTCTAATCCCAGACAGTATATTGTTCTTGAGATTTAAACCAAGAACCCTGACAAAACCAGAGGATGACAGAGAGCAGGAACAACATTAGACTTCTTCCAACTCCTGCCCAAGAGTTGTATGCAAGAAGAACATGGAAAACAAGACTGGGAGAGCTCAGCTTTTCTACCAAAGACCATTTAAACGTAAATGTAATCACTCTTGCAGTTCCTATTACAGAGTTAGCCAGTAAGGGAAATAATAGAGGTGATACTTCTGTCCGGTGAAGGCTTTAAAAGCTGAAAAAGACTTTGATGCATTCAGCCACCCAGCACAAGTGTTGCTTTTAGGAGGTTCTCAATACTAAATGAAAAAGACTTCTCGGGCATCTAATTCACAGCACACAAGAGAACTGGCTTTGCCTCTGTGATGTCTCTTGTTAAAAGAAACAACAAAAATCTAGGCCTTATCAGAACAGACGTTTTATAAGGGAATTAATTTTATGGACTGAAGATATTTCACCTTATGGGCTGGCACCTTTTAAGTTCTGAATTGGCAAAAAGACACCAGCTTGGTGTTGGGAGTCACTCAGGTGTTAATGAGAGCATTAACTGACAGATGGCATTCAAGATATTTCTCGCCTCTCCAATGAAGACAGCTTCTTTGCTACAGCAGAGATCAGGAAAGCTTAATTCTTAACAAGCATACAATGCCTTGGCACAAAGGCAAGCCCTCTGGAAGGTAATGGGAAGGATTCAGGGTTTGCTGGGATGACCTCAGTCAAACATCATTAACAGGGTCAGGAGAAGCAGAGCCTATTTCAGAAGAAAAAAAATAATGTAAGGGCTCTCATGATCAATCTATCGTGGCTTGTCAGAAAGAGAAAGCTTGGGCTGACCTTAGAAGCAATATGAGTTACTACTACCAGCCTGACCTTGAGCTCTCATGTAACAATGGAGACCTCTTTTCTTTTACTGTATTAATGAGCTTTCTTATCTGAGGTGGGGGAGGAAGCTTTATGGACCAGCTTGTACTTCACCTTCAATTTACCCTGCTGAGAAACTAAGCCAAGTGTGATGCAGGGGGGAAAAGACACTACCCCATCCTTCAGGGGGAGAAGAGGGTTGGAGAGGAATCCTCCCAAGCCCTGTGCGTGCGAGCCAACAGGGAGCACGTCTTGCTCAGACCAGGGGCCAGCTCGTCACCAGGGTGACCAAACTGCCAGAGGCCCACGGGCAAGGGGCACCCTGAAGGGTCTCTCCACAAAAGACTTCCTTGCAGCAGAGCAAAATGACCAAGAAGTTGGAGATCCAGGAATTGTGACCTCAGGCTCTAACGGCCACATTTAGCAGCGCCACTAGCTGCACCACTGATGGGGACAGACTTCAAAACTCCCGGCCAAGGACAGCCTAGAGGGAGCAGTAGCTCCACACCACACTTGTGACAGACCTCAGCATGGTCCAGCCCTGGCAGAGCTTTTGTGATGAAGAAAACAAACACCCAGGTACACCCTGCCTGTTTTGAACCGTGCCTGGAGAAAACCTGCTGGCCTGCTAGTGGCTGTGAACAAAAGAAGGACAGCTGACATTAATGGACCCTGAATGAGATCACAAAGTGGGGGGAAAAAACCCAAGTTACACGATCAGACCTCCAGAGTGAAGTTTCTCCTCCCGGAGTTGTAAAGACAGCAGAGACTGCTGGAGCACAAGACCATCACAAGGCACGTACAGGTCTGCCTTTTGTCCCCCATGGCGAGCTAGAACTAGTTTTTTGGATGCAGACATTGCCCAAACCTCGGTAGTTCTGTGGCTTACCTGTGTGGCCATCAGGAGCATTGGCAGTGGAGGGGAAGAGAAAGACTCTGAAGAGTTAAGCAGGTGGATGGCACTGGGCTTTACACACAAGAACATTTGTCTTCACCATGCTGAACACGGGAATACATACAATTTTTCTACATTAGAACCATTGTTTCGTTTCAAAATAGAAGGACAAAAGACTACCCAGCTAGCAAATGTTAAGGAGCAGCAGCTCTTCCCCAAAATAGTCTGGCCTAACTCCTGGATTTGGCAGTCTGAAACACGAGCAATTGGAGGTTCCCACATCCATGAAAGATACACCCATGTCTTCCACAAAAGTAAAGGACAGCAGAGTAATTTCAGCACCCTAGCAGTTCCTGTTCCCTGCTCCTCATTGGTCCATCCCATAACTCACTTCCAGAACTCAAACGTGACAGAGACGAGAGATCACCCCAAGGATACGCTGAAGTGATGCTTAGAGAAGACATCAGAGTTGTGGACCTTTCCTCCAACACGGTAACACCAAGCTGGGACAGGAGGTTCATCAGCAGAAGGACGGCACAATCCTGCTGAAGAAATCTAATTTACACGGTTGGATGCTGCAGACTTCCCACCTGAGCTCCAAAAGCGTTCGTCTTTAGGGGAGGGGGAAAAGCAATCTGGGAAAACCCATGGCTGTCAGCAGCTGGAAGAACACCCCTACTCCTTGTCTTCCTCCATCTTCCCCTGAGTGATCTCCCATGCAGGCAAAGCTGGGGAAGCTGGGAGGGGAGCTGGCAGACACTCTGCGTCCCACAGAGAAGCAGAATAGGAACAGCTATGGAGCGAGGCAGCGTCTCTGGGGAGGCAGGGAGAATGGAGAGCTGATGTGGGCTGTCTGCTCTAATAAGGGATCACACCACAGGAGCATGTGCTGGCTTGACAGAAGCAAGTGCAGCCACTTAACCTGGGTATGACAGCTGAAGTGGGAGCGGTGCTTCGCCACCCCCCAAAAAAGGGGGGTATGAAGGAAGAGAGGGGAAGGCACGAGGTCACCACAGCTGCCCACCCTTCAGGAACATTCCAGGCCTGCTTGTCCAGATTTCTCACCCCAGCCACAGCCTGAGCAAACGTGGCTTGGGCTCCTTAGCACTACTAGACCACGCTCAGCAAGTCTTGAACTAGATAGAGATGCCCTTTTAGCTCCTCTGAGCTGGTATGCGCTGCTGTCCACCCCTTCTCCCTCACACGAAGGGCAGGAGGCAGCAAGTCCACTCCTCCTGAGGAGGAGCTGAAGCCATCTCACACACCAATGTGGCAAAAGGGCACGCTCTGATCTTCCCCAGCTGCCTGTGGCCCACGCTCCTCCAGGGATTTGGCTCTTATCTTGCAACAACCCTACCAACGACACAGCTGCTGGGCGTGCCTTGTTTGTTATTTTGCTGAGAAAAGGCAGAAAAGCAGCAGAGATATCAGCACAGATACAGCACCACTGTCCTGCATTGGTCTCTTCTGGAAAGGCTCTTTCCTTAGGCTGGCAAATGCCGGGGACAAGCAGGAGTGCTGAGATAAGTGTCTATTTGATCTTTTTTTCCCCCATTCACCCTGGATTTTTCACTGCTTTATGTTCACAAAACGCCAAGGCAGCTAATCAGCGCTCTGTGACCCCTGTTAATTGGGCTGTGCGAGAGAAAGGCAGCATTGGCAGGAGAAATCACACATACCTGTTACTTTGAACTGCCCTGTCATATTCTGTCTCCCAGCACCCTTCTGTGAGCCAGGGCTGCTCTATTTTCATCGCCATGCCCAGGATCAGCAGGAGGGGCCACGAGTGTTTCGTGCCGTGTCCCTGCCTCTGACACCTCAAAGTGCAGGGAGGCAACAAAGAGGCACATTGTTGTTCCCCCTTCCGTGAGAGAAGGCGAAAGTAATTTCAGGCGAAGGAAACACAACCTGAAGGCACTGATGGCCCTTCTTTCACCTATGCCCAGCTGCTCCTCACCTGCCTTGCTGTTTTCTCCCTCACCCTCCCCACCACAACACGAGGAAGGAGTGAGCAGATGCCCAGCATCCATCTCCCCATCCCAAGAAACCCGCAGCCTATACGGCCAAGCGAGCCAGGGAAAGAAAGCGATCGGCGTGAAGATGTGAAACGTTGGAGGAAAAAGGGGTTGGGTTTGCCAAGCCTGGTGGATTATGCAGCTCTTGGAGGATGAGGAAGACACATATGGTTAACTAGATGCATGCTGGGTGCAGGGGCCTGCATATTTTTTTTAGGTAGGAGCAAGGGCTGCTTGTGTGTTTTTGTTGCCCGATTAAGGAAAGGAAGAAATAGGAATATGAGTATCAATGAAACCAGAAGCACCCCAAACAACAGCTGAAGGTACATGGTACCACAGGAAGAGAAAATCCTGGGCGCAAAGGGGACAAGCAGGAGGATATATACACTGCCCAGACAGATACAGGGAATATTAATGGGATTAAAATAAATTTTATTTGTCTTTCAATGCTAGCTCAACCCCTCCTTCAAACTCAGTGGGTCTCTGCACAATCTCCATCAAGGGATGACTTGTGCTCTCAATACATGCAGGGTTTTGGACAGAGAAGCAGGAACTCCATCCCCCACTACTGATGCTGCAATTTGAGTGAAAACCAATAAAGACAAATCAATGAGTTGGAGAACTGGATTAAAACGGGGGGAAAATTCTGCTAAAAGATCCTAAAACATCATTATGTTGAGAAAAAAGTACTGTAATATACATCTGTGAAAACATGAATTAATGCAGCATTAGATGAACAGAAAGGATTATTTGCCCCGAATGAACAGAAAGAAGAGAAGATTTGAGACAGTTTAAAGAACTGTCTTGTCCCTTAATTACACCTGCATAAATACAATAAATTGAGAGTGATGATGCTACTTTCCATGGGCATTGTTGTTTTTGACTCAGGGTGACCATGTTCACACCAAAGGTGTGTTTGAACACACCTGCTTGGCTTTGCTGACACACCCCACAGATACTCTGTACTTCACAGATCATTCAATTTTACCTTTAGGGTGCTACCCCGAAACCATTAGTCAAAGGGTGCAGGAACAAATCAGTTGCATTCAATGTGATAAAAGCAGCAAGGCTGGCTTTAAACTCCAAGAGGAAAACAGCTCTGTAATCAATCACTGACACGCATTTTCTTACCTACCACCGTGTTGAAACTTGCACTACAGCTCCAGCATGGAGAGGCTTAAAAATATAGACCTCAGTCCCTTGAGATGTGGTTGAAATTGTAAAATACTGTGCATCTGGAAATATATTGGAACCTCCAGAAAACTCCTGGTGAGAAGGTTGGTCAGACATCCTACCTGGCTGAATGGGAAGAAGATTTCAGTCTCTGTCAAGAAGTAAGAGGTTTCTGCTTCTTTGATGGGGTTGCACTGAACGGTTCAGCAGTCACAGAGGAGACAAGTTGAGTGTCCCCAGAAGGGTCAGCTACTCTTTTCCTGCCTTGAGGAATCAATCTGTTGAGCCAAGGAGCCCAAGAAAGAGGCAATATCAGTTTCTAAAGCTTTTACCCTGCAAGGGAAGCACAGCAGGTAATAGAACAGGGTGGTTCCAGTGCTGATGCCATCACATTTTATGTCTGAGGTTCAAAGGACCAGGGAAAGAAGTTGTCTCACACCATCACCTATGATAAATTAAAAACAGAACTGAAAATGTCCATTACACCTAAAAAGCTTTGCTGTCAAGCTGTGGTCCTGCAAGAACACACAAGGGAGAGGTCTAAGTGCAGGCCATCTCTTGCCATGTGATGACATTGATCTTGGCTGGGGAAGGCCAGGGAAAATGGCTTTCATTAGGCAATGAATTCCCTGGCACACTAGTGAATAGGCTTGGAGAGCTGAGGAGAGCTGGAGCCCAACACTTCCCTATCCAACAAGATCTATCACTGCAGCTAGACTGGGAATACGAATTTTTCCCCTCAGAGTATGTTCAGAACAAGAGGCAAGAATCTCCCGAGACCCTGAGGTGCAGAGAACTCTGTCATGTCCAAAATCAGAAAGTGAGTGAGAGAGACCAGTGGCCAAGGCAGAATGGGGCAGGAGGCAGAAGAGAGGTCCTGAGTCCCAGAGCCAACACCAGGCCGTGTGCTAAAGGCACAGGACAAACACTGGTGCTAAAGGATGGGAAGACAATGGCAAAGAGATGTTTTCATGATAGGTTCTGACATCAGTGGTGCTGGTGCACAGACAGAGGTGCAGAGTAAGACTGAGGAACAATGCATTGACCTGTGAAGCACAGCTGGTCCCCTGGTGAAGCTTGAGATCACCAAGAGAAGATTAAGCCACGCTGATGCCAAACTGGAGATTTTGCAGGCACATCAGCAGGCTGGATGACACCAACAGACTTAATGGTATCAGTAATTTATGCCACCTTAGGGATGCAACAGAAAAACAAAGAACCTGGGTACTCCACAGAGCAGCACAGTAAATCCAAGACACAGCAATTCCTAGGGTCAGTTTCAGAGCTCGAAAAGCAGTTCCTGGGCCTGAACACAAAACCATCTGACCTGGACATTTCTGCGAACAACTTCACAAAGCAAGATACCTTTCTCCCCAACAGACAGACTGGAAGCCAGATTTTTGTCAGCCTTGTGAAGAAAGCCAAAGGCAGGAGGGTCCCTTGGCAGCATGAAATGCTGAATCTGAAACGCCTTGGTCAGCAGGTGAACCTCCTCCAGTCCCCATGTGGATGGATGCCTCCCAGCACCCCTCAGGAATTCGGAGTGCTGCATTCTTTTCTCTTCCCATTTCTTCCCCAAGGCTTATCAGACACTGAGGATGGGAATGGCTCATAGGCATAACGATCACACAGCCAGGACAGCTGTTTGAAGCCCGGGGGCTTCTGCATTGCTTCTGTGTCAAGTACCTTCGGCTTTGAATAACAAAGGGCAATCTCTTGAGGGATCAAAACAGAAAACAAAAAGAACCAGTGTTAGAACTATTAACTAACCCTAGAACTAGTTACAGTTTTTTCGATAGGAGAAAAAAAAAAGGGAGAGAGAGAGATCTGAGTGCTCAAAAAGGAATGAACAAGTTCCTTTGGGGAAGATGCCTGGGGGTAGGATTTGGGTGACACTGGGGTGAGGGGCCTGGCAAGATGCAGAATGCTGCTGGCTTCTGCTCTGAGGGGTTCTGCTGAGGGACACTCCGTTCCTGCACGATGGGCACACAGCCAGCACATACTGATCTGACCTGGAAAAGTGCAGGGAGGGATGCTGATGGCCACACAGAACGGCTGCTGCACTCCCCGCTCCTGCCACACGCTGCTTCACTTTAGTGCACACTTTCGACTTGTAAAGCATGGATTTTTTTCCCCCTTGTTTAGTGTCCTGTCCTGTGTGACCTCGAAGACCAACCACACAAGGTATGCCCCAACAAGGAGCCACTGTGGACATGATGAAATGAAGATCATAGTAGTTTTTGTCTCAGCAGGGATGAACACAGTCTTCTGGACGGTCCAGAATAAACAAATGTACCTACAGCCCAAATTTCACCTTGTGATTGAACAGCAAGGGCTTTGGTTTTCCTGCTATGGCGATTCACTTCTCCCATCAATGACCTTCACCTGCATCTAGCCAGGCTCCAATGTGTACTTGCCAATTTTAATCCACATGCTTCTTTCTTTCTACTGCTGTTATTTGATTCTTTTTGAGGAGAAGAGGATCAACCCTTGGGAGCTGGAGCTGATTAACTTACAAAAGACCCAAATACATCTCCTATACTCTGAAGGAGCAAATAGGAATGGGGCTTACCGTGCTCCACATTCAGACTGGAAGAGGATCATTACTTACTATTCATCTCTGGATCCTTGAAGAACAAGTGAAGCCAGCTTAATGCTGCATTGTTCGTTCCTAGTGCCCATCAACAGAAAGCATGCTCCCAATTCATAGCCACAAGGCAAGACAACAGTATTGCTGTGCCATAAGCACTTCTGATTGTTTGGGGGCTGCAGAGAGGACCTTAGGGTATTGCAGTGATGATGAGCACGGTGGGGAAGAAGCTGGAGTTATTGTCTTGATGATGATGGGGAAATAGGACACATGCGTGTATTACAGCACAAATCCATATGAAATAAGCCCTTATGTGCCTTTCTGCTCGTAGAAAAATACACTTAATGTCAGAGAAAAGAGTCCCCTGTGAGGCACAAAATACCTAGCATGGGGTTGCCTTGAAGCAAATAAGCTTAGCAAATTCATTTCTTAGAACCAGCCCCACACATTATAAGTTTCTGGAGACCATGGATAAACCCAAGTTTTTACAGATAAATAGGTCCTAAAGAAGTCTCTTCTGGGATTTCTTTCAGAACAGGTCTTTCATCTTCTTTTCTCTGAAGTTTAAGCCACTACACTGTTTGAGCTAAAAAGAAACTGAGGAAGGCTGAAAGGTAAAATGGGAGAAAAAGTAAAAGCAGAGGTGACTTAGAACAGAGACTGGCATGACACACCACATTATCACAGCGGCCTAGCAGCTGGCCAGCAACCATCCCAGCTGTTCAAGCTCACTGAGGCTAAAAAGCTCCAAAAAAAAAATTACTTCGGATCTTCTCCAGTATTCACCCTTGGACTAAACACTGGTTTCTGAACTTGGATGAGGTGCCAGGAAGCGGCCTGTGAAACCAACTGTGCTGGAGCAAAAATCCTGCACCAGTGTTTTGGAGCATCACTGCAAGTCCCAAAAGCGAGGGCAAAGGTTTCACACCGGGCCAACTTCCACACCCCATCTGTCACTCTCCACAATTTCCTTGAAAGGAGAAGATATTTTCACTTGCCTTCTCAGTTTCTTTTTTTCATCATTGCTTTCTTGCTCCTCTCCAGAGTACTTGGTTTGCAACATCAAGAAGTTATAAATACAGCTGTCCCTTTCATATTTCATGCTCTGACATTGGCATGATGACATCACTGCAGTCTCCAAGACCCTTTGCTGAGTGTTCTCTATTCCTCCTTTGAAGTTTAGCCACCTATTCCTCCCTGTCAATGTTTTGCATAACTCCCTCTCCCCAGCAATCCAATCTGTTTGTCTCTCATCCATCTGCCCTGACAATAACAGCACAGCTTTTCCTCTTTTTCTTCCACCGGTTTCAGTCCTTATTCTCCACCACATCCATGGAATAGCACTTCCAGAACATGCTACCAACTTTTCTTCAAATTCTTCTTTAAAGATTCATTTTATCCATCTGAGAATCAAAGACATTTACTTAGCTTTAGTTATATTTCAACTCTATAATTTTATTCCACTGTGCTTCTCATTAATCTCTGAATGACCGTGTTATTTTACTGCTGTAATCTCATCCTTCCTTTGCCAACACCTGCCAGCTGCTTCATTTTCACTTTTTACCCTTTAAAAGGCTCACCTTGCATGGCTTGGCTATTATTATAATAAATATTAAAATTAGATTCAAGATGAGCAATGCAGCCACTTCATCTCCCTTGCCCCCTCACGGCATCTCCTGTGCCGACGATACCGGGTTGATTCCAGAGGCCGTCCCCCAATATCCATGATGTATGCAAGGCAGCACTTGTTAAAAGTCAGACTGTAAATAATGCTGATCTTGTTGATATTCACTTGGCATTCATGAATAAGATTCTGAGTTAGTGAGGGGCTCTGTGGCTCGGCCATGGAAGCAGTTGTTACAACCAAGGTCACCGGCACAACTGAGAGAGCCGGCTGTTAAAACTCTTTCCAAAGGTGGTGGGCACCAGATCTGCTGGGACTGAGCCTAGGCTGGCTGCCCCAGAGGTTATGGCATGGGCTGGAGTGGTGAATCCATCCAGCTCACTCTTGGTACCTTGGTTTAGCTCTTCCCACAGCCTAGCTCACACTGGATCCATGAGAGTGAAATCTAGGCACTGGTTTGCCAGCTGGTTCCTCTTGATCCCTGTAAGGACACAGTCCACACAGAATAAAGCACAAGGATGGACAAAAGTGACAAAGCAGAAGGAAGAAGCAAAATACCCAGAGCTGTTAAACAGAATCCTCAGAAAAAGGTACGGTGCCTCAGTAGGTTAGAAGATTTCAGATTCTCTCTCTCTTTCTGATGAAAGCTCACATAAGTGATTACAGAACGAGCATTAGAAAATACACAAAACAGAAAAGACACAGTAGTCTTGACTGGCGACTCAACAAGTAGGAAATACAGCCCTTCAGATGCCATACTGGGAGTGTTTCTCAATGCCACCACTAAGGATAGGAAAGAAATAATTAAGACAATTGTGGGGAGGGGAAGAGGAGTTAAGGAATATCCTCTTATTATCCCTATTAGAACAAACCAGGTGCAAACTACAAGCCAAAGACTCCAAGGATAGTTTATGGATCCCAAAAGAGCTTAAAGTGGGTGCAAAACCAATGATCCACTTGGGAAGAAAGAAATTCCAAAGCATTAGGGAAGAAATAACAAGAAAAAAAACAATTGAGGTTCCTAAGGAAGCAAATCCCCTCTGGTGCCACAGAAGTCAATTAGAGAGTTTTCAGCTACAGTGATGGACCAGTCTCCTGAGGTGTAAAAAAAGAAAAGAATCTCATGGGGCATAGGAAGAAAAAAAGCAAGAGACACTGTTTTTCTTCCTCCTCACATTCTGGCCTTGGTGCACGTTGAAAAAATAAAACATAGGAAAAAGCAGCTAAGATGTTTCTTGAGACAAAGTAGCAGCATACAAAACGCCTCCCAATAAGAAATACAATAAAGTTACCGAAACTTTTTATGCCATCACATTAGAAAAATAGCAAAAGCGCAATAACGGAACATTGAAGAATGAGTTTCACCCAAAGAAAGGCTGAACAGCGGGAGCTTTTCTGGAATATTTTAGTGGAGTGTACACATCCATGTCACACCATCACTTCTTACTTAAAAACAGCTGCAGAAGGCTCCTGCTGCGGCCGCTGCCGTTAGCTGAAGCTCTGATCTTCCTGTCTTCATACAAGTCATCAAGTCACATTTCCTGCTGGAATTAAAGTGGCAGCCCCTAGGGACTATGCAGCTACCCAATTTATATCAGAGAGAATCTGAAGCAAGCACCAGGATTTTCTCGAACTGCTCAATTTTTATTTATTTTTGTGCAACCCCCCAAATTCTAATAAGAGTTTTTCTGGGCATTTGCCTTTTGAAGCAATTAAAAGAAAACACAGGCGTTTTAAGACCAGTGCAAAAAAGCTGGGAGCAGGAAAAACCTGTGGGCAATCTCACTGGCATCAAACCAAAGCGTGCCTTAGATGCCTACTGCACCCGTAGTAGTTAGATACAGATGGTACAGATGGTATATGGACACTATGAGGGGTATTTATAAAACAACAAAAGCTGCAGATCATGACACACAGGTATTTTGGCTCAGAGTAAAAAGAGGAGAGCAACGGGGAAACTGTCCTGGCCAAGTGCTCAAACTACCTGGTGCCAGGCAAGGACAGCTACAGGGTCGTTGCTAAAGATGCAGAAATGCAGGCAACTGGTTTTTGTTCTGTACTTCTGCAGTACTTAACACAGCAAGAACCAGGTCAATGGAGTGTTCCTAACAGCTATGATAGGTTATGATAAATAAGAGTTTGGAGAAGATCACGTAGCATCCCATTAAGTGGCCTCTGTAGTTAAACACAGATATCCATAACTCAAAGAAAGTCTTACGTTACCAGGCATTCAACAGTCCTCAGCCACCAAGCAGGGTAAAAAGCAGTCTCTCTCTTGTATGTGATTATTTTTGTTTTTTTAAAGAAAAGTCTGTCATAAATAATACCAAAACTAAGGCAAAGTTGCTCTACTTCAAAACCAAGGACCATAGAACCCTAAAAAAGTATTAATCTCTTTTTCTTTTTTCAAAGAATGGAAAGCAAATCAAACTAGAGCATGTTAAACTGAGCATTAGAAGGGCTCTCAGCCACTTCCAAAATTACTTGAGAGCACATTATAATTAGCAAAGGTATGTGACAGTTTTATACCCCTCTATGATGCATGATTAAAGCCAGGCAGCCCGGCTCTGCCGCAAGTCCTGCACGCCGTCAAAACAGATGTGACAAGAACTGCAAGCTGCTCCCAGACAGACTGTGAGAAAGCATAGGCAGATAACATTTTGGCCATCCAAGATGTAAGACCCAGTAGAAAACTAATTAAACCTCAAAACCCCTCAGAGAGGTAGGCAAACTGGGTTTTACGAGCGGCCCGTGCTTGAGCTGCAGTGCCCCTGCCCGAGAACAAGCACGAGAACAAGCTCCTGCCTTTCTCTCTGAGGTGCAACAGGGAACAGAAGTTTACAGCCTTGATATTAACAGCTCACAGCCTCAGCACGAGGATGCAGGGCACAAAGGACTGGAGAGATGCTGCAGTAACACCACCAGGACGATCTGTGACACCGCTGATTTTTCCCACTCAAGACAGATACCTCTTGTCTGTCTGCAGCAGAGAAGTAGGGAGTCCTGGGCCACTGTGAAAAGCCAAATCTAAACTCCACACAAATCCTGCCTCTTACATTTGCATGGCTTTGTCTCCTGAGCACCCAAAAAATCAGTTAGAGGCTCAGCTTCCTGCCACTAACTGGGGAAAAACAAGGTACAGCAGGGAAGCTGCGCATCAGCCAAGACCTACCCCTCTTGCACTGGGGTTAGAGGTAAAAAAGGTGTTGGAAGGAAACAGGTAAGGAACATGGAGAATTTTAGGCTTTTGGATTCCACAGTTGGTTTTAAGTGTGAAACAGTGTGGCAAGTTTGTTTCTGAGAAGTGTGTCCAAGCCATCATGTTTATTCTTATTTACCTACAGAATTTTGTATTTAGACTACGTCTTAATGCTTCTTCCTTCATGACATCCCTGTTTCCAGGCAGCCTCCCCCACTGCTTCCTCTGCAGTGCTTCAGAGCTCACCTCTCTAACATCCCAGCAGCTTCAAGCAGTTTCCCTGATATAATCCTTAAACCATTCCCACTCCACTGCTCCTTTCGTGCACTCTTCCCCATGTTCCAAATTTCTTTCCTCGTTATCCCCATGCCCACGAGGTAATCCCCTTGTCCAGGAGGTGCTGCAGAAATGCAGCAGAAATGGTGCAGCTGGTTTCTCCTTCAGGCACCTCACGCTTTCCCCAGCACGACTGTTTGGCTGTGTGTTTTGTTTGTTTGTTTGTTTGTTTGTTTGTGTGTTTGGGTGACAGACAGACAGACCACTTGCCAGTGCTCAGCGACTCACCCATGATTCATCCCTGGATTTTCTTAGCTAAAAGAGTGGCAAACGGGGAGGCAATTACACAGTGCAATCACTAAGTGGACACTCTTGGATCTGGAGAGTTTCGGAGAACCTCACAACGTGGAATTTATGGATTTTATAAAAGACAAATCTTCTGCTGCTGCTACAAGGGTGAGCTGGTTCAGGTGGGCAAAAGACTTAAGCCACTACTTTCTGATGGCTTTGGTATGAACAAATAAACTTGCTGCATGTTTACAAGCAGGTATATATTGCTCTGTGGCTATTTTGATGAAGAAGATACACATGACTGGAGTCCCTTTACAATCAATCTTCTCATCACATCAGTTTCATTCGGAGATAGTAAATGCAGTGCAGCTGCCTGGTTCAGGTCCTGATACCCACTGATGCTGAATGTCTGTGCAGCAATGCAAGAGAACCTTATTAAGCGGCATACGTATATATAAATAAACTATATAAATTTCGTTGAACCTAATCAGTTAATTGGAAATAGAGCTTTCAATGCAAGCACCTATGGTGATGCCTATGCGCCAGCCTAAGACTCTCCACAACAGGGGGATCTTAGGGAGCAGGATTGCTTCCAAGCAACTGCATGTGTTGCCAAGCTGTCTTTGTCCCCCCAGTTATGCTTTGCTATTACCATGATTCACAAAGGAACAAATAAAACACACTGCAACAAGCCTTCGCTATCACTGGAAGAACATTTTGCTGTGCGAGTGGCAGTAATCTAAAGAATGATGTTCTGCAGATGTCTCCATTTGGGAGGCTGCTTCAGTGGACACTAACAAAGTGTCTCTGGATGTCAAAACTTCAAGAGAACATGTCAAATCACTTTCCAACATCCTGCAGCTGAAGTGATTCCAATACTCTTTTTATTTCTAAGAAAATAATCCTAACTGTCCCTATGCAAAGCAATAGGGTCTTTCACGCAAGTGAGGTGTGTGCAGAGCAGCAAATTTTATGCCATGCAATACATATAAATGTCGAAAACATATGTGATGATTTAATATCACTAATTTGACCAAACAGAGTGCAGGGCATGACAGCAGATGTGAATGTTCACTGTGTGCTACAGCAGAGCATCAAACACGGTCTTGCACGGCATCTGAACAAAGGGGTTTGCTTAGCGGGTCTGTACAATTAAAAGCCTACAACTCAACCCAAGAGAACTGGAATTCCCTTCCACTCGGTGAAGCATCTGGCCTGATTGCTGGTGGCTGCTGATCACTGCCATGTCATCACTCCAAAGCCGTGAAACATCCCCGCCACCGCGTTAATTAGCTCCCCTTGCAAAGTGCTTAAGCCGCAGAGCGAGGTTACTCACGTGATGTCCCTGCGCTGATAGCAACCTTGGAGAAGGCAAGCGATCAGGTCGCTGATAAACTCCACATCGTCCCCGTGAAGAGCAGCTTCCAGTTCCTAATGAGCAGAAAGGAGAGGGGAAAAAAAAAAAAAGAAAATCCAACCATTAAACTAATATTCCTTAGAATTTCCTGCTAGCTCATCAGGACCAAAAAGACCCAAACAGCCTCACGTATGTGTACAGCAGGAGAGCACACACGGGGTAAACTGACCTTCCTCATCATTAAAAATACTGCCTCTACTACCTCTTCATTGCAAGAGTTTATGGGAAGACCTTGAAAGGCTTTTACTGAATGTCACTCTCCAGCCAGAAGACTAATGCTTTTGTCTGGACGCAGAAAAATAGGGATCAGTGAGGTTGAGATACACTACAGCCTAATAAGAGAGGCATGATTTCTCCCATGTTCACCTGATGGACAGGAATCAACAGTTTCATTCTCCTGCTTTACCTCCACTCACTAAGGCTGGTGAGCTCAATTTAAAAGATGTGCTCAGAAAGCAGGGCCCTAAAAGCCACTTACAACCCAGAAGTAGCAGTTTCAGATGGATTGCCAGAAATGGCTGAAAGCTAGCAAGCAAATGCCTCAAAGAAAAGCAGGCATTTTGATTATTTAACTTATTTCTCTTTGGGTTACTTTTTTTTTTCCAACTCCAGTATGAGAGAAAGAAAGGATAGAGGGATGCCAGACTTTGTGACCCAAAATCTCAGTCCTTGATGGAGAGTATCATGGCTTATTCCAGCACAGTGGAGTTCACAAAGACATGAGGCAGAAACTGACCCACAAAAAGGATAAACTCCTGAAATTAAGTTATTACGAATTTTGCACATATTGTGAGAAATATCTTTTTTTCAGCTAGCAGTTTCAAGCTTTGTTTTCCAAATATTATTTGGTTAATTAGTTTTATTTGTATGCCAGAAAATTATTCACAGTAAGAAAAATCCACTTTCTGTAAGACTTATCATCACTAGCATACAGCACTTAACAAGATTTAATATGGATAAACAATATGAGCATAAGAAGCTATTCTTTTTGGGTTTCAGAGTAAATAATGGATTGAATACAAATTCCTACTTGAATGTTACTCAACAGACTGTTACACAAATAGCTAAGCTAATGGCTACAGAATAAAGGTTAATGGCCAGAGAATAAAGGATAAACGTTTTGGCACTTACCCAATAAAGAAGAGAAAGTGCTTTTTTATTAGACCGCAGTAACTGCAGTAATAAAATTATTGATAACAGATTGCAGCTTAAACGCCGCTTGTAGTTTTTTATTAGAAATGTATTAATGGCATATTTTCATTACCGACACTGCTCTTATTTACCTCTTGAGCAACATGCAAAGTGCTTCAGGAGCAGAAGCCTGTGAAGAATGTACTAAACACATCTATTACATGTGGAAACTGGAGGTAAGGAAAGGGCAGCGTGGGGAAAGTAACAGGAATCTGTTCCGTGCCTCTGGAGGAGCACCCTGCTCAATGACAAGCTAATCCAAAACCTGCAGTTGCTGCTTGCCATCCCTTGGAGAGAGTGATATTATTGTTGTATAAATAGTAATCACGCTATACAAATAGTAATTATGGAGTGAATTCACTTAGAATCACGGAATGTCCCGAGTTGGAAGGGACCCACAAGGGCCGAGTCCAGCTCCTGGCCCTACTTACCACTTGATAAGTGGCTAGTATTTCAGAGGTGTTGACTTACTTTATTTGTAAAATATTTTAGTGGACATATGCCTTCTATAAATATCCCTGGGGGAGAGGGGAGGAGGGAGGACCTGAAGTATGCCATACACTAAACCATCCCAGGTGTGTTACCACATTGCCACAATAAACTCTCAGCTTGTGAAAAATGACATGTTAGAAACCCGGAATGATGGGCAGGGGTAAAGTAAAGTCTCCAGGATGCCTCCCTGCGCTCAGCCTCTCCCTCATCCACATCCACTTGTTCATTAAAGCTGTCAGTCAGCAGTCTGCCCCTGCTAGGATGTGACAGCCTTTTGTATGAAGGAATATTTAAACTGCTTCCCGTGAGCCTTTTCAGCCTGCTGTTTGACTAGCACTCCTTAAGCAGTGGCCACAACTGCCTCAGATAGCCCCTATCTGCAGCCATTGTTTTCCAGGCCCGAGAGTGACCTTTACATTTCTGGAGTTGGCGGGTCACCCTAGGAGCAGGGGGACATTCCTGGGGCACTGGGCAAGATGCCATCTCCTGGGCAGGGACTAAAACACCTGGATGGGCTGTTTCCCCCCCGTCTCCTGCTGCTTTCTCTCTCCCAGAAGGGTGCTCCTTGTCCTTGTCTTCACGGCAGCAGGGATTTTGGGGACCCGACCCAGCCCCAGGTGGATCTCAGAGCCACTGGATAACGGGGGCTCTGGAACAAGCCAAGATTGATCAGCACACACACAGCACGGGGCCAGAGAAGGTCCATCCCTGGCACACTTGCACCGTGCTTCCCAGTGCTTCCTGGAGCCCATCCTGATCCTCTGCTCCCTGCCAACAGCAACGCTCAGCGCCAGGATGTTACGGTAAAGGCACAATCCAAGTATTACCACGATTATTTGTCCTGGAAAAAAAGATACTGGCATTGTCCTGTAATGTTTCTGTCTGCGTTTTGACTATTGCTGCTTGTGGCAGAAGGGTAAGAGCAGTGAGAGGAACCTGGTGAATGAGCACAGGGCTTGAACAACGAGCCCAGGGTTGGGCCCATCGGCCCTGTTTAACTGAATGTCACAATTTTCTATCCCGCTGGATTCTCCAGCTTCCTGTCCCAAAACACCTAAATCCTAAACTCTTCCCACACACCTAGAGTGCTGTGGGAAGAACAGACAAACCAGGAGGATGTGATGCAAATCCTAACATCTCAGGAACACGAAGGAAGAGTTAGTATCCCCTCTAATGCTTCAGCCCACATTTTGCAGGAGGATTTTTTCCAGCCCTCTCCTCCAACAAGGGACAGCCAGCAAAGCAGCACAGTGCTCAAGCAGCACACCTAAACAGAGGTAGCTGAAGTGATGCCAGGGACTCTCAGGAGAAAGAGGCCACTAAAACCCTCCTGGTCCTAAAGGCAATCCCTGCCCCAGTCACCCATCCCCATGCTCCTCCAGCCTGGCCAGGACGAGCGGCTCAGCTTCCTCCCCGCCACCATCCTCCCCACGCCTCCAATCCTTTTGTTTTTCCCCTTTTCTCTTTGAGCACTGAGCTGTGAGCACAGAAATCTGAACCTTGCCAAAACGCTTTGGGGACAGCACAGAAAGGAAACAGAAGAGGCAGCAAATCAGCAGAGGAAAAGGGGGGGACACACATCTCCTCCTCCTCTAGCTGGAGAGAGCAACAGACAGGAGAAAAGCAGGATTCTCCCCCTCTCCAGCTGGCGTCACACCTCATTAGGGAAAAGCCTGTTTAACGTCTTTCCCTCCCCCCAGCCCGGTACTAAATCCCCCCTGAGTCAGGCAAGGACTGTTGGGAAGAGGCAGTTGCCAGAGCAAGGCCGGGAGCAAGGGTGCCCACCTCTCCCAGGAGGAGCAGTAGCCCAAAGCAGGGTCAGTGGGGTGGGCGAGAGGCACCAACCCACCCTCCCCACTCCCTGGGAATGTGGGCTGGGACGGAAGGGCCCACCACCCCACACCTGCCGCTCGGGAAGGTGTGGTTAACCCCACTGGCCTGGAACACACGGTGCTCTGGATGCCTTTTCGGTATCTGCCCGGATTTTCAAGAGGGAGGACAGTCAACCTTCCCGATGAAAGTGAACAAACGAGTCCACCACTGTCGCCAAGCCAGCACAGGGTGCTGCTGCACACGCTGCTTTTGGGGCTGTGGAAAGCAGCCAGGCAGCCTCCAGCTCCTGCTCCAGCAAGCTGGCTGCACAGAGGGCAGCCCCACAAAGCTTGGGGCCCTCATTTCGGGAGACAGACTCCTCCAAACCTGCAAGGGCCCAGTGTGAGCAGGCTGGGTGCTGAGGTACGGGACTCCAGTTTAGAGGTTTCTTCTGTGCCGGAGCTGAATCATCTATAACTGAATGTGATGGACATAACCAGTTTAAGCACAGCTAAGCCTTGTCCAAGTTAGCCAGCAGTTTAAAAACCCCAATCCCTTCAGCTCTATTTCCATACCACTGCCATTATCAGCTTTCCATTGCAGCGCTCCAAAGTGAGTCAACAGGCTTTTGCAGAGGCTTTAGGAGATCACCAAAAGCTACCAGCAGGACGTGCTGAGCCAGCCCCAACCCGTGCTCTGAAATTTCAATGCCGTCACTGAGTCAAGCCAGGATGTCCTTTTCCCCTCACAGATAGTTAATGACAACAGGCATCTGGGCAAAAGTTTGGCAAACTCACGCCAAAGAGTACTGGGATTGGGCAGGAAGATGGAAAGCCAACCGCAGGCCTGAAACGCTTCCAAGAAGAACCATTTGTCCCTGCCGGTGTGAAGCCAGTGTCTGTTGGTGTGCTCAGCCCCTAGGACCTTCTCAGAATGCCTGAGAGAACCAAGCCCCCAGCCAGCACGCTGCCTGCAGCCCAGTGCCACGTTCTCCCTGCTTGGGACTCCTGCCATCGCATGGAAATAGTTTCCAAAATATGAAGCCTAGTGAGAGTGTTCTGCGTAACGAGCCAGAAGGGCACTGCAGGGCATTAGGGGTGTTCCTAGGGCCACGGTACCCTACAAGGGCAAACAGCAGAGGGTTCAGCTGGCTGCCATAAATTCAGGAAAAAGCTATGGCTCCTGGTCCTGATGGAGTCTCCCAGACATGCCACCTCAATTTTAAGCGGCTAGCTGGAAACACTGTGTTATCCAAGTCTGCAGCTGGATACACCTCTCCCAGCTTCCGAAGGGTCCTGCAGGAGCCTGCACGCTGCCCCCTCTCTCTATGATCCTCCAGGGCTTTAAGGCTTCCTGAGCTAAAAGGATCTCCAACTTCTCCACTCTGCCTTTCCTCAGCAAAAAAAAATGGATGCTAAACGCCCTCCCTGTGCTTCTGGCAGTGGGGATAAAGTCAGCAGCTGCCTCAAGGAAACATTATCATCTTCAGCTCACCCTCGGGACCATGAGCTCAGAGGGAGCCCAGGGGGCCTTCCACAGCAGGTTTGGGGTGTGAGGTGAAGGAGTTAATGACACTTGTCACCACAGCGGTCCCAGCTCCTCGCTGAGCCTCCGTTCCGCTGTGTGCAAGGTCAAGGGATGAAGAGCAAACACCTGAGGGAGGAAAAAAGCTATCCTGTCAGAAGGGAACTATCATTTGGGGAGGGGGACAAAGCAAGGGCAGCAAAGATATCCCCTTTCCTGTTTCTTCAGGTTCCCCCTTAATGTCTGTCAGTGCCTTATGAGATGTCTACCTTCCATGACTCTCTGAGGGCAGACTTTGGAGGCTATTTCGAACATGTTGTAAATAGGAGCATAATGTTACTCCAGGGCTCAGCAGAGGTGTGAGATGACAGCTTTGCATGAGGGAGATTGGCTATAAACAGAAAGCCAGGGAGAAATTGTCGTGTTGCCTCCACATTGTGGCTGTTTGCAAAGAGCAAATCCCACGTGCTCCCTGCCGGTGCCAGCAGCACCAGGGGTAACATCAGCCATCCTCTCCTCCAGCTATGAAGGGGGATGCAACAGACATTGAATTCCACTCAGTTCAGCCTGAGTAGGTTTGCAAATTCAAACTGTTTGCCATGCCAGCGGACATTTTGGTCAGGCTAGAATTTTCCAGGCTTGGTTTATAGGCAAACTTACGTTTTGTCTTCCCTTACCCCCTCTATCAGGATGCTTAAAACTCTGAGACCACCGTGCTCTCTCTCTACCACCTATCCCACTTACTGGAACAGTTGGAGTTCTCCATCCACATTAACCTGCTGCCTGATCTCTCCCTTGGGACAGGGACCCTCCCCTATTTGCACAGCACGCCGCTCCTTGCTCTCCAAGTGGAATTTTTCACTTCTGTGTAATACAAACAAAAACGAGCAGCCCACGCTGGGTGGCTAAACTGTACCGAAAAGAGATTTCAGACTGATCAATCCAGTCTCCCTCATGCCCCATAGCCATGTACCAGTGCTAACAACGCTTTCTTCTCCTCCTAGCTCATCCTGCCTGCAGTGCAAGCGATTTGAGAACTACATTTGTTACGAATGTATGCATTGTCAGCACTTTAAAGATGTAAAACTGCTACTCATTCCATTTCTTGCCCCTGGCAAAGTACCTTTTCAGATGGACAGGGCGCATCTGAGGCTCTAAAGTAACAAGAGATTAGTTTCTGTTTGGTAGCTAGACATTAGTACTTTATGCCTCTGGAGCAGTCGCCATCCCAGAGCATCAAAGCATTTAGAGAACATTCAGCAAAGCCTTGTAGCACCTGAGAAGAAAGGGGAGGCACACAGCCACGTGCAGAGCAGTTGTGCAGACTAACACAAGCCCCAGCATCCACACCATGGGAATGCTTCACTCAGCAGTGGGGCTAAGAGAGAAGCCGTAAGCTTGACACTTGACGCCACTGCAATCATCTTTCTTTTCCTGCAGCTTTATGAGCAGCCAAATCCTTTGGAGATCGTGCTATTTCCCTCCAAAGGATAATTTCTCCCTTTCAAAATAATCCCCTCTTCCTTCAGTGCAGATAATCTACGCCATTTACCATAAGCCAGTTATGCTGGCCGAGGGGCAAGCATCGCACTGGGCACCGAGATGGCTTTACAGGAAATTTCAGGCTCAGCAGAACCTCCAGCCTGTGGTTTGCAGACCTCTTGCAGACCCCGTGGAACACTTCCAAGAGGCCTGTGAAGGGCAAATAAGAAAAGCAAGCCTAACGCCAGTCTGCTTGAATTTCTAATTAGGGGTCTATGCCTTTATGGGAAAAGTATTGGCACCGTGGTCTTAAAAAAAAAACAAACCAAAACACTGCCCTCCTCCCCCCCACCCCAAAGTGGCTGTCTACTATTGCCCAAGCCACAAGTTCAACTCCTGCAGCTGAAAATAACCTCCAAACACAACAGTGTGAGAGGAAACACAGCCTGTTTGAATTGCATCCTGTTTGCCTCACCCTCAGAGAGGTATCATTTATTATCGCCTAGAAAGGCCCTCTCCCAACAGCTGTGCTTGTATGGAGCATCAGAAGTATTCAGATCATTAAATTACTCATAGACTGCACTCGTTCAGGATTTTGTTTTTGATTTTTTTTCTGGGAAAACAGGATGAGGAAAGTGGTGAGCAGACAGCTAGAGACTGGCACCATTCTGAAACTCACCCAAAATATTGTATAGATAACATATCATTAAGCTCTTGCAGTCCCATGCCAGCAGTACCTTGCTGGTAAAACCCAACCAAAACAACCCCAAACCCTTTCTCTCCATATATGCTGGATTTAGCATCCCCATTTATGGGCTAAGTACTACCAGCAGTTAAAGACTAAAAATTTTAGCAAGTGTTTTACACAGCACTTCGGGTGAGCACAGCCCTGTTGGTGGGAAACAGCATCAGCTCTACCTGTTCTGATGTTGTTTCTGGAAACAACACCAGCGGGTTAGCGATGGTCCCTCCCCAGACAATTCAGCTGCACGATAAATAAAGAACAGCTGATCCTGCCGTGTCACCATCTCCTGTGGTAAGAGGCTTCCTGGGTACCTAGTGGGAGTTCTGCTAAGCTTTTAAGCCCATTGGCAACGTGGGGAACAGTCTGTAGCTCCAAAGCCAAGAGGCTCGAAGTAATAATCCGATTTCAAAGCTCCTCCTCCTCTCCAGCCAAAGGCAGCAAGGGAGGATGAGATCAGACTGTAGATGCTCTTCATTTTAGGCCTGGCCATTGCACTCATCTGCTCAGCATGAGCACCGGGAAGGGGAAGGATGAGTGCCAAAATCTGGAATGGATTGCTTGGCCGAAGTTCCTGCAAAGATTTCAAAACTTACTAGGAAAATAATTTTTTAAATGGAATTTTCACTGCTTTTGATATAGCTGGACTGGTCTATCGAAGCAACATCCACTTTTCTAGTCCATGCACTGGCCAAAACTCTTGGGGGATTTACTCCCTGCCATCAGGCACTCCTGAGGCACCAGGGCATTCAAGCAGTGCAGCTGGTTTGCATCCTCCCCACAAAACTTCTCCTGTAACAGCAACCAGCGCCGCTCCTCCGGCATTTACGTCGCTCCCCACTCCAGGATGTTATTAGCTGCCAGGTGATACGCAAGCCACGAAACAACTCATCCCTACAAGCCTCGAGATAAACAGAAAGTCCAGATCATCCCTTAAGGAGTCAGGTGATTTCCTTGCATCCCTTCAGCCCCTCGAACAAAAACAACGACCTGGCTTTCCAACGGAGGAAGACAGGTCCCTGCTCACCGCTGCCTGAAAAAGCAGGGTGAAACAGTAAAATACATTAAAGTAGAAACAGGCTGTAAAGCCTTGCTTTTTCCCTTTAATCTGATCTCCACGGCCAGCCACTCTTCTGCCTCCCCTCGGATGCTGTGCAGAGTGCAGCCCACAGCGTACACACCAAAAACAAACCCTGCCTGGGGCTCGGTGGGGAGAGTGGCCTGGAAGTGCTGCCAGCACTGAAAACTCTTCCTGGCTCCGGGTGGGACAAAAGGAAAGCCACCTCTAGAGAGGGAGCCAGCAGCCACACACAGGTACCCCACACGTTTCTGCCACTGCCAAGATTAAAGGTGGGCAAGTTCCACCGCAGGGCCACAGTGAAATCTAAGTTCCAGCACCCTTTTTTCCCTACTAATTCAGCGAAGAAGGATTTGAAAAAGCATGAGATAGCTGCCTATTGCTATCAGCCCTGATGAAGCAGCCAGCCAGCTACTTGGATGTGTGAGCTGCCTGTTTGCAACGGGCTTAATCCCAAGCCTAAGAATAAGTTTTAAAAACACACATCTATTCCGTGGCATAACAGTTACTAGAACTAATAGGTCTTCTCCATACTCTTAGGTCATTGTCTGCTCTACTCTAGAGAGCCAAAAGCATCATCTTGTTTATCTATCGCACTTTCTGAACTTATTCCAAGCTTATACAGTCCAGCCATACTTCAATACAAAAATTAATGGCTTTTACACATTTTTTTTAATTATTACGACAAACACAGACGCTACCACCTTAACGAGATGTATATGCACCAAGGGATAGGCTCGAAATAGGAAATGGTGCTTCAAGCCAGTTGAATATTGTAATGTGAGTCACACAGAGCCGGCTTCCTAAGGCACGTCACTGCAGGATCCAATGTCAAAATAAACACAAGAAGTTACCTCTTCCAACTCACACCCTATCCTCAGCCCCATCCAGAAAGATCTGTATTTCATTGGATTTGTGCGAAAGACCCCCCTGCCACAGCCTTTAAAGCCTGGTTGGGGCTCAGAGCCTCTACACCCGCGACTGCTACCTAATACAGTTCGAATGTCCTGTGGAACACGCGGTGCTGCCCTAATGAAAACCCAAACACGACCCAACAGGATTGCCTGGTGACCGAGGCAACTGCTCTTGGGGCTAGGAGCAGCCAGGAGCCCCATGGGAATTCCCATTCCCTTCCCCGGAGCTGGAAAAAGGAGAAGCTCAAAAAAACAAGGCAAAAAGCTGGCAGTCCCAGGGTTTCGAGCCTGAGTAAAGTGCAAAAACCCAGGAGCTGCTTCTTGCAACACACTGCAAGCGACTCAACATCCTCCACGGCCCGAGGTGGCCATGAACCACCATCCACTTCCACTCCCATCTGGAAGGAGCTTGGCTCACACGTGTGTTTGCCAAGGGAAACAACACAGAGCCCCTTGCGTGCTTAGGAGACACGCTCCGCGTTGCACTCCACATCTGGCAAGGCTGCTCCATAAAAAAGGTGATGGAGTGCTTGTGGCTCTCCTTGCAGAGCGCGGGATGAAAATCTTCTTCGACACACACGCCATGCAGGAATTCTTCTCCAGCTTAATTTAAAGCTGTCTTTATAGCCAATAAATTTGCAGATGGCTACAAACACTCGGCTATTTACACAATAATGGTTATATCTGCCAGAAACGGCGAATAATTGTTATAATGATGTTCATAAATGTTAATGCTAACTACACTCTTAAAACACGTATTATAAAAAGCATCGTAATTTGAGAGAAGGGCAGTAAACTATTGCCCAGACACAGAGGAAACCAGCTCTATTGCTATAACATTTATTCTACAGACGTTAGTTGGAGCAACTTTTTCTTCTAAATATTCCTGACATCCAGAATACGAAAAAAAGAAAAAAAAACAACACCAGACTTGTTTCATTATACTTAAAAACAAACAAAAAACCGACCCAAAAGTCTGTTACAACTCATAGACTGTAACAGCCAGTTTTGTTTCTGCAATTCAGTGCAGAACCGATGACATTGGATTACCCAAAGATCCGCACAAAACGCTTTGGTTGGATGAAATAGCTGATCTGCCTGAAGTGGGGGGAAAAAGCTCACGATAACAGATAATTATATAACCAGCTTGTAAAACTGTTATTAGTAGGGCATGGGCTCAGGAAGGGCCTGGCTTTTATTCTCACTTCATGCATTCACAGTGATGAGAGCTAAATCTCTGTCCGTCTCTCCCTCCTCCCCCACCCAAATGTTAGATAATTTTTAGCCAACCCTGTAAAACACTTGCAATCTTTGAGTAAAAGCGAGGCTGAGGTTAATGTACTGCTACTTCTCTAGCATTCAGATGCTGTGTTCCACCTTGATAACAGAAGAGAAAACTGGAAAAAAATTTCCTCCGCTGTTCAGATAAGGTAGCTTGAGGACTCAGGGGTAAACTCCAAAGTTCAACATTTCAGTTTGAAAGGACGTTTCCAGTCACTGGCTACTGGAATTCAGATCTTGAGATCCTGACTAAGTGATAAAATGCAATAAAAAAAGAGACAGCTTTGCCAGAAGGTCTCTCTTTCTTTCAAGGAAGGAATGGGAACATTACACATTCTATACATTAACTGAGCATAGCAAAAACCCTTGCGTGGACCTTGTTCTCAGTTATCCACAGCTGGATGTCTCTGGAAATCTTTCCTCTGCAGCACAATTTTGCTCCTCCTTTCTCAGGAACAACAGAGTCGAATCCAAGTGGGAGAAAAATTAAACTGGTGGCAACGAACCTTGAAGGTCTGACAGTGACCTGCAGCACCAAGGTCTCTGAAACTGCTTTCATTTGCCAGAACATAAATTAGATTCCTCACTAGGTATGGCACCGGGGTTAATGGGAGCTTTATAAAGCCTTCTTTGAACATACAGATTATCCTTTTCAAAAAAGACTAATCTT
Source organism: Melanocharis versteri (assembly GCA_013397845.1). NCBI lineage: Eukaryota > Metazoa > Chordata > Aves > Passeriformes > Melanocharitidae > Melanocharis > Melanocharis versteri. The sequence continues at coordinate 263,133 of VZTG01007655.1, forward strand.
GTGGTTTAAAGTACAGTACTGTGAGCCAGGAAACCTATTCCCAGCTCTGCCAGGCTGGGTGACTTCAGGCAACTCACTTGACTTTTCTCTGCTCTTTCTCAATATGCACAGCAGAGACAAATACCTAAATCTCCCATGAGGCTGAATATTTGTCAGACAACGAGAACCAGCTTAACTCTTCACAGACCCCTCCAAGCAGATGATGTCCAGCCATTCCACGCAGCAGGGTTGCTCAAGCTTCTCCAAACAGAAGGTCCCACCGACACCAGAAAGGGACACCTGCACTGGGCACCTCATATGGGCAAGAATCCTGAGCCACAACGTTACCATCTGCATTTTTTTTTCAGCAGTGAAGGAAATGTCTTATCCTGTCTGGCATTACTGTCCAAAGGAGGTGCTCAGAGTGAGGAAAACTGAGAAATTAGGAAAAATTCAAGTCTAGGAAAAGCCATGCTGCTGCCTGGGCAACTCAGCAAACAGCTTTCCTCCTCAGGATCTGATTTCACTGCAAGAATGTTAAAAACAACTTCAAAAGACAACAAAATAAATTCAATTAAAAGAATAATCAAGCATTTCAAAAGTACAATACAAAAAAAAAACCCAAAAGTGTGAGATGACACAGAACATTCAGTGCTGGCAACAAGGATCACAACTTTCCTTCCAAACAAATTCATCCTAGGCATCTCCACTGTGAAAACCAATACTGGCTTAGAGTCTTCTTTCAGAAGGTGCCTGCCATCCCTCCCAAATTGTCATAGTTACATACTCCTCATATTTTAGTGTCCCTACAGTAGCCCCCTTCAAACTTTCAAATAAAATGCGTACAAAACATCTGAGCATAAAACAACCCTATGATTTCCAAACCTCCTTGAAAGAGAGCACGGAGAGCCTTACTTGTGCTCTGCACTGCCACATTTCGGACTCACATCTTCCAAGACTGAGCACAGCTCTTTTCTGCACACCCCTGCTCTTAGATCAATGCATCCACATGCTGCTCCTGTTTGAAAAAACCTACTTGCCCTTGAGTTCAGGTGACTCTGACCTGGTCACTCCCAGGGAACTCAGTCCCACTGCGCTGATGTCTGGCAGCATTTCCTCTGACTCAGCCTTGCTAATAAAGCTTCAGCAAGAGGAACTCCAAAGACTGTTTCCCATGTCATTCCCTTCTGGCAGGCAGAAATCTCAGGAAGTCGTTTGAACTCAATAACCTCCACACCATTTCCACACAGTCAAAATAGAAGCAGAAAAAGCAAGCAAACAACAACAACAAAAAAATCACATCCTACTCTGCAGCCTACAAAATCTCCTCATTCCAGAGTTTCTTGCACAGAAGACAGTTAAGCAACCACAACAAAGTAACGTCACTTCCTTTTCCTCCAAAATACATTTTAGTGTTGGAAAAGTCCACCTATTCATTTACTGTGGGCAGCCTCCATCAACACAGGAGCACATCCACAGCCAGCAGTCAAGGAATAGCATTCAGGACTATCTTTGTATTGATTTCCAGCTGGGGTCCAAAGTTAGGAATTTCCTCCCCCCCTCCTCCCCAGCTGTCCATTGATCCGAGAAAAAAGAAAAAAAACCTCCAGAAATGTTCAGACTCACTTTTGTATAAACTGAAGTATCTTAATTATTTTTCAAACGAAAACCAAATGATGATATTTTCCTAACAGCACTTGCGAAAGAGCTAGAGCAGCGTGATCCACTGCTATTCATTCCTCTGGACACAGATCCAATCTTTCAGTCACTCTGTGCTTATTGGCTACATGGAAGGTAGAGCAGCAAGGAGCACTGAAGGATTAATTCTCACAATAGTGGGAAGCAGGAGTCCCAGCTCTTGGGGGGGTGAGTGGGGGAGAAGGGAGAGAGATGAGTGTGTAGGCTGCATCCCTGGCCTTTGGACTTCCTTGCCATGATTTCATCTCCTGCCTAAAGTTACCTTAAAAGGGAGCTAGCATGGAAAGAGCGCCCCAGTGACTTAAATGTAAAAAGCATTACGGGAATTTTGCTTTAAACCTGCAAAGACTACAAGAAGGGGTTATATGTGAGATAACTCATGGCAGAGCTCAGCAGGGAAGAGAATAGCTCAGGCACAAACAGTTCATACTCTGTTTGTTGTGAGTCACACAGCAGCTGAACAGATTTATGATTCAGATGTTTTAGTGTTGGTTATCAGCGATTAGCTCAAACTCTTAGAAAAACAGAGAGAAAGAGAAAGATTAAGCTTTTGTCTGCTCCAGCCCTCATCCTTCCTTTGCCTGGCAGCAGGGGTTACTGATTGTTTCTGCCCCTTTTTTAACATCAGAATGGCTCTGAGCCACACTCACTGCAGAAGCAGATCACACTGCCAACATCGCCATCAACATTAGATTCAGCACTAATCACTCAAGTGCAACATCGTTTGTTCAGTATATAGGCAAGTGTATTTGTGAAATTTGGTTATATGGCAACTTTTAAGTGTGGGGTTTTTTCCCACCACAGAAATCTTTTGGGACACCGAAAGGGCTGACGAAGAAGGACTGGTTTTGCTAACTTTATCTTCAAACTCTGTATAAGCCCAGTAACACACAGACAAGACTTCATGCATCCTTATGGCATTCAACCTCACAACACCCCCTTGGGCTTCTCACAGACAAGCTAAGTGACTTGCCCAAGATCACACAGGAAGCCAAATGCAGGGCACTAAAACTGAGCACAACGACTCTCAGGCTACACCTCTGGCCATTGCAGCATTAATCCGTTTCTAATTTAGTTTAATTGAACTTAATGCTCAGCTAACAGATTTCTGCCAACCCACTATTACGTGGTGTGGAGCTGGGCTTTTCTGTGAATCACATCTTTACGTGTAAAAGTAATGATGCAGCCTAAAGGACGGAGTTATCCTCAGCACCTCCACGACCAGGAGAACTGAAATGCTGCTGGCCTTCAAATCCACGCTGCAGCTAAACTCTGTGGCTGTGGAGGAGAGGGGAAGGGGGACACTGATGCACATCCCTGTCACAGATCAACGTCCAAAGTCCTTATGGGAGCAGCTGAACACAACACCCAACTTCTCAAATGCTCGGAGCCCAAAACAACGGCTTTCCGGAAGAGGCTCTACACTCTTAGGGCCTCAGGAATCAGGGAATTTAGATATTTGGAGAGGCAATCAGGGTAATTTAATCATCTACAGTGTTGATGCAGCAACTGTGGGTTATACTGCTATAAAAATTAGTTTCCCCACAATATCTTGGTCGTGGTTAAAGCTCACAGCAACATTAGGACTTGCACCTGATGGCAGATTCCTCTCTTACACTACTCCAGCACCACTACTCCAAGACAGCTCTGGACAAATGCTTACGTGCTGACCCAGTGCTCAGCACAAGCAGCAAACATGCTGCTCCTGGTGTGCCTCCAGCCTCACACGTGCGTGTTCCCTGATCACAGAGTCCGTCTGTGTGCGATCCAACGTGTCTGGGAGACAAACAGGCTGCACATCTGCACATCAGTGCTGCGGCGGGTCCAACGCGGAAAAGGAACGTCGGGCTTATTAGGCAGAAGTTACACGGATCATGCGAGTGATTTCTATCCAAAGGCTGCCAGACAGGAATGGAGGAGGCCCCAGACTTCCCTGGACCGATTCTTAAAATCAGAGCTGCTTTCCTTGAGATGCTGCGCACGGTGTGAGCAGATTAAGCTCCATTAGCATGAGACACTTTTGAACGGCAGAAACTACAACTAAACTTGGAATTAACTGGACTGGTGTAAAATTATACCTTAATGCCCACAGAAACCAGATTAGAAGACAGATGGTGAAGAGGAAAGAAGAAAAAAGAAGAGTGGATTGGATATACATATGTGGATTTACATTCTGTGAGCTTGGCACACATCTTAGAGACATTTTTTATTTCCAGCATAATAGAAAGTTGCCTGACAGTGCTGGTAGACTAGATAAGGGGGGGAAAAAGAGCAGATGCTTTTGAAGGGCTTTGTAGTACGACTCTTCGACAGAAATTTAGAGATCAAGGTGGGTAGGAGCACTGGAGGAAAAAAGCCCTTTCAGATATGGTGGGAGCATAAAAAGGGAGACAAAATACAAAAAGGAAAATTCAGGTGAAGCGAGAGTAACTGTCAGGGTCCAGATCAAAAGCAAAAGTGCAAGAAGCAGAGGTGCAGCTTGGGCAGCAGTGTGCAGAACCCTGGAAGTAGAAGCAATATAGTGGAAGCTGTCAAAAATGAAATAATAATAGTAGGCATGCTGAGGAAAGTAACATAAAACATCAATATATCTCTGCACGAATGCAGAGTGAATCTACATCATGAGCACTACACGCAGCTCTGGACCCCAAATTTGGGGAAAAAGAAGACACAGAAGAACTGAAAGGCTGGAGGAGGATAACAACAACAGTGATTAAATGCATGAAACAGCTTCTGCAGGAAAAACAATTATGCAAAACAATAAAAAGCCAGAAATGCCATGGAGAATGAATGAGTGCTTGTAGTCCCCTCTGAAAAAAGAATGGACAGACAGCAAATTAAATTATCAGGACAGAAACAACAAAAAGGAGACACTTCCTTGCACAAGCAATAATTCTTCTGTCTCTTGGCCACGGAATATTATGGATGCTATGAGAGTACATGGGTTCACAGAAGAAAGGCAAGTCAACAGAAGGGGGGGGAAAAAATCTATCAACAGCTGTTAAGTACAAAATGAAGTTTTTGAGCTGCAAATGAGCCAGAGACTGGTAGCACAGTCTAGGGAAGTATCATTGCTTGATTGCCCTGAACTGACACTCTTCCCTGGGTATCTGCTGTACAACAGGAGACAGGATGCTGGGCTAGGGGGACCTTTGATCTAACCCTGCACATCCATTTTTGTGTACAAGGCAGAAAAAGGGTCTGTATTCCACGCTGAATCAGGCTGGGGGTACTAAAATTTGACCAGGAAAGAACGTGACTTAGATGCCAAATGCAGAAAATACTAGTTGCCTAGAGTGGAATGTCATAGAGGAAGGAAAATGAGAGGGTCCTAAAAAAAATAATAAAATCTTGTTACAGCATTAAAACGGAGGACGGAGATTAAACTTTTGATGGCAAGTATGTGCATGAATACAGAAAACTTCATTTCAGATGTAGAAGGGGAAAAAAGACTTGATTTCACACGACTTGAGATGCAAGAAGGGAGGCAAAAAAAGAGGGGATAAAAGAACGGTATTGAAGAAGACTCCCAACATGTAAAAACTCCACTCTCCTCCAGTGCCTCAAGCTACAAGCAGAGACGAGAGGGAAGAGATGAAAAATGCAGTTTGACACGCTCGTTCAACTTCAGCAGATGCATCTGAGATGAGGCAGTGGAGATGATCACGTAATCAAGGTGCTGGACAGACACGTGGAGATCAGAGTTCATCCCCCAGCTGCGCCACAGACTTCCTTCGCCACGCCGGGCATTTCGCTTCGTTGTTCCCATAAAACCCAGAAGATGTTTTCCTAACGCTCAGGAAAGCCGTGAGGCTGAATTCCTCAAACACCCGAGGTGCTCTGTGGGGCCTGGAGAAGCAGAGTTAAGGCAGCAAACGCCCAGCTCTCCCAGCGTGGGATTGAAACGGGACAGGGCATAGAATTCCATTGCAGGAAATCAGCTCAGGGAAATTAAACCCAAGGAGGTGTGAAGGGAGCAGGTTTCAAAGCCAGCCAAAATACAAGAGGTGGGAAGTGTGCTGAAGGAGCTGGCGAGTTTGCGATGCCTCTGAAGGACAATGCTGCAAACTGTAGGAAGGAACCAGCCTGACACTAACAGGAGGGGGAGATAAATGGGATAATTTGGTACAATGTACCACGTACTGAAGTGTCTGACTACATCCAAGATGCACCCGAGTACTTGGAAATAAATAAACAATGCTCAGCCTAATGTTTTCAATGCTTTCTACCGATTTCCCCCCCCCCTGCTCTCAGGAATATAAGCCTTTAATCATTTGAGTATTAACTGTATCACTAAAGGAGATATAAACAGGCTCTGACTTGGAATACCACCACCAGCACAAAGTCTACAAGAACAGCAGTACAGGCTGTTTGGATCCTCTGCTTTACTCTTAAATGCTTATGATACACCAATACCTTTAAAACTTATCTAATGGTAAATCTGAAATTACTCTAACCAGCAAGAGCTGGAGCTTTCCCTGACTTTTAATCAATCACTTAAGTTATACTTAGAAGCTCCCAAACCAAATATTTGCCAAGAGGTGTAAAACAACTCCCAGACTGAACTGGCAGAAAACACAGAAGAGCCCAGAATAGACCTTACTGATAGGATAAATTGAGCCTTGACATGTGGGGAACCCATCTGCGAGCGACGAGGAGTACGCGCTTCATTTCTGTTTATTCCCTTCGCTCCGGATGAAATCTCAGGGGTAACTTTATAGAAACACTGCCCAGCTCCTCCACCTGCACGACCCCTGTGCTTCCTCACAGCCCTGGGCACCACCGACGGCCAGGCTACAAGGCAGTTTTAATCTAAGTTTTAGGGTTTTAGGGTTTTTAATCCTAAAAGTGAATTGCCCGGCTGAGTTTTCTTTGCTGCGTTATTTTGCAGTGATCAGCCTTTCTCTGCCCATCTCACAGTGCCCCTGGCTGCTGCCAAGCACCTACCTACAGCCTGATCACAGACCTGAGTGCTCAGGAGGTGCTGAGATGGGCCACGGAGAACCTAAATGTTGGCAACAAACCAGAACAGCTGTCTAACCGCAGTAAATCACGTTTAGGTGCTAAGCATCTCATTGAACGCAATGGAATACTAAACTTCATCATCAAACCCATTTTAAAAAGGTTTCAGGGCGTTTTTTCACTCAATTTTTTAACCAAAAGCACTTTGATACAGGTCAAAAGTGAACAGTTCATTCTGCAAACAGGAGGAAACACTCACGATTTGGTAACTTAAAACATTAAAACAATTTCAAGCAAATGTACACCAAAGCCATAAATCGCTCAGACATGTACTGAAGAAAATACTGACTTGAATGTAAAGACTTAATTTGGCTGTAAACCTCCAGATCGCAGCAAGATCCAGAAATAATCCAACTTTAACCAACATAAAAGGCAAAAATCATTAAAATGATGCTGTATTGCTCGCTTGTTTGAACCGAAAAGTTAAAATATCCAGTTTCAACGGACCTGGTTAAGATCCCCAGAAGTTTGAGGGTGAGGGGTTGTCAAGATATTGGAAGAGCTTTTCAAAGAACATCTCCAGAGCGCAAGGCTGGGCTGGCTCAGCCAAACAGGTTGGTATAGGAGAGGTAAAGGAGAGGTGTAGGAAGGGTATAGGAAGGCATGGAGAGCAGCAGAGCCCTGCAGGGGCCCTTGGCGGGCGCCGGTAACGAGCAGCTCAAGAGCAGGCGCTGTAAAAACCCAGGGCAGCCTGCCACCGATGCCTGGAGTCACATAAAATTAATTTAAATTGGAAACAAACTGGCCCAGGTAGTGCTCGCCTGAGTTTCAAACAACGCTAAGAGCTAAAGCGGCGCATTACGCATTTTGCTGGCAGCTTGATCATTAAAATTAAATAGGAAGTGGCAAAGCTGCAGGGCAGGTGATACTGTGGATTTGTGTATAAAAAGCAACAGTGAACTTGGGAATTACAGACACTCGTAAACCCGACTTTAGTACCTGGTAAAATGGCTCAACTGGGTAGTTATGAAAGTTAGATTAATGCCATACAGCAGGCCCAGATTAGCATGGTATTTCCATAAGAAAAATGGGCACATCCGTGTTTTCTACAAGGAGTGCCAAGACAGTGGTCAAAGAAAAATTGGTAGATATAATTAATTTGAATTTTTCAAACAGCCTTTGGTAATATTAATCACCACAGTCTATTAGGGAAACTAGTCATGGGGTGAGAGGTAAACATCTGTCAATAGATTAAAGCTAATTTAGGAAAAACGAACAGCATGAATAAATGGCCAGTTTTCAAGAAGGTTAATGGGGGAAGTCCCAGGGGTGGATACTATGATCAACATTTAATATATTAAATGATCTGGAAAGGGGCATATACAATGTGAAATAGGGGGAAAAAATTGTTGATGATACTGCTCTACAAATTAAATAAAACCAGCAAGAACTAATAGCTCGAATCTGAAGGATCCACCCAAGTTACAGCAAATGAACGTTACTGCACACAAGTGCAAGGTTATGCAAATTGGCAGGGAGAGTTTGAACTAATTGTAGACACGGATGGGTTTCACATTAATTGTAACCATTTGGAGAAAGATCTAAGTGGCCTTGTGGACAGCACAGGGAAAACATCTGCTTAGTTTCCAGTCATCGTCAAAACCACAAACCAGATGTGGGGCTTTGTATTAGAGAGAGATAAAGAATAATATGGAAAACACGGTTTCTCTCTCAAACATTGCGTTCAGCCCGTTTGCCTTTGTAACAAAACAAAACCTCAGAAACTTAAAAGTCCAGAAGGAACTGACACAAATTTACAGCCCCGGAAAGATGCTCATCTAAGAACCCGGTTACAAAACACACACATTACAAAACTCAGGACTCATTGAACCCTTGTTAGCATGACTTTGGATGGCCTACAATCCATTAAAAAGTCTGCTGAATAGGAACTCTAATGATTTTCAAATTTCTGGGCTACGTTCAAGGGGCGGTAAGTAAGAGGTGAAACAATCCAAGCATATGATAAAATAAAACAGGCAGAGAAAGCCATCTGGATGCACTTATTCTCCATTCCCACCCTCTTTTTCTCCCAATAGGACAGGAGCAAGGAGTTGTCCAACTAAATAAAAGACAATAGATTTAGAAGTGATGAAAGAAAATATTGCTGCACCCACACTTACAAAAGTAACCCACAGAACTCTTCTCTGCAAGGTATTTATTGAAGCAATAATACTAATAAGATTAAAAACCACAAAACATCAACAGTGTCAGCAATTGGAGTCAAGAGAATTCCGCAGTTTTCCCACTTGTCCTTGCAGGATTTTACTCTTTCTTCCAAGGTATCTAATATTAGGCATGACTTGGGACTGGAAATGAGAATAAGCTGGGCCAGTGGCCTCATCCAGAACCTGCTCAGGAGGTTCAACGTGAGGAGGTGGATGGTTTGTACATGAAAGTAGCTCAAAATGAAAGAGGAAGGAAACCGGGAGGACGTGATTTTAACTTCATTGTGTGAGTTGCATTCAAGGAAAAGATGCTTTAAGTCACCACAAGAACAGCAGAAAAAAAATGCTGAGAAACAGAGCTTTTCATCGTTAAAACATTCAGGCTACTGCGAAAAGTGGTGGGAGCCAATATCAACTCTGCAGTTACCATCACCAACTCTGCCATCCAAACCAAAGAGGAGACTTTCTTTGCAGGTCTTCCCAACACCTTCCTTTCCATTCAGATTAGGGTGAGGACTGAAAAGCAGAATAGCTGTTGCTGAATAGCAGCGTGCACAGACAAAACCTGGAGTGGACATTGTTGTGATGCTAAAGGGGAGGAGGGCTGCACTACTGCCCTGGAGGTCACACAGCGTGGCCCACATCACACTTCAGGCAAAGAGAAAGGTGAGTGTGAGATTACCAACCTGCTGGCTATCCACCACCGGTGTAAAAAAAACAGTAATTAATGAGATGCCAACCTTTTCTTCCTGTTGGTGGGGGAAAACATCTCCATCAAAAACCAAGGTCTGAGCACAGCTGGCTGGCTTCCAGAGCACTGATGTGCACGGCCAAACCATTGTACATGTGCCATCCAATTCCTTCTTAGACTTCCCAATAAATCCTGAGTCACTTGCTCAGTACCTAGCCCAAATCTGCCAAAAGAATACACATCTCAAGCGTCTCTATTCCCCTACTTTTTCAAATAATCCCAGGATTGGTTACTGAGTTGAACCCACTACTGATTCATGATACCAACCATCCCCTGCTTTCCAATCCACTTTAGTGGGGACGAAATTCGGAGACACGAAAGGCACACAAAATTCTATTCCTAACCCAGGACTATTTGGAGGCTATTCTCTGCCAGACACAATGTATTTGTCTAGTTTAAGTGTTTCAAGAGAAGAACTTCCTATTCCTGCTTAGGAACACTTCTTTGTGTTTAGAATAATTTTTGTTCTCCTTTCTCCTATTATTTCAGTCATCCAATTTCCTTGTCTCTCTCGGTGTCTCTGTCCTATAGATGCAGGTAAGTATCCAGTATATTAAAGCCTTTCAATATTTCTCTACAATAGGATCATTCCCCTGTTGTTATTTGGTTGATACTCTGTGACTTCCCCAGAATTTTCTAAATCTTTTTTGTACCAAGATACTCAGAAACAAAGTTACACAAAAGGGCAGGGGCTACATTTAAGAAAAACATCACACTTTTACAACCTGTCTTGATCTAGTGGTCTGCTTTACTCCGTAAAACAACACAAACACGACCCATTGGATTCACAATGTTTTTAAAATTATAATAAATACTGGCTGCAATTTGGCTCTCTGAACTGGGAATACACTTGGATCATGTTTTTAAAGTATCCTCAAGAACTGAAGGTTCAAGCAAATGTGAAATACTGGTTTTGGCTAAAAGTCACAAGACATGGCACACTTGTTCTCACATCCGGAACATTCCCACCAACTAGCTCTGGTTTATATTATTTATGTCCACACGTGACAACGTAAACTTTCCAACTTGAATTTCTTTATCCATACTTTTAATCCCTCTCTAGGCACTTGTACTTTCGAGTAGTACTCTTTTGGCATTTTTTTACATCAATGAATTAATACACTGCCTACTTCTTTCTCTGAATCATCAGTGAATTGGAGGCAAAAACTACTTCTGGTCCCTGTGGCACCCTGATAAATATCCTCTCACAGCACAGGTTAGTTACAGGCTTGCCCAGGGGAGGGAGGGAGGACCTGAGGGGGGTTGATTATTGCTTTTACGGTTCTCAATATAAATTGAGAGGCACAATTGAGATAAATCAGGTGTTTTCTACTAACTAAGCTATAATCATGTGTTATCTACGTTGAATGACACCACTTAATACAACGTCATATTAGCAGTGCTTCAGTTAAATTTCTCAAGCAAAGCAGGAAGCCTAAAATTAAAGAAAAGGCTAAAAGTCAACTTCCATCTGAAGCATTACTCTATGTATTTACATGCTATTAATCAGCATGAAGCCTCATTTTAAGTCCATTTTCAAAGGCCCCGTGTTTTGGGCATACCAGAGGAAGCAGTTGGCTGATGAGGGCAGGTTATTGGAAGACAGGACTCGCACAGACAAATTTTCTGGAAGCACGTGAAGTGTCTGGAGCTCATCCACGAACACCACACCGTGAGCTCTGCAGACCACGTCATGTGCCAGCAGGACAGTGGTGGAGCAGCCTGGTTTCATTTCCTCCCCTGCTGCCCCCCTCCCTCGCTCGCGAGCACAGCTCTCCGTGCCACCAGAAGACCTGGTCTTGATTCTGCTTTCTGCTGGCAAAAAAAAAAGACACAGGAGAGGCACCCCGAAGGATCACTCACATCTCTACATGCTGTTAGCATTTCCTTAGCGAAACTGGGATGCCTCACATCTTGGCTAAAGCACAACAGATGAATATATCCGCCAGATTGGGTCAGACCAAAGGTCCATGGAGCCCAATATCCTGCCCCAGACAGGGACTAGCAGCAAATACTTGGCGGGTGCCTAAGAATGGTGCAAGCATACCATAAGGCTTCCCCCCTACCAGCTTCCAGCAAGCTGTGGCTTAAGACTTCCTGTGCCAGAGATTGTATCTTTGTGCTTAATTGCCCTCGATGAACTTCGCTTCCATGAATTTGTTTAATTGCTTTTTGAACCTATCTCGACTTCTGGCATCCACAACATCCTGTGGCAATGAATTCCAGTTTAATTATGTCTTGCATGAAAAAATACTTCCCTTTTGTGAAGGAAATTACTTCCTTAAAAAAAAAAAAAAAAAAGAAAACACCAAAAAAACCTCCCCCAAAACCATCAACCAACAACTATCACTATGTAAGACTCCAAGTTCTGGTAGTTTTGTAAGGGCTTTAGGAGAAACCACTGCATTCAGTTGTCCCCTTTGGCCCTCTGCAAAGGTTACTGCCCAGACTCCTAGACAAGGGTTGCTGGGGTAAAAGGTAGAGTTCTACATCATGGTGGTGGGTGATGGTCTAAACGAGTTGGCAACTTGCCCCAAGTCAAAAACAAATGTCTGCCTACGTTCCTGACTGTTGTATACACTTGCAAAAGCCCAATGTTTCAAGACAGTATTTGTTCCCTGCTAGACTGCGAGAAAGGGTCTTGCATTCTAAAAAGTATCCTGCGTTACACTTGCGTAAGTTTAGGGGCTGCAACCCAATGCAAGTGATCATAAACAACAACATTCTTTGCCTTGCTTGTATAATTATTTTTTGTGGGCTTAGTGGCTATTTATTCTCACTGTTTCAGGTCCACGAGAAATAAACTGAAGTACAGAAAAAGACTCTAGAGATAATATTCTACGAAATCTCCTTCTACTCTCCCCTCCTTTCTCGACAACCCAACGGAATAGCACAAAGAGTCTTTCCACACACTGGGTTTTTCTGACACAGGGCAGCTTTGGCAAACTGTACCTGCTGCTTTCCAAAAGTGAAGTCTGAGGGAGCTACCAGGGCTGACAGCGATCTCCGTAACAAACCAAAGCACTGGTGGCCTTTGCGTTGCCAAGAGGAGAGCAGGCACGGCCATCCGCAGTTCCTCCTCGCTGCCAGGTGAAGCATTAACAGGCCTGACTAATTCCCCATCTCCTGTCCTCCTAATCTGCAGCCGTGCTCGAACCAGGCCACTCTGCATTATAAATAGGCCTGCTTAACCGAGCTGAACGCCGCTTCGCTTCACCCAAAATGAATGCCAGTGCCTACCCCGCACTGACACACTCCAGGTGCTGGATTCAGGCAGGGGCTGCTCACACCAGCACTTCCAGGTGTTCCTCTCACAGCTTCCACACCAGAACTGGAAATGTTAAAAAGTTACTTTCAGAAAAACTGCGCGGTATTCGGTAATTTTCTGGAGAGGCGAGAGGAGGTCCTAGAGGGTTTTGAAGGCTCAGGCATTTTAGCTTTTAGTCCACAGCCAGAGGGCCAGCAGCCTAAAGGAACACAACACTTCCACTGCAGGCAAGCCACCCTACCCTGTGCCAAAGCACTTGCTAAGCTCATCACAGACCTTAGGGCAGGAGCATAGAGGAGAAGGGGAAGGGCAGTTCCCGGGGAGATCAAATTCTCCTGTGAAGACAGGAAGCTGACAGCTGGCAAGCACTGCCCTCCACATGTTTCAGAACACTCCTCCTCACGTTTTACCTATTTTTGTTATCGTTTATTGCTGGTGTGCCCCAAGAGTGAGGCTTGGGGCCAACTTCTCTGGATGGGTGACAGCTACCAAAACAATAACAAAGCTCAGCATTCAGTTCCCCTGAAGCCAGGCCCTTCCTCTCCATCGGCCGAACACAGAAGTGCACTCAAACCCCATTTTATTTATTTATACACATTGCTGCACTCTCTATTCCTGGCAACTGGTGCTCATGACATAGTGGCCTGGGACACGCTGGAACAGGGCTCTGGGTCACCTTGTAAGTGGTGGCAGCAGCTGCCTCCTGGATCAAGCGTCTATTAACCAGCAGCTCGGGAGGGCTCTAAATTAAGTTCTCTGCTCCATTCCCACTGAGGGGGAGGGAGAAGAATACACCACCACCAAATCCTTATTTTCTTCCAGCAGGACTCACTGTAAGTTTCCCCAGTGCTCGCTCCTGCACTTGCCAGGATAAGTTGCCCAAGGCCTCGTTTCTGTCGGCAGCCATCCGGACCACGTAGGACCTCTGATTATTCCAGCTTTTCACGAACTACACAGCCTGGTTTTGGTGGGTGGTGGTGCCATGCCACTTCTCTCAGCACAGATCCAGCCCTTGGACTGCCTCTGCCTGCACAGTCCCTGCAAATCCCAGAGTTTCGGGCACCAAGGGTGCTCGTGCCCGATATCATTTAGGAGGGGAGACCGTATAAATAGCTGGTGTGCACAAACTGGAGGAGCAGCAGGGAAGGAGAGAGGGAGGGACAGAGGGAGGGGGAACCCGAAGTGTTGGGCCCCAGCTGTGAACTCCTCTTGTTTTTGTTTTAGGGTAATTAATGTTCCCTTGAATAGAGCCGGGGCATGGGCTCCTGTTTCTGCAGCTTTCAATGCTATCAGCAGCCCGGGCTGGGAGCGGCGGGGGGAGGTTTGTGTGTTTCCTGCCATCCCCAGTAAATGAGGTAACGCGAGCACGGGGGCTGGAGGCAGGGCACAGCCGGGGGGACTCGCCCGAGCCCCCCGAGCCCTGGCAGCCTGCTCCCCAGAAACCTCTCTGGAGAGCCACTCAGCCCTTCCCACCCTGCCACATCCATCGATTTCACTGCCAGGGCGGGGGACACTCTCACAGTCCCATCCCAGCGCCCCTCGGCCTGCTCCCCTCTCCCGCCCCGAGCTCCCCTCACGCCTGAATTAGATACATTCCCCCCGCGCTCCCAGACGTCTCCATCCCCTCGTCCCCTGACAGAGCAATCATTTATCAAGTTGTTTCACGCGTTGTCGGGGAGGGGGGCCCCGGGGGACGGGGGTTTGTTTCGTCCCTTTGTTGGAGCTCCACAGGACCGTCCAGCTTAGTCTCCAGCCAACTGCTGAGAGTTGCCGGAGTCCGGGAGCAAATGTTAAAGGGGGCTGCCTTTCATCTGCGGGCTGATCCTGCTGCCTTTTCATTTTATTCTTCCAGCTTCTGGGATGTTACTTGCTTACACGCCCCCACACCCACCCCGCTATCATTCCACATGCACGTTTTTGAGGGAGCAGGAGCTTATTTTCCATGTGCTTGTCTCCTCTCCTTCCCTCAGCAGCTTCTCCTGTCACCTGTACACTCAGCCTCTGGGTGTATTTTTTACCACTGGCCTTTTTCTCATCCTTGAATGCAAGATACCATAAACCAAACTTGGTTAGGGGCAAGTCCTGCTCGCGCAGCCCATCCCTTCCTTGCACACGCTTTGGTTTTACTGCGAGCTTTTATTCCCCATGTGGCTGGGGGATGAGTAACCACCTAGAGCACACCACCATCAAAACAGAGTAGTTAAAATAAAAGGAAAAAAAGAAGCGACTGTTTGGCAAAAGAACTAACGCCAAAGAAAAAAAGAAACGTTTCGAGCGCTCTCGTGCTTTTAAGCACTCTGGTGTTCCCCACATGTAGGGCTGGAAGACAGAGGATCTGGTCTGTGTTGCAGACTGCCCACGCTCACGCAGCAGGCTTGTGGCACATCACCTCACCCTTCTGCACCACACCGTGCCCCACCTGCAAGACCAGGAATCCTGCCTATCCCCCAGGGATCCTGCCTGTCCCCCAGGAATGCACTCCCTGACCAGCCTCGGACACTCTCAGGATTCCTGGGTGGAAAGAAACACAGACTGCAATACACTAGGGATGTCTACCTGCACCCTAGAGTTCTTAGTTATCAGCTTGGGAACAGCCAAATAACACAGGAGAGCCCAAGCAGATGTGAATCCAAACACACCACTTCCTTCATTTACCAAAGTCCATGCAAAGTGCTCGCAAACCTTATGGCGGCACATATTTTTTGACAACTACACTTAGTTACAGTTTGTTTTCTAGCAAGCTGCCAAGACTGTCCTCTGTGCTCACGTGTGAGCATTTCCCAGCTAGAGCCTGCTGTAGTCCTTAGTTTAAAGGATGGACAGAGCTTAAGGGCAAAAACAAAGTAAAAAAAAAAAAATCCCACTTGCTTAGCAGCTAAGTAACCATTGTAAATTCCACACATTTCACAGCGCAGAGGGCAGAAGCTGCCTGAGATCTGATGTATTCCTCTCACCACCTTGCCTCCATAACTCTTCCTTGAGGAGGAGAGCTGGATTCATTGGCTTCCCAAGTCAATCAACAGAGTTCATGAGTCAGCCAAGGGAATGCTGAAAAGCAAGAGGGTATGCTCCTGCCCCCAGGAACTGATTACGCTGCCTCTTAATTGTTCCCAGATTCTATTATCCCCGAAGAGACTGGAGCAGCAGCAGCAGCCAGCTTGTTGACAACATCCACCCCATAGAGCCGACCTCATCGGGCACACAGAAATTTGCATTTTTGCAATCACTGATCTGTTGAGACTACAACAGTTAGGTTATTAAAAACGAAAAGTTAGGTCTTACAGATGTACGTCAGAAAAATCATCCGTCTTCTGGGTCAGAGCTGCATATCCTACAATTTTGAGCCTGCTAGCAATCACACAGTCGAAAAGCCATCTGATACCAGGACACTTCAAACCAACAACCAGTAAGGCACTCTGCATATTGCTGATCCAGGCAATTCCCTCCATTCTCAGTTCCTTCAATTCCAGCAGCCTCAGTACCCATTTCTTCCCCTGTTCCCTCCTGTCCTCCCCCAAATGAGGATAACCAAAGCTGTATTCCACGGTGTATTTCAGGTTTTACATTGCTGCACAACCTCACTTGTTACTACTTTTTTCACATATTCCGTGCAGGCTGCTGGCTTCCTGCAAAGGTTCAGGTGACAGCGTGTGAAGAGGGAAATGCTACATTCAGGACTATAAAACCAACCTGAGGTCTGTCCCATTATTCAAACCCTTTACAATAGTAATAAAACGAGTAATCACATCTCCATTACGCTTCATTCAGTACACGGGAGCGTGAGACTAGGAAGTAAAGACAGCTGTTCAATATTGATTTTTATCCTTCTTATTCTTCATGTATCCCTATGCCTAATTTGCTACATTGCTTCCGAGCCTGGCCACCAAATAAGCTATTAATCGCTTCACAGACCTTCTTCTGTGGTGGCCTCCACACAGCATCTCAATCCAATAAGCATTAACTCTTTTCTCAATCTATTTACAAGTTAATGATTTTTAATCTGATTTGACAAATGAGAAATCAGTGGGGAAAAAAATTGACCAACACCAGCAAAACTCACCTCTCTATTTAGGCGCCCAATGGCTGCACCTCTATTTGAGACTGTCCCCCACCCACCCCCGAAAAGAATCCCACAAGCCCCATCCTTGGCATTTTTATGGCAGCATTTAAAGCACAGCAGAGACTTAATTGTTATTTTGCACTGTTCCCAATTCAACACTTTCCAAACCTAAAGTTTGGCAATACAGTTAAGACGCTTCAGGCTGAAGCAGAAATGCCAGAGCAATACTGATATAAACTCAACTCTGCCATTTTTAACACGTCTCCCTGTTCTGGCCAGTACCCACGGCTGCTCCTCAGCTGGCTAACTCAGCAAATGAAAAACACATCCTTGTCTGGATCATCTGGATGACCAGCTGCTGGGAATGGAGACACGTGGAAGGAGCCAGGGCCCAAGCTGGAGCTCTGGAGCACAAATGGTGGGTGAGGGAGCCTTTGCCCTCTGTGCTTCAGCCAATGCAGCAACTTATGCCAATCTCCTTTGGCTTCACCTAAGCTCTTTCCCAGCTCCCACAGTAGTTTGTGAAGCATTTTGTTTCCACAGCTGAGGAGAGGCACGTCTCCTGAGCTGCTCTGGGGGAGAGCACCGCTACCCAGACAGGTAAATGAAGATTTCTTATGAGAAATGAGGCATAAGTAACTCACCCAGAGTCATAAGTCTGCAAAAAATGAGTGCTGAGACTGAAAATGCAACTTAACGTCAGTAGGTTTCAGGTGGAAAAACCCATCCTTATTCCTCTATTCCTACTCCTTTTCCACTCATTTTAGGGCTTTATTGTAAGCCAGACAACCAAAGTAATTTCAGTTGAAAAAGAAAAACAAACCAAAATCCCTCCAAAATTTAGCTTCTGAAACCTGGATCATTCCTTCTCCTTGCAAAAGCAGAGGCCCACAGAGTTGAACCGGTGGATGAAAAGGAGCTGTCATCTCTTAGGGCAGAAGAGGGGAGAGCTGTGGACCTCACATCTGCCTTGCCTCTGGCCAGACAAATATAACACTACACCCTCATGTAACCAACAAACATCCTTTCTTTTCCTGTGGCAGCCTCCATCTCTCATATCCTGCCCACTTCCGAGCTTCTTTAGCAAACAAGGTGAGAACCACATAGCCAGCAGCTTCCTTCAGTGCCCAGCCTTGGCTTCTACTCTCAGCACCACCTACCCTACAGAGCAAGCCCATGGAGAAAGCACACAACCCCGTAATTAAAACCAATCATCATCTACAGGTACAAGGCACTGAATTAAAGGTTGCAGTGTTTCCTGTCAAGTAACTGAATTTGTAATCATTCAGCATCGGTTTCAAAGCAAAAAAAAAACCTCCCAGTAATGTACAACAAACCCCTCACTATCGTGTCACAGCGGTGATTTGACGCAGGCACGTTCTCTGCCATCACCACCACTCAAGCTCACGTACAAATTACATCAGCAGGCAAGCAGACAAATATTGGTCTTTGAAGGCAGCACTGCAGGACAGAAATGCTGAGAAGTGTGCAGGAACACCCCCATTTTCTGGGCAGCCTAACCCAAAGGTAAGGCAATGGGCAGTGCTTAAAAGTGGGGTTTTTTTCCCTCAGAGCTAACATTTAGCTCTTCAACCAATTATATGGTTAGCAGCTGGATTTTCTTGGCATTGCTATTCCACAGAACTGCTCTGTTAGGAAGTTTGGGATTCTGCTTCCAGCTGGTGACATTTTCTATATTTACAAGAGCACTGAAGGTGAAGCATTCACGTGCTTTGTATGAACAATAATCAGGCATGCCAATACTTTCATTATTAAAATACAAGAGTCAAAAAGTGAGGTTTAAGTTTGATGTTTTGTCAGAGCTGGTGCACTCAGTTCCCCATCATCATCCACGGAGAAAAGAGGGGAACACCTTCAGAGTGATTCATGTCAGTCTAAAATAGACTCCTCTCATCTCTCAAAGTTCAATTTCTTTCCACTGACAGTGATAAATGCCTGCATGATCAGTCTGACATGACAGTCCACTTTGAACACTAAATTATTCTTGCCCCTTTGCTCATCCCCACTGCCTATTCCAACTCCATACCACGATATGGCTTGGCACAACTATCTGCCAGGCCACTCTATAAGCCAGGTCATGAAACTAATCCAGGCAAAAAATAATTGGAGGGAATGGGAGTTGAGGTGTTTTAGGTTTTTTTTATCCACTGTCCAGATCAGCTGCCTGACCTGTTTCAGCGTAGCCCCAGAAAGAGTTGCACTGGAACACCTGTGAAGGTGCTCATAGGGATTTAGAGACTAGATAACCACACAGATATCAGGCAAGTAGGAGTGGATGAAAACAAGCCATTTATTAAAAGACCAAAGGCCAGAGCTCTTGGCTATCTGTTCTCAACAATAAAACAAATAAAAATCTTCCTGTCTGGCCCAAGGCATTTCTCCCAAGGCAACAGCTGCTATTTTGTGTGGTGCTTACCCCACAGGTCCCGTTTGGAGTGCCTGCATAATGACTCCTGGAGTAAGGTATTCCTGCACCAGCAACAGCCATCCCTCAAAGGCAAACTATTCCCTACAGAGCGAAAAAAAGAACCCGGCAGTTTCCAACCCTGTCAGTCACAGCTCGAATGGAGTTTCAAAAAAACACTAGCAAAAGGTGTAATCTCTGCCTCAGAACTAGAAGCTCCCCTTTTGCCCAAGCTGAATTTCAGCAGTTTTAGACCATGCATTGCTAAATAATCTCTTAACTCTTTGCACAATTCTGCTCTCTTTTGGGGGAATGGGAAACGGGAAAGGAACAGAGAAAAGCATTCAGAGAACAGAAAAGAACAGAGAAATTATGCATTCTTCAGACCATGGTTAAATTGAGCCACTGTTGGTGACAACCTGAATCCAACAAAGAGGTTGGATAAGAGACTTCCAGAGGTCCACCCTGACTACACCTTTTTGTGATTCTATATTGGAATTTCCTTATCAGTGTTGTCTGAAATCAAGTCTTGACTGACTTTCCTCTCATAATGATCCTCGAAGGTCATTTACACCTTCAAGGTCTCAGCCTCCAGAAAAGAAAACATCACCCAAGTACACGAGCTCCCCTGCTTCTAAGGAACCCAGAAATACCCCCACACCATTGAGCATCTCCTCTCCATCCCCTGCCAGGCCACTGTGCCAGGCCAGGGCTCACAAGCAACGTGACAACTTGTGTGCAGAACACCCAGCCAGCTCCTCAACATCCAGGCACATCCTCTCTGCTCAAGTGTGTGGAGAGAGCCCTGCTAATTTTTGTGAGTGGCAGTGGGGAAATAAGCACTCAAAAAAAAAGAGATGGGAGGACCCGCAGAGCCCCTGCCATTTGCTTGGCTCAGACACAACTTCAAGGACTGCTGTAATTGTCTAGAAATCAAACAAGTGGCTGATAGCACCAATTAACACCTTCCAGCATAACAATACCTTCATCTCATCGCTGCCCATTCTCTCAACAGCTTAACATATTGGCACCCTGAACGACTCCTCTCCCAGACAGCAGACAAACAGGGATGTGCAGGGCAGTGAGGAATGAAGGTGTGTGCACAGTGTCCTAGCCTAAGTGAGGCAGCACAAAGTACCGGCGGCAATAAAATACATTGGAACAAAAGGAATCAGAACTCGACTTGAGACACCTGAGAAGGTGGAACACATCTAGAGAAATATATAAATTTGCCCTAAATTTACACCGGTGCGACTGAATACAGCATTATGCCTGACAGGGAGAGGAAAGGGGCATGGACTTCTCTTTTATTCAATATTCAATATTTTATTCAACTGTTTTACTAAAGTAATAGGACCTTGGATTCTGAGATTCCCAGGATTAAAGCAAAGCCAAGCTCGAGGACAGGCAACACCTATAAGACCAGCAGCTACAACCAGAAAAAGCGAACAGCTTCTGGATTGAGAGCTCTTAGGGAGTTGGGTTTTTTTATTCCCCCAGAACTTGCGCTACCATTTAAAATAATAAAACAATTATCCTTGCCTGAAAAGAAGGCTAATTGCCCTTCCCGGTGACACTGCCCATCTACCTTCAGACACGCTGGAGGGGTGGCTGCAGCCTGGGTGCATTCCCAACAGGGAGAAGCCTCGGGCTGTGCTCCTCACCGGAGCTGGGAAGGAAGGACGGCTGCTGGGAAAGGAGCAGTAATCCCAAACCGGCTGAACCAGGCTGCCTTCCACCACTGCCCGAGGGCTTTGCCTCCAACATTGAAATGCTAATCCGACTCTGTAAACCCATAAACAAAAACAAAGAGGAGGACACAAGAGGTAAAAAGCCTCCCTGAAACTCCATCCCCAAACCCAATCTCCAGCATTCAGGCTCTGTCTGACGATTTTGCCCACAGGAGTGAGTCCCACAAGCTCTGATATCAAAATTGCTCGAAGGGAGCATCTTTATGGTCAGATGCATTTAAATGGCCACTTCCACCACACACTGGAATATCCTTTGTTTCAGAAATCTCTGAAAACAGCTTCCTACTGCAGCAACAGGCCAGACACAGATCTGCTAGCCTTGCTTACTGTCCTTTTAAAACAGGACACCATCAAATATTAATCATACTAGAGCCTAACTGACTTCTGGATCTGGGCTCCAGCTTGACTTTGCATGCACTGGGCCCACTTTCCCTGCCTCCCCCAAACCCACACTTTTAAGACCTATGCCTGCCCGTGGCTCATAAAATGGGGGCAAGCACCTTCCCAGAGAGCCTGGCTGGGAGTCGCAGGTGGGAATCACAGATCTGGGTCTGACCCAGGAAGGCAGAGGGGAGCATAGGGATAGCAAAGGTCGGCTTGTGGGGAGAGCAGATCCAAGTGCTTGGAAGTGGAGATGCTGAATCTCAGAGATCAGCGGGGACACAAGGACATCCCAAGGCTCGCTGGCTGTTCTCTCTGCTCTTCCTCCAAACCCACATCTGTAGAGAGTCAGCACAGGGGGTCATGTCTCACCAGCGAATGCTCCCTGCCAGAAGGAGCACTGAAACCATCTAATTACCCTGAAAGCCGCCCTTTTGTTTCCCATCCTCCCCGTTTTCTTCTGTCTCCTGACCTGTTTTCGAAAGCGTGGAAGCCAGATTTTAAAGACAAAGCAGTGGCTCGAGATATTTATCCCTCTGCTGGCTCCAAGGACACTGCTGCTACAACCAATCTTCAGGGAAAAAGAGGACGGAGTCAGCAACATGGACCACGGGGAAGGCGAAAGCTGTTCTGCATGCCGCAGCAATTCCTTACTGGGGTAGCTGAAGCCAGCCGTGGTTAACTTAGGCCAGAAGGTCCAAGGGCTCTTCTCTGCCAAGTTTAGCTCTGGATGACAGTGAAATGTGCTTAATTTGACAGTTTCATTTTAACATGTATGGGCAAAGTCTAGAAGGAGACAGTGGCAGCAGCAAGGGAAGAGAGTTGGATTATTATAAGGTAGCTTTCCTGTTGCCTCAACCCAGTGCTTAGCACTAAAAATGGATACAAAAAAATTATAGATGCTAACTCTTCACCCTAGCGATGAAATGATCAAACACAGAGTGTCTTCAACACGGTAAGAATTCTCTCACACATTATAAAAATCAGCCTTTCACTATAAATTTCAAACTGCCGCACCTCTAGGATTACAGGAGCTGAAAGCTTGGGCATAGCACAGGGGCTGGAAAACACAAGGAAACTTTCTGTTTATTACTCTTTCCACATTTTTTTTCAATCTATAATAAAAGAAACTTATGGCACTGATATGACTTCTGTGTCCTCCTAAAACTACTGGAAATACACCCTTGTGAGCGCGTGCAAAACGCAGTTCCTGGAGCAGACACTGCAGCAGTTGAGAGAAATAGGTGGTGAACAAGAAGTGGAATTGCTGGAATCCTGCCAAGTGCAAGGAAAGGACCTGGCTTGTGCCTACGTGCCAGCGGGGACAGGGAAGAATAATGCTTCAAAAGTACAGAAGAACATCTTCTGGTCTCTGTTTGACTGTTTCTCCTCAAGAACTGTCAAGTGCATGTTTTCCTTCTCTCTGCTTTTCACCAGGTGATTCCAAGCCATGGGCTGGGTTACAGCACATGCCTTGGCATCAACTCCACGAGCCCAGAGCATTCTTTAGGCTATCTGGGGACAGGATTTGCTGGTAGCCCATTGCCAGACATACTGATCACATACCAGGTGTGCCAAACACCAGCTAAAGTGAAAGGGTGTAAGAGTGCATCAATCTTCTCCTCTCCAGGCTCCCGAGAAGACCACTCTGGCAGTCCAGCAGTGGCTACTTCATGACCACCACCCTCTTCTGCTCACAGTCCCCACGTTGGGGAAGCTGCCCTCTCCATTTCACACAAGTGCATCCCAGGCATGCAGGGCAGTGAAGGGTTAATTTAATTAGTTCTGTGTGTGCTCAAAGAATTACAGGCAACTTCATTTAATTATTAAGTAGCCAATCAGGTAATCTCTGTATCTGATTAGCACGCTAATGAAATAATGTCTTCCAGTTCAAAGCTGTCATTCCAATCAGGAGCCAGCCCTTCAGCTAGAAGGAAAAGCTGGCCAGGTTTCCATGGGCTCAAGGCTTTGGATTTTGAAGAGGGGAGCAGGGAGCAGAAACATTCCCACCTTCCCTCTCCTTGTCTCTGCACGGAACAGCGAGGCCCACCCTTCCAGATGGGCAGGCACACGAGCTCCAGGGAGGCTCCCTGATGCTCCAGGCGAACGTCCTGCATCACCACCACCACCACCACCACCTCACATCCCTTCCCTCCTGCTCCCGGACGCACAGGAAGACTCCAGTGTACAGAGCCTGGAGAGTGCCAGCCTGTTTAGAGTATTGCCTGGGCACTGCCAGCTGAGAGATCTGCTAAATATGTGGGGCATGGCTCTGCTACGGTCTGCACGGGAGGAGAGGCACACAGCAAAGCCATTACAGCACGAAGAGGAAGCCAGAAACCTTCCTCCCTCCCCCATGCCACGCTCCGCTCCTGTGTCATATGCAGTTATTTCCAGCCTGGGGAAAAGTGCAAGGCGGCAGCTGTCGCACGAGGCAAGGACTTGCCCCTTTTAAACAGGGATTTCAGGACTAAATGACCCATTACAATTAACACAGCTGCAAGAACTGGGACACTTCCACACAGCCCAAGAGGGGCTTTGCGAGTGGGGGAGGAAAGGAGGAGACGAGCAGAGGGTTGGGATCATGCTTCCAAGACCCGGCGTGGAGTCTCCCATCCCTCCACCTTTTTAAGCATTAGCTCAGCTGCTCTCTTCCAACTGCCACTGCTCAGGCGAAGCCCGGCAGGGTGGGATGTGCAGCCCAGCCCAAGCTGGATACGCACCTCCTCCTTCAGCCCCTTCCTCACAAACCGCTCCTGCTCAGAGCCGGCTCAAACTCCCTTTCCCAAACAGCAGCACCAGCTGCTCCACTGCAGCACGGCTGCTCTGTGCATAGCTGCGCACGTCCTAACTTCTAATTAGCCGGCCCAGGTTTATCAGAGGAGCTGCAGCAGGATGTGGTTCAGCGCGACCGAACCATCCCAGCTTCTATTCAAGGAGCAGATGTTGCTGTCCAAGCTCCAGCCTGTGCTGCTGCCTCTGTGCTCCAGCGCGTCCCCACCCCCAGTTTAAAATCTAACTCATCTCCAATCGCCTCAGCTGCCAGCCTGTCTTTTCATTTCTGAGCTCTAGACCACCTTCCTGATGATGTTTCCACGCTGCCGGTGCCTCTCCCAGGGAAAGGGTGGAGCCTCCAGGATGCTCGCACCAAACAGCACCAGTTTTGTTCAAGTCACCCCTCCGAAAGCAAATACTGAGAGAATTACAAAGAGAATCACAAGAGGAAACAGAAAAATTGCGAGCAGTCCCCAGCAGCCAGCCAGCCAGCTGGCTTTCTATGAGAATGCTCAAGTGTTGAAACTTTTTGTTGACCCTTCTTATCCTGAGTACATCCCATGAGCAAGAAACAGCGCTGCTGAGAGCGAAGAGATGGGGAAGAGACATCTCCCTCTCTTCTCTCTGCTGACTACAGCCGTTCCAGCTGAAGGAAACTGGTTAGATCAAGAAAGTCAGGCTTGGACAGCACAATGAAGCATCCACTAATAATCAATCCCTTCACAGCGGTCTTCCTGCCAACTGGCTAAGGACTAGGCAATGATTATAAACTGTAGTTGCTACTCCAAGGAAAAACAACACAACATCATATGGCGGCCCTTAAATTCTGAAACCAGTCCTGCTTACGAAAAAAGACCAGTCTTTCTAACTGCCTGTCCCAAAAAAAACCCTCAGCCCTGAAATCCAAAGCTGGGTTCATCCCAGCTTGTGTTTCACTACTCACAAAAAAACCCCCAACCAACCAAAAAGCAATAAAGCTTCCATCGTTAAAGTTAACAGAAAATTCTAAAAGTGCTGGGAGAGCGAGTTTAACCCCTCTCTTGCTGGCATCCCCCTCACTACCTGAGGAGGTGTGCACAGGAGGAACTGGCAGGGCAGGGCTGCCCCAGCACTCATTAACCAGCCCAGATGCAATTTGAGCCCGACTTAAGCGCAAGCCACCGAGGCGGCCACCTGGGGACCCGCATTCCTTGACAGCTCTGCCGCCCCGCACATTCCAGCCCCCTCATCCCCCGGCCCTGAAACCAGGTCAGGGAGGCACAGCATGACCTGATCTCCACCTCTGATAGCACCAGGCCCTGTCCCATCCCCTGTTGCCACCCTTGCCACAGTCAGGCCAGATGTGTTGCCTCCCCCCAGCGAAAAGCGAAAAGCGCAGAGCAAGGATACAGATACCCATCCAGGCATGTGCAGGGACACCCTCTCAATGCCACAGCTATTTGCAGAGCAGCCATCGTCCAAAACTTCCCAAAAATACCAAGTCCGGGCATTTGGCAGGTCAGATGTTTACTACAGGGAGCAGTTTGTTCCACCAAGGGACTCGCAACACCCTCCCAAATTACACGCTGCCCTTTACGGGATGCCACAGCAGCTGGAATCAGCTCGCTCCTCACATTCCTTAATAAGCACTTCCACTGGAGAGCAGGGTGGATGCAGGGCATCAGCTGCAGTTAGTCAGAACTGAGAGAGCTGGGCTCCCTTTCCTCCTGCTCCCAGCGCTATCTGCAGTCTAAGAATATCCAGCACCACCCACCCGGCTGGGGCAGGGGGAGTCAAGTGGCCCGAGCTCCCAGGCATTACAGGTCTCCCTGCTAGAGGAGACTTTCACTCTGCCTCCCCCAAGCAGCAGCCTTCAGCGGGGCCCCTCGATAGCTGGTTGAGATCCTACAGATCATGGAAAGATAATCCATTGCACTACTAATGCACTACTGCAGCTGTCCATGGAGAAAATCCCCTTTCAACCAAAAAACCCCCTCAAGCCCTTTGATCCTCTCCAACTCACAATTATCTTAAGGGCAAAATAGTCTTCAGTGCCTCGGCACCTTGTATCAGGTTGAAAGAAAGGAAATCGAGACTGCTATTCCCTGTTTATTCTACATGGCTGCCCTGTCCGACAAGGCAAGCTACTCCAGCCTCTTCAGCACAGGCAAACAAATCCTGATGGAAGATATCTGCATTGCTGGGTGACCAGAGCCACAGAGAAACCTTTTTCTGGGGAAAAATTTGTTTGTTTGTTTGTTTTGTTTTGATTTTTTAAAAAATTTAAAAGAATTTCTAAAGAGGAGTTTTGCACTATTCTGGTTGTGTGCAAGACTCTCAGCTACAGTGAAGTTTAACTGATTTCAGCTGCACGTTCAGGACTGACTACGGAACGAACAATTCACAGGCTCACCATCCAACTCCAAACGAAAACTTTTCTAACCATAACGCTGACTTGAAAAAGAGAAAAGAAATGTAGCAAGGCTCGATATAGCCCAAAACCCTTTCAGGGAGGGTCTTACTGATAAGGTTTCTTCCCCAGGTGCCCTCACTGCTGCATGACCTCTTGTTACCTGTGCAGGCTCACTCCACCTGCCACCCGGGGCTGCAGTGCGATAAGCGTTTCTTTCAGCAGAAGTGTCAGCTATAAAAAGCCCTTCCCCTCCCCGCTGCCTGTTTCCATTCCCGTGCCACTGCTCCAGTCGTGCTGGTACAACCCTTTTGTGGGGCTGTGGAGGGAGCTGGCCGGGGGAACTGCTTCTGGTGAGGCACGGCTCGCTTTAAAGCAAAAAAGTGCTGCGGTTTTTAATCCGGGCGGGCAGTTTTACTGCCGGCCGTGACGGTGGCAGGAGCTGCCGTGGGAAGGAAAAAACAAGCAGGATGTCCTCAGGTCCCACCAGACACTGCTCATGAGTCCACACTAGTGTCACAGGGAAAAATAGCCACGTGATGGCCAACTCTCCAGTGATGAGCTCAAAAACATGAAAGAAACAAAAGTCCCTTCTCTAATGCTCTGAAATCCTGTTCATTTCAGAAGTACTACACTTTATCTAGTGATTTTTTAGAAAATTCATCTAAAAATCCCAACAACGTACTACTCCTTGTGCACATTTCTCCATCAATCAACCACCAATAAGTTTTGAATTCCGGACCGACTCAACCTAAAGCAACAGGAGTGCCGGAGCCTTGGACACGCTTTCCTAGAGGGAGTGCTCAGCATGCTTGGCCACTCCAATCATCCCAAACGTGTTTACACGCCAGTGCACACATGTGGCCTGGGAAATGCGTGGGACAGGACCATGGATCTTTGCAAGAGGAGGATGCAGTAATGAGGAGAAGCCAAGGGAAGCACTGAGAAATGTCATACGCAGGGACACGCAGGGCTGCCATTTTCCACGCTCAGATCGGGAATCCTTCTGAAACCAGGATTCGCTTTTACTTACAAGTACAACGTATTTGCCATTTGAAAATGCATTTCACTTCCACAGAGAGCCATTAATGTTGCGTATTTAGGGGACATGAAGAGACTTACATGGTGGGCCAGTAAGGGTTACGCCTAAGTGAGGTCAGAAAATACCACATGAAAACATGGAAGGGGTCTTTTTCCTTGCTTATTTTTCAGTATTTGAACCTTCCCAGCACACCAGAAGAGGGAGCCTTTGACTCCTCTCCCATGCTCATCATTTGTTTTATATTAGCAACAATGACAAGCTCTATTAAATAGAGTCAAGCTCTTTAAGTGAACTCTCACCCTTTGCCTCTTAAAACAAACAAACAAACAAAAAACAAGCAGGGAAAAAAAAACCCCCAAACCTCCAACCACAACCCTCTTTGCCTCGTGTTATGGATATATAAATATTTTTGTTGCCACACAACTCCCTACATATAGGGCTCACCAGAAAGGAGATCTGCCTTCCAGCCCTTTGGCCATACAAAGCTCCAGCCCCTTTACAGCAGGCTTAGCCGGAGAGAAAGAGCCAGAGAATTAATGGCTTTACCAAAGAGGAGGAAAAAGACCCTCCAGAGCTCCTTTTACATCACCAGCCCCAGCAACCAGAACGAAACTTCGGCTAGAGTTTCAAGAGCCACGGCGGATTGACCCGGCAGCTTGCGACCACCAAAAGCAGGAGGTGCCGCTCCCACCACAGAGCTACAAATCCCTCAAAAACCCGGCCAGGACCCAGCAGAGCAGCTGGGACGGTGCCAGGAAAGGGGGCAAACCACAGAGTCAGAAGCGTGGCTGAAGCCAGGGCTTGAAAGGGAGCGAGATCTTCTTTCCGGCAGCCAAAGATTTCTCCGGCAGCCGGCAGCCCCCAGGAGCAGAGCTCGGCATTTCGCCGGCGCCTCAGTGGCATGGGTGCCCTCCTTCCCACCAGGATGAGTGTGCCAGCTTGGCCACGCCGATGTAAAAACCAACAGAGACACCCCCCTCCGTTACTGAACCAAGATAAGTTACTACAGGGAAGAGCCGAACCAGTGTAAGCGAAGAGCATGCGCTGTTTAAATCAGACCAGCCCGAAAATGACACTAAACTGGTGGCCTAGCCCAGGGCAGGGATCCCCGAGGAACATCACGCCCCTCGTGTTTCAAATAATTTGGTGTTAACTTTACATACTGCCTTCCCCAGCCAGCCCTCAGCAGTCCCAGCCTGGATAATACCAGCAGCTCTGCTGTTTCAGTGGCAAGCCGGTGTTTTAGCTAAGCATTTATAGTAATATAAAGAGTTTGTCAAGAAGTTGAGCCAGCCCTGAAAGGAGTTGCCACATCGGGCTGCAAGACCACCTCTGAGCAAAGCAAAGACCTTGACTGCCATCAGTGCTCAGTGTCGAGTTATTCCCCCATCCCTTGTAAAGGCAGTCTATAAAGCCCCCCCAAAAAAGCGGAAAAATGAGTGTTCTGGCAGTAAGCAAACTGCACTCTCACCACTTTTACCCATCAGCTGTTTTCTTTTGCTCGCACAAAAGGCTGCAAACCCCTCCTAATTGCAGGAGCCTTCCACCTAACAGACCCTGCTCTCGAGGCCCTCCTCCCCAGGAACTGGGGGAGAACTGGGGCACAATAGGAAGGAGACCGGCTAAAGGGAATAGATCTGTTAAATTAACGCATTTTCTGTCAACCAAATCAGCTGCCCCTAGTGCTATTGTTGGTGAAACAATGGAGACCCCAGGAATGGGCACCCATTAAAAGGAACAAGCCTGCTGAAAGGATACACTCTGAGGCACAGCCTTGTGTGTTTAACAGGATTCTCTACTGTAAGGAAGGAGGAATCACTAGGCTGCATTGTTCCCACCACCACAGCAGATGCTGTTGCTTCTGGTAACGAGGAGGGGGGGGGAAGAAATTTTAAAAAAAATTCATACATACCTACAATAAGGTTTCCACGATAAACTTTCAATTCGGGAATTTTAACTCCTTGGCTGTTGTCATTTCTACCCATAGCCCTTTTCTTGAGGAGATTTTTGCCTGAAAGAAGTCTATGAAAGCATCCATTGCCATTACAAAAGTTAATTCTTCACCCTTCATGCAGGCACTTAACAGATGCCAGGGGCAGAATGGCACAGCTCTGCCGGCATTATGCGCTGGGAGAGAAAGACCGCAGTTAAGCAGGTCTACATATAAAGCTGCAACACTCCAAAGGTGTTACTTTTAGCTGGTTTGGTTAGAGCAAATTCCACGAGGAAAAACTTCGGAGGCCTGATTCAGATGCGCTATGCAGAAGTTTAAATTGGCTGACTGAATTGGCACAGGTCTGTTGGTGGTATTTGGGTCTTCTTAAACAAAGCAAACTGCAAAGTCATATTTAAGCTCCTACGCAAACTATTATTATTTTTTTTCTAGCGGGGAAAGACTTGCACCTGATTATCTTAAATCGGTCTTAAAATAAACTCAGCTTAAACTGTTAAACTTGTGAGTACACAAACACTTCAGCTAACACCAGGCACGATTTTCAGTGTCAGCTGTGCCAGCAGAAGAATTGCCTATACTAACACCACATAAAATCTGTAATATCAGCCTCCATGTGCTCCATCAAATCTCTGAAATTCTTATCGTGCTCCTTCTTCCCTTCTGCCTTCGACTGCTACAGTCATTCCCAACTCCCCTGTCACCTAACTCAGATCCATTCAAAATGTTGCTGTCAAAATAACCTTCCTTATCCATTGTTCAGACACCCTTCGGCTTCGTGCAGCCACTACTCGTTTCTTTTCACAGGCTTAAGATAACGTTTTAACTCACATATCAGCCTCCTGAACTACCTATTCCTTTTTTTGTTGATGTTGGTTTTTTTTTGTATCCAATTACACTAGAGTATCATTACATAAAATGTAAACACTTGTGCAAAAGTTTTAAGATCTACAGTTGGGAAAGATGTGACTCGCATTTGAAATGGAAACTGCTTTCCAATTTGCAGGCCACTTGAAACAACAGCTCTGAGAAGTCTCTCTCTGCCTCCCCCCCTCCATTAATCTCAATGAACTCTAGAGCCCAACACTGACATGTAGAGTGTTAATGATTCTATTATGAACAGAATAACTAAGACAGCAAAAGCGAAGAGCAGCAAAGTAGGAATTGGTGCTGGAAGAGACGCGGGCAGAGGGATGGGGCACTGCAGCAACTGAACCAAACAGGGGATGGGACAGGTAGAAAGAACAATAAAACAGCCATTGACCCTTGATTTTGTTCTGTTTTTTAAACAACAAACACCCAGCTCACACCCTGTACTCTGATGAAGCTGATGCTGCCAAGGGGAAGCAGAGCAATCACAGAGTGACTGTAGCGTATAACCCAAATTCACACAGTGGTCCAGAAATGGGTCTCTCCACACAACAGGATCAACGCTTTCTTTTCAGTGTATTTGAATTGCATAACCTTTTCCAGCCCTGTCTACTCTCTGTACAGCACCCCTCCCTGCACTGCCAGTTGCTCTACCTTTCCTCAGACAATGTGTTTTTTCTAAAGCAAGGTGCTCCACATGAGAGGGAAGTTTTAGTGAGCAGATCTATCGTTTGCTGTTGCTTCAGTCCCTGCCCACTCCCTTCCACTTTAATGTTGCCTACTCTGAACAGGCAAATGGCAAGAGGGATGGACATCCTAATGACTGACCTATTCTACTGAAAAGGCTTTTAAACTCAGAACCACCCTCAATGAACATAGCTGACCTACACGAATTCACCAACATTTTCATCAGCTTGCAGCACCTTCTTGCTGCATTGGTCTTCCTTAGATTTTAAATTCTTCTAATCAGAAGCTACCTGGCCATTCAGCTATCACAGAGCAGGATGAGGCACCCGTAGACGTTGTGCATACCACTGTAATACAAATAATAATGCAGCACCAGACCCGAATAGCTATAGAGGGGTGAAGGCTGTACCCGGATACCAAACCCCACTGTCTGCATAATTAACCCCATACAAGCCACTGACAGAACAGGAAGGTTGTGCCATTTTGGGGTCATGGATCACAAGGGACACACCCAAAGGGCAGAGCAAGGGGATCCACGGAGAATTTTCAGCAGGCCTTAACATGATAGGACAGTGGAGGTCAAAGCAGATTTGGCCATTCTGTCCTCACCAGGAAAAATTCTTTTCTAAGTTTTAAAATTCTAACAGTGTTTAAAACGTTGATTTTTTTTACTTTTAAAGCTGTATCTGGTTTGCACAGATAGAAGAAACCCTGTTCTCTGCTCTCTCCTTCTCTCCACACTCTTCCTCCTCCTGCTCCCAGGGGAGCAGGGGCAGCCGCTGGTTTCTAACAGCCACATAATATTCCTGACAGAAAGAGCCTGTTCAAGAACCGGCACGGAGATACCACACTCGAGAAGGAAAAAGGTAGGCAAGAGCAGCAGTGCCCTGCCTGTGGGTGGGAGGAATGTACCCAAAGGCAGAGCCAGAGCCTGAAGTGCTAGGAAGGGGCAAGAGGCAAGGAAAAGCATCTTAAAGCTGTAGTGAAGTTAACAGCAGAGGCAATTTGCCCAAAGGCGCTTTTAAAAACCACAGGAAAAGATTTATGTTTTCCCTGTGTAATGTGGCTTTTCCCCCTTTTCCAAATAAACTAAGTTAACAACAATGTTTTGACTATTTTCAAGCACGTTCTGGAAAGTCACCTCCCCTCGACCTACCCAGGCAGAAGTTCCTAAATGTTTGAGTCCACAGCTCCCGAGAGCACATGCCAAAGAGCTGGGTGGCCACACCGCACTGGCTCCTGTCCAGCGTTTTCAAGTTGTGCTGAAATACGGTTGAAAACGTTAAATATTCTCCCAATATTTTCGACACAAACAATCCCTACAGCTGGCAGGAGGATATTTCAGTTGCAGAGGGGAAGGGCACACGGCCAGGAGATACTTCGACACAAGAGGTGTCCCACATTACAGTCCAGTCTTGAAGAGGGAAATAAATCACTGCCTATCATCGCTTGCACTAACTTGACTGTGGAAAGCATCCTTTCTGTCCATCAAGGCAATGACTACCAAAAAAAACCGATGTGCCCCACGCAGCCACACCTTCTCCTGCTGCAGTGCTGTTAGAGTAGGTAAGGATAAACTCACTGAAGCAGACGAGTTTGATGCAGGGAGGGTGGATCAGATGACCCAGCATGGTCCCTCGCAACCTCACCCATTCTGCGATTCTGTGATTTTACAAACCACCAAGAAATCTGCCATGACAACCAAGCCAACACAACTAAAAGACCACTTTTGAAGTGGCATGAAAGTTTTGTACAGCAGATGGCTGACAAGGCAGCCATTTAAAAGGGGAGGAAGGAAAAAAAAAAAGCTGACCCACCCCAGAAGGCAGAAGTGCTCTCTGCCACCCTCAGATCCATGTAATAACACGGCATGAAGCCGAACACGTCCCGAAGCACCCGCTTCTGTCCCACTGAACTTTTGACCTGCTGGCGGTAGCTGAACCCCTCCTGAGTCCATTGCCGGGTGATGCTGCAGCAGAGATTTAAAAAGAGGAACCCTGTGCCTCGTCAGGCGCCTGCATCTGCCAGAGCCAGCATGAGGGCCAGCTGTGCCCACCCCCTCCCCAAACAATGCCCAGAGCCCGGCCTGATGGATGCGCTTCTTTCTTCTCGGACGGCCCTTCCCCTGCAGTCTCTGGCTACGCACTGGTCCAGCAAAAAGAAAACGAAAACATTTGCTTCCCAGGTTTCTGTCATCCAGCTGCTGATGGCAGCCCCGCATCTGGAAGGCCTGGAAGCTTCGCTCTCTTTCGGAACAATAAGTAGAGGCTAAAGGGTTTGCATTTAAAAAGTGAAAAGGAAGGGAAAAAAAAAAAAAGGCGGCTCCATTCTGCCTCTCTATACTTCTAAAGGCCCCAAACTTCTCAAATACCCTCAGCAAATCTGCTCGGCACGGGAGGGATGGGTCCAGATGGCCCATCATTACAGAGCCTTCCAGCTAGCTATGGACAGACCCACCAGAAGAAAAAAATATCAGGGGGGAAAGGGGCAGCGGGGGGAGGAAAATAAACAGCTAGAGCTTTTGCAAAATGTCCAACAGAACACCACAAATTGGAAGATCAGGTTTTGTCTGATCTGAGGACTGCAGGCATGGGAGCAGTGAAACCTTAACCTGACCCGCCTGCTGAAATTGAAGGGAGAGTGAGAGCAGGGGATGTTTGTTTCAAGCAGAACGAAGGCTTGTTTAAAACTTCTGCCTTTTGTAACGATGTTGAAAGAGTTCAGCACCAAACAACCCAGCGGAGATACACTGGTATCAGAAAAACAGCAAATAAAAAGGCCACCAACCAGAATTTAAGCTCCGAGGAGGTCACACCTCCTGGGAAGAAGAGAATATCCAGGAGACAGCTGCGTCCAGAGTAAGACCATCCCTTAAGAGATACTGGGCAGAGTTGGGCAAACATTAGCTGTGAAGCTCAAGAAGTTTGAGCATGACCATCCCCCAGCTGAAACCATCTGAGCCTGAACCTCCATTTCTCCTTCCACACACACAGATTCACTCAAAGCACCCATTTTACTCTGCCTCCGAACAGACTGGAGCAATCACTCCCGGGTTACTCACGAGGGGCAGCAACTTTGGAAGGAAGGGTCACACCTCAATCCGCTGGTGCTCAGCCACAAGCACACCTCCCCGCGATAACCAAGGCTAAAGCAAGAAAATATCATTCACACGTGAGCACAGACTCACTTTTTGACGGCCGGCTAGGGTTTTATTTCCCCCTAACATGTGCTTTAAATCCTGGCATCTCCACAAGCTCTCTAGAAGAACAGCCACCTCCATCTTATTCAGACACCCCTGAAACTCAAGCATGTCTCAGAGGTAGCAGCGAGACAGCCAGAAGGGGCACTGGCATTATTAGGTCCAAAACCATGGAAGAAATCTTCCTTATGCAGCTAAATAAAGTAAAAATAAAAAAAACCACAGAGAGTAGTACTCTCAGAAAAAAAGTATAAGTCCCACTGCTGGCCACTGGTTTAAAATCATGAACTATTCAAGCAAGCTCTTTGTGCAAAGATCTGTTCCCAGACACCCCCGAAAACAGCGATGGGACTGGAACAGCTACACCAGGCAAGAGGTAACAAGATGGTGAGCCCCAAGGAACGGCAGCTTTTGAAACTGCCTGTGCTGGGCTGCTCACGCTGCCCCGGGGAAGGAGATTCACCCCACGCGCTCTGACAGCCGCATCCCTCCTCTCCCAGCATCCCGGCTCCATCCGCGATTCCCACCGACCCCCGGACAAACGCCATGCCCTAAAACCCATTTCTGCCGAGGGCTGCAGGCCATCCACGTGCACGGAGCTTTCCGGCGATGTTTTCCGTGCGCTGCTTCTGCTCCGCAACACCCCCAGCACCAACGCGCCCGAACTCCTCCTCCTCCTCCTGCCGGGCATCCCCCCCCAAAAAAAGCAAGTTAATTTGTTCCGAGTGATGATGTTAACTCCCCCAGCCTAAGCGTGCTCCGGGAACCAAAGGGGAGCCCACATTTACTTCATTTGTGAAGCAAGCCAGATGCTAATTGCCTCCAAAGGTGAAAGGCTAGTGCCTTGGCCCTTTTATCATTGTAAATTCAGGTTCCTTCAAGACTTTGCGCTGCTGGGCCCGGAGAGCCTCCCCCTTTAATGGTTTGGCATCAATAGGAGGGGGAGGGGAGTTCCCTTTCGCAAGAAGTTGCATCATTGAGAGATCTTATCCCCTTTCAAGATTTCGTACCGCATAAGGGATTCCCCCTCTTCAGAAATTCACATCCTGCTCGAGGAGTTTTGCTCTTCAGGGCTTCGCGCATCCCATTGAACTTTTAAGCATCTTTGGAATTCGCATTCACGGGGCAATTACTGTCTTTAAAAAACACACGCCACCACGTTATTCACCCGGTTTATTGCCAACGCGCTGGCAAGAATAGCTTTTCACAGCAAGCACAAAAGATTTCCTACCAGGACACACTTTGTTTGTAACATTTGTAGCCGGCGCACAAAATATTTACGGGACATTAGCGGCGCACGTGAAAATAAGAATCAAAATTAAGTAAATAAAATTAAAAAAAAAAAACAACCCGAAACCCAAACAACCCACAGGAGAAAGTTACACAGGAAAATGGGTAAGACGGCACGAAAGCCGAGAGCGTTCCCTTCGTCGGGGCGTTGGTGAAGGCACCGCCGATCCCCCGGCGGCTCCGCGGAGCCGCACAATGAGCGGCGCGGTGCCCCGCGGAGCCCCGCGGCCTCGCCGGGATGCGGGAGAAAGGCTCGCCAGGACCCGGCGGCGGCACCGGCCAGGTGGGGACCCCCGCCCGCAACAAAAGGAGCCGACCCGGGCACA
>VZTG01007655.1:299862-345286 GCA_013397845.1 Melanocharis versteri
AGGCCCCCGGCGCCCGCCCGGCCACGCCCACCGGGGGCGGGCCCAGCTGGGTGGGCGGGGCCACGCGGCGGCTCCGCAGCTCCCGGTGCCGGTCCCGGTGCCGGTCCCGGTGCCGATCCCGATCCCGGTCCCGATCCCGATCCCTTGGCTGGGCATCGGGAGCGCCCGGGAGCGGCTCCCGGGGCAGCGAGCCCCCGGGAATCCCCCAGGGGTTCTGCTCTGGCTTCGTGCCTCTCTCCGGCGCTTCTTGCTGCCCGCATGCGGCTGTGGCGAGGAGCCGGACACCCTCCTGTGGCCTGAGACGCCTCCGTGTGTCACCCACACTGCCAGCAGCCCCGCCGTTCCTCCTGGCTCTGAAGCGAAGAGCGGCGCTGCCCTGTTTGGAGTCGAACGTTCAGCCACAGATTGGTATTAATTGCCTGCCTGTGGAACGGCCTTGATGGGGCAGGGTTCCAGTGGAACACCGAGCAGCTGTGACTTTGTGTGACTGTGTCACTGCATCGCCTGGCAGCCTCTCTGTGGCCACCACGGTCCGGCTTCAAAGCAGTTACAAAGGATCACCGTGCCCAGCTGCCTCGGCTCAGGGTCCCACTCCAGTGAAACCACTGTGAAACTGGAGTTCGACCACAGCCACGGCAGAGCGGGGACGTGCAGAGCTTAGGCTGGGGCGGAGTGGGAGGGGTTCAGAACTGGACTAATCCCACGGCCTGGTCTTAACTGGCGTGGATGCGAGGAAGCAGTGAAATGCCTGAGTCGGAGTGGGAGGGGGATATCCCCTTCCATTAGCAGCCTGAAGGTCCAAGGGGAAAACACGTTGCAGATATCCTGCTCTGCCTCTGACTTGGAGGCATCGGGGAGGGAAAGGCTGGTGGCATCAGTCAGCGCCGTCATTCTGCTGCTGAGCTAACACCCGCTGGCATAAAGCAGTCTGATTCCAGAGTCTCCAACGAGCATGCACTTCTGAGATCTCCAGGGTTTCCTCCCCCTTTTTCCCTTCAAAATGAACGTATCGGCAGAGAATCAGGTGAAGGCGTAAGCTCTGTGCTGTGTGTCAGGCCACTGCCTAACAGCCTGACCAGGGAGAACTGGCTGAGGATGGGAACAGCTAGTTTAGAGAAGAAGAAACAAATCAAGGAGCAGCAGCGTGGCTCAGCAAGGATGAACGAGCTCTAATTTCATTGCCCCTTCTTCTATTGTGGGATCAAGGGATACCCAGTGAAGTTGGAAGGAAGCGAATTTAAAATGGCGCAAGGAAATATTTGTACCGTGTGTAATTAACACATGGCATTTGTTACCACAAGGTTTCATTGAGGCCAGGAGATTAGCAGGATTCAGAAAAGGATTAGACATTTATATGGACACCAAGAACATTCATGGTCACATTAGACAGGATATAAATAAATTTTGGAAGGGATATAAACTGTCAGGCTTCAAGGCACAACATAACCACTAACTGATGGCGAGGGATTAGGGAAAAACTTCCCTTGTGGGCGGGTTATTCTATAATTGTCCACTATGGGGTTTCTTGCACCTTTCTTTGAAGTATCAGAGAGTAGCAACTGTTGGAGTGAGAAGACTGGATTAGGAGGGCTACCAGGCTCATCTGCTGTGGCAACTGCTGTGCTCTCTGGGGATCTGTGAGGGTTGCTTGAGAAATGACGTGGCAAAGAGGATGACACTGGAGGTATCATCAGACACCTGATTGTTCTTCAGACACAGACCTCGCTTTCCTTCGCTGTAAATTTCACACAGAAAATAAATTTCCTGTGCCTTCCCCGCCAAGGTGTTTGCCAAAATGTACAATATTTTTCAAGTGGTTTATTAGTTATCTTTCTAAGTCCGGCCTTTGCATCTGTTTTCCCTTAAAGCTTTTGACTTGGTTCATTTACTGTTTGAAGGAGACCAATGCGTCACACTGAAACCCTGACTGCATTTCAGGGCACAATGACTGCAAGGCTTGATCTTGAGCAAGACAGTATCTGATCTCTTGTGTATTGTGTCTGCCTGCACTGGACTGAGCCAGCTCCACTGCAGTAACTGTGAGAGGAGAGGGCAGGCTAACTCGGAGCGCTTTGTCGACATGCAGGATCACTGTAAAATGCAAACAGTTCTGTGCGAAACATCCTGAGGTCACAAATCCTCGGGCACAGTTTCCTCTGGGCCAGTGACAGAATTCTACAGTACACCCAATGCTTCCACGGAGCTAACTTTTGGTCCCTGGCCACGCAAGGGGAGTTTATGTTGCATTTCTGCCTTGCTCCGTGCTGACATTCCTCCCTGAATTCCTGTAATGTCCAGCCCTGGCTTATCTTGCTGCTGCATCTTAGCTTGTTCTTGACACTGGGTCAAACAGCTTTGTAGTATCCCCACCCTCTACCCAGCTAAGAACTTTGTGAACTTTAATGAAGACTCCTAATCTCTCTTTTTGTCAGAAGAGCCAAGGTACCAGTTTTGCCTAATGTTTTTTTTTAATTAATTTGGCTCCCTCTATCGTCCCCATTATTTCTGTTGGACTGTGTTTTCTCTTATATTGTTCTTTTTATTCCAAGATGCTAGGGGCTGCCCACAATCACTTAAGGTTGCTTCCCTTTTCTAGATTCTTACAGTGTTCCTAAATTACTTCTTTAAATGTCTTATTCAAGCACAAAAAGCTCTGCTCTCCCACTGCTGTTCAACAGTGGGCAGAGACTTGGAGAATACACGACGGCATTTCCTCTTCTTTGATCCAAGTGCTTCTTCTCTTCCAAGCCACCTTTGGTTATGAGTTTCCTGTCCATAACTAACAAAACCAAAGCCTGCTCTGGCCAGTGTCCTTTCTAAGTATGCTATATTCTTCCTCTGGATTGTATTTTTTTTTTTCTAGGCTGTTGTTAAGACTTCCCCTACCACTGATTTTTTTTAGCTCAGTGTCCAATCCTGGCTGCTCACTACCTTCTATACTTACACTCCTCCCCTGTCTTCTGTGCTTTTTCTCTTCC
This sequence comes from Melanocharis versteri, assembly GCA_013397845.1. Lineage (NCBI taxonomy): Eukaryota > Metazoa > Chordata > Aves > Passeriformes > Melanocharitidae > Melanocharis > Melanocharis versteri. The sequence continues at coordinate 302,841 of VZTG01007655.1, forward strand.
TTTCTTCCCAAACTGGCTGAAGGTTGAGTCCTTGTACCATGTAGACCCACACTGAGGCTGATGGACCAAATCAAAGCCCCTCGTTTGTGTTGCTCCAGATCATGTCTGAATTTGTGAGCCCACTTTCTTGAGGAAAAAAAAATAAAAAAGGCCAAATGCAGAGTGCAAAAAGCAAATAAGAAAAAGGTTGTAGAGTTGCAGGGACCACATGCCCCCATTCTTGTAAGACAAATCATTTCATCTAGAAAAAAATGGAGGGGAGGAATGCTTTCCACTTTCTCCAGAAACACCTGCCGTCTGTGCCTGATCTAAAGCTTAAAGGTAATATTAGGTGGATGACAGGTAGACCTCTTGTAGCCTGCCTCTGAAAGATAATGGGTTACTGACAGGCACAGGTCAGTTCCTCGCCAGCTGAAGTGATATTATCATTAATAAAGATCTCTTTTAAAAGAACCCTTAACTTCCTTGCATTTCCACCACCTGGCTTTAAGCTACAGCCCTATGAACTGGGTTCAGGAGGAACTGCAATCTTCCCTTGTAAGGACTCCAAAGCACTTGAAGGACCAACCAAACCTCAGAACCTGTTCTTGCTGGCAGCACATTCTCAGAAGGACGTGGCTTTGGGAAGTTCAAGCTTTCCTAATTCAGGGGAAATGATTTAACAATAGATAAATCCTAACATTTCTGTTTCTTCAAAACAGAACTGTTGCATTTCTGGATGTGAAGAACTTCATCTCCCTTTTCCAGCCTGTCTGAATTTTACTGCTTCCTTCTTTCTGTTGGCCTCCCTCGACAATCTAGCACCAGCAAACCTCCCCGCCTTTGCCTCTTTTTGCTGAGTTATGAAGCAGAAGGCAGATGTGATTTAGCCTCCTGCTTTCACCCCAAGCTACTTCTACCTTCTAGGACTCTTCATATTTTGATCCATCTTCAAAAGTTCCTTGTTCCCTTTTCAATGCCTCCTGAGCAAAGAGGTTTTGTGGTTTGCATAGCGCTGTTGAAAAGCCTTGCTGAACAGAGCAGGGGCTGCAGTACTTAGCACTGGGAGGTCTGGCTTTGATCCCTGGATCTGCTTTTCTTACTCGGAGAACAAATCAAGGAAACTGAGGCACGTGCAGTGAAAATGAAGGCACGGATTTTTCTGGGTAGTGCTAGAGCTGGAGTCATGGAGGCAGCCAGAGGGATCACAGGAGAGGTGGGGAAGCAGATGAGAAATTTTGTTTCTTTTAACTAAACCAGGAGAGTCAAGAGAAAAAAAAGCCATGTTGCATTTTGATAATTACATTTTTCGAGCCACTAGTTAAGATTTCATAAGAAGTAGGGAAAGCAGCTGCACACAAGGGGCTGACATAATATGCATAAAAGGCAACAGGAATGGTTGAAAGAGAGCAAAACAGATTTGAAATAGAGGACAGCGTTGTAGTCAAGAGACTGTGCAGGATGAGAGAAACACAAGGGAAGCAGGGGATGAGAGAAACTGGTAAATACTCTGGGAGGGGGAAGTAAATACGTATCCTTCCTAATTAGCAGGGAGTAAGGAAAAGTCTTGTGGAGTGGAAGGAGCCGGAATGCTGTGAGGGAGAGAGAGAGAGGGAGAGAAAGAGTGGGAAATGTCTGAGAGATGGCAAACTCAGGGAGGGAGAAGCTGAATAAATGAAAAAATGCACAGTGAAGGCAAGGTCTGCTGGTGAGTGGGATGCTGCAGGGCTGAATAAGAAGGTGAGATGAGGAAGGTAGAAAATGCACGATCTAAACAGCCGAACAATGTGAAGTTTTGAGTTATCAAGAGAAACGACGAGGGAGTCAATAAAAAGGAGAGCCAGTTGTTAAGGCAGAGAGTGGAAAAGAGATGGGTGGGCGCAGACAACAGCTGCGAAATGGAGGCATGGGAGAGAGCAGGGACCGTGCTGGAAAGCGTGGGAGACAGGAACTAGAAACAGAACCAGAGAAAACTGGCATTCCCACTTTTTTTGGCATTGTGACGCAGCCAACCAGCTTGCACAGGTCTGGTGCTGAAGTCAGATATGTGGTATCAGTACAGCTACACATGAACTTCAGCTAACACGGACAGGGCTGCAGGTTTAGCTGGGACACAAACACTTCTCTCCAGCTTTGAGTCACCAGAAGGTTTTCCACGATTCCTGCATCCTGAGCAGCGTGGGCTTGAGGTTCATCTGCTGAAGGAGCTGTTGCCTGGCCAGAATGCACTCTTCAGCTCTTCAGGCACAGACCCAGCTCTTAGGTTGTGGACACTGCGATTGTGAAAGAGCCGTACAGTATTTGTTTTGTCTCCTGGATGCACGCATTCCATTTGTCCCAGTGTGCAAGCAGTCGCTCTGAGAACCTCACCTAGCATCTGGAAAGCTGAGGGATGCTCTTTGTAACATCCCAGGTGTTTACTCCACAACACTGTTTTCAGGTGAACGAACCGCAAGAAAGGAGAAGTAATTTCACATCACTGAAGTGTAGCCACACTTTCCGTGGAGCATAGCAGCAGTCACACACATCACCGCTGGTTTAGGCAGAAAATTAGCAACATCGGGCCTCTTTAGCTTGCATCAACTCTCTTCCTTGAAAAGCATCTCCCTACTGGGAATTTGGCTAGCACTGATGTGGCAAAGCACCCTCCATCACGCCGTGCTTTACTGAGCTACATATCAAACCAACAGATCTAAGCCTTAGGTCTCAACAGATTTTCTGCTCCTAACCCATTGGGGCTGAAAACCACAGGTTGTAACTTGATGTTTTGTCCCCTGGAGAGCAATCAACAGGCGAATGATAATTTGTGGCGATGGATTTAAAGCCAGGGAGTCTGGATCTTCCCAAGTCTTTCCCCAAGGAGTGGCAGAGAGGGGCCCGCTGCGTGGGGGCTTTTTTGTGGTCATCCGTGCTCACAGCTGCTGCTGGGTACGTCTGGCAGAGGGGCTGAAAGTTTCTTTGTTGTAACCAGCGTTCCGTAGTCTGGACCTGAAGACGTGATACGAAGAAAAGCTGGATTTCTTGTCTGCAGCTGCTGATCTCATCCGCTATGAGAAGCGCTGAGCACCTACCGCACAGAGCGAGGTGGTTCCTGTTCAGGGCTGGTGCCAAAGCTGTGCTCCCCACGGAGGTTTCTGGGCCAGCTTCAGTGCTGGTGTAAACCACTAAGCCCATACAGATTAAAAATGGTCTGGCTGCGTGCAGGGCTTGGAAAGGCAAAGCCCGTGGTGGTTTCAGCCAACACAGGCCTTTCCAAAGCTTCATTTGACACCCGCCTGCTAGCTGCTTTTCCTGCTGTGCTGCTTCTGTGGTGAGTGCAGCTCTTGTGACTTCACCAGCATCCATTTCCAACATCACCAGGACCTCCACTTATTGCTGCTGCGTTTGGCTAGAGAGATATTCAAATCCCATTCCTTCCACAGCAGTCAGCAGAAATTAAAAGTGATTTATCTCTAAATCTTGCTGAGAATGGGATACCGGGTTGGGCTGATGCACGGGTCTAGAAATAAGGCAGAGTCTTGCAAAGGGCTGAGCAGCCACACAAATATTAGCAGGACTGAGTCATGGTTCTAGCTCTTTCACTGAATTGCTCGATGTCTGTGAGTGAATCAATTCATGTATATTTCCCTCATCTATAAAATGGGAACAGTCATATTTAGATACCTCAGGGAAGTTGCAAGGCTTAATTAGTTAATGCTAGTGCCTTGTCAGTTCTCATTACCATGGTATCTCTGTGTTTATTGCTTTGAAATTGTAAAATGCTACTTACATGCTAAACATTATTATTCTAGATGAGGTGGAGCGACTTAATCCAGTTTCTCTGTAAATACCAAGGGCAGGGAATTGACATTCCTGGTACTGGCTGTAGTGCAAGGTCTGCCCTACTTGTAGAAAAATCTCCCTGACATATAACAAAATTGATTAATTTCCAGGTTCCTAATGTAGCTGCTCTTGAAACAGTTAAGCTGCACTTTTACTGGTTTCCTTAATTCAATATGTGTAATTAAACTCACCCGGGATAAACGTAACTTAAACTGGTTTAGACACTATGTTGGTTCCAGCATAAGGGAAACAGAACAGGGTCCGTGAAAGACTTTCAGAACCTGTCAAGTCACTCAGAGGAAAGTGACTGTAGGCAGCTTGAAATGGGGGATGGCTGGCAGATTCATGGAGTGAAGGAATTTTAAGTGCCCAGCCTCAAAAAAAAAAGAGCTAGTGACTAATCCAGTAAGTCATCTCCAGAGATTTTTCCCAGAACAGTCCTGCTTGTAACTAAGGACTTTTGGGATACTCAGCTTTTTCTGCCACGGGTTAAGAGAGAGCCTGACTGTCCACAGGAGCACAGCCTTGAACTTAGGGGCCATTAGAAAAGGCCTGAGATGCTGAAAGTGGGATGGGGGGCTGGCTACTCCCATTTCACCCCAGCAGCAGTGTCAGCTGAAGCGGGGGGCCCTGGGTAGCCAAGGGCTGACAGTAGCCTGGAAGAGGCAGGCTGCTCCTCCCACTGCGTTTCCACAGGGGCTGGGAAATGGCTTCACACTTGGCATTTTGCACCTATCAGTTCCATCTCCCAAGGCACCAGAAGCACGGCTGCTGCACCTCAGCCTGGCAGCCAGCTCGGAAACTCGGCTCAGTGCCTCCCCAGGGCTGGAGGCGACCACACAGTGAAGAGGCTGCTCACCTCTCCTTGTCACCAGCCCAGTTTAAACCAGCAGTGCAGAAGTGGAAAGAAGAGACCTGCTTGTGCTGTTAGTGACACTTATTAGTTCACTTTTACCAGCTCTGACTAGACTCACTGAGGCTCAGCTCCTGGGGTTCCCATGCTAGCAGGATACCAACACAAGCTGCTGGTGCTCCTTACGGTTAGGCAGGAAGGATGCCACAGGCTCCTGGACAGAGATCTGATAAACAGATCGCAGTCTTGGCCAGAAGAACCTCTAGGTTCCTGTTCCCAGCTCCCCAAACAGCTCTGCCAATGTACTTCTGCTTTTCCAGGAGCTCAAGATGAGGATCCTGCTGCAAACCACCTGCCTGTGGTGGAACGGCTGCGCCTGTGGAAGCGCTGACTTGATTTAAACCTGGGACCCGATGAAAATACAAGTAAATAGGCGATGGAGAAAGGCCTGCATTGGCAAAGAGAAGGGCCTGCTGATTTATTCCTTCTTCTGTGCTTAACAGCTTTCGAGGTTTGGGTTTCCCACACCCAGCCTTCCTGGTTCACCTTCATGTCTAAGCCTCATTTCCCTGCTGGGAAGAGAGGAATGCGTGCCAGCAGCTCTGTCTGTGTGCCCCAGCCCCCGAGATACTGTCTGCCCTGCTAGATCATGGCATCAGGAAAACCCAACCACTCGGAAGCTGATCACCCAGACCAACAATCCCATTTGCAAAGTCCTCAGCACCCAACCACCCTGCCAGTTATCTGGGTGACCATCTTTCCCTTGCCTCTTCCCAGGGGCCACTCCCAGCAATGCAGACAAGATGGGGTGACTTGGCTGGCACCTGGATGACCCCACTTCATGCTCTGGGCGAGGGCAGAATCTGCCCCCAAGCCCCAAAATGTGGCAGGAAGGCTTTGATTTATACATCCAGACAGAGCCCCACAGGGAACAGCCATATGGAAATAAAACCTATTATGCTTTACAATTAGAGAGGGGAAAAGCTTAGGGTTAAAATATGAAGTGGCCAAGCTATTAACCTTCTCATTTAGAATGAATGGTCACTAAATTACAGGGCACATCTCCTCCCTCCTCCTCCTCCTCCAGAGAAAGGGCCTTATGAGGAGCAGCTGAGGGAGCTGAGGGTGTTTAGCCTGGAGAAAAGGAGACTCGGTGGGGACCTTATCACTCTCTAAAACTACCAGAAAGGAAGTTGTAGCAAGGCAAGCGTTGGTCTCTTTTTTCCAGGTAACAAATGATATGACAGGAGGAAATGGCCTCAAGTTGGACCTCAGGAGGTTCAGATTGGATATTAGGAACAATTTCTTCACCAAAAGGGTTGTCAAGCACTGGAGCGGGCTGCCCAGGGAAGTGGTTGTGTCACCAACACTGGAGATATTTAAAAGACATGTAGATGTGGCACTAGGGACATGGCTTGGCAGTGCTGGGGCTTGATGATCATAAAGGGCTTTTCCAGCCTAAATGATACTGGTCTGCTAGGTGAACAAGCAATAAAGCATAATTAATCCAGCTCTGAAAATATGATCAAATACTGGCAGTGAGCCACAGCTGAGCCTGAGGGGGCTAAGAAACTTAAATCAGAGAACCAGCACATCAGGCAGATAGCAAATCCTCCCACCACTTCCTGTCACCACGAACACCCAGCTAGGGCTGTTCCTACCAATGACACAAAGTGTGCAACCTTACCTGGACTCCACGGGAGATTTATGGTGCAGGATTTATCAGTTCTCTTCCTGATGCAGAGTCTCTGAACAGCCATCCCAACTCTACCCTCATCTTTCCAAAGCAAGTGCTTTGTTCGACTGATTTTTCTTTCCCACGAGAGAGGGTTACCATTTGTCTGAAGTAGCATCATAGAAACCAAGTTGAAAGCAAAACCAAACAAAAATTAATTTAGCAGAACATTCAGATACCATTACAACAGTGATATTAAACATAAACCAAACTGACAACCAGAATTCCCCTGCAGTCTTTCCAACCCCAACTTCGAAGACCATTCTGGGAAGGATTAGCAAACAGAAAGAAAATTAAAGATGACTTGAAATAAAAGAGAAACCAGCCAAACTAATTCCTTTGATCCAGTTGAGGAAAAAAAAATACAGGAGGGAAAGAGCTAGCAAAAATATATCTTTTTTTTTTTTTTGTGCTGTTAGTATCAGTGATCATTCTGCCTCAAGATTCCAGTTCTGACAGGGGTGTCCTTCATGCCAGGCTCCACAGCTCTCCTCCTCTGCTCCAAATTTCCCCCCACCTGTGGGGTGGGGGAACACAGAGGGAGGCAGAACTTCTCTGGAGTCCCAAGATTCAGAGTCCAGAAGTATTTTAAGCAGTCCCCATCCTTTTCCTGCCGCTGGCTGCTGCAGCTGCGGTGCCCCATGCTGTTTCTTTGTAACAGAGAGAGAAGGACAGAGGCAGATTTTTCTTTTCAGGACTTACCACCGCTCAGTGTTCCTCACCATCTCCTGTCTCCAGGCAGAGCAGTTACTCCTATCCTTCTCCTGTCCTTTCCTAGCGAGGCGCCTTCTATGGTTTAGCACCAATTTCCTGAAAATAATAATAAACTTAGCTGAATAAGGAACCACACACTTATTTCTACTCCAAAACTTACTCCACCTGCCCATTTTGGGCGAATCCAGCCTGTAAGTGCCTTTACTTAAAGGCTACAAACAGCCTGAGACTGGCTGATTTGTCCCACATGTACGTATTTTACCCATCACCCTGGAATCTACAGTGGGGCTTGATGCACAACCACAGCTGAAAAAAACAGCTGATCTGAGGAAAACCCTGATCTAGAAGGACAGGAATAGTTGCGTGATAGCACAGGGAATAGTTTTGCTGTTCACTTATCCCTTCCGCCATCACTCCGGCAAAGAAACACATCTAATTTTTTTAAAATTAAGCTGGCAGCTGGATTTGCTTAGCTGTCTGAAGTCATGGCTATGAAACAGCGGGTCGGTGTCGAGCCAAACTCCATCACTGCAGCCATACCCATCGTGCCAGAGCCTCCCCACAGAGATACACCCCAGCAGGCACCACCAGCAAGGCACTCACGGCACTAAAACAGCTAAAACCGCAGTCCCCTGACAAATATTTGCCCCTCCAAATTTGAGCTGATAGCAGCTCCCCGGGAGACTGGGCTCTGCAGAGGAGCAGGGCCAGCACATCCACCTTCCCTGCAGAGCATCCCTGCCAGCACTGCCACTGCCACCACCCGAAGCCACCCAGACCAGAGCTGTCTGGGACCCTGCTGCCAGGAAAGGCTGGCACGGGGCACAAATCCGCCTCTCACCTATTTATTCTGGAGCCGTGTGGGGGTTAATGCCGCCTTTCCCAGCTGCGGAGTGACCCAGGTGGGGCTAATGAGTGCTTGCCTTGCTCGGCTAATTAGAGGCGCTGAGAGCAGCAGGCCGCAGTTCTGGGCTGGGGCACTTGCAGAGGGAATATAGAGCGGGCGGGTTTTATTTCTAGTTTGTTTTGGTTTTTTTTTCCTTACGGTCAAGTAAAAACCTCTGGCAGGATAGCACAGCACAGATGGGAAGGAGCAGAGGGAGGGGGCTCCACAGCGCCCTTCTCGCCCGCCCCGTTCTAATCCACATTATTCTGTGCTGCGAGAAGGAGGCAGGAGTAAAAGATAAGGAAGGCCGGGCCATTTGTTCCCATTCAAAGGCGGACTTTTCAGTGTGTGATCTAAATCCTTCAAAGGCCAGTCCGAGCCTCCCCAGCTCGCCCCTCTGAAGCTGCCCGCGATCTCAGCGGAGTGTAGCACAGCATGCCTCGATGGCAGTCCCTGCCCAGGGGCGTGTGAAGCTCACTCTGGACACCGTGGGACACTCACGGACCCCAAATCTCTCTGCAGGGGCTTCACCGGCTTCCTCAGTTTCTCCCAAGGTTTCTGAGGAGGAAGGCTCTCCCGCAGCATCCTTGGGCAGCCCCACCCACGGGGAGGATGCGTCGAAGGGGTCTGGATTTTATTACAGCATCACCTCTATCATGACACACCCAAAGAAGGCCTTCAGCTGCTGCTGAGCCTGCCCTGTGCTCACAGGCTTGACCTCAAAAAGTTGTGGTCTGAGCTCTCTTCTCCTTGCCTGCCCAGCCCTTTACACACAAATTTCAGCCGCTGCTGAAAGGTGCTTATTTTTCACCACACTCTCGCAAGCTGCATTTCCCTTGCCTCTTGTTCCCTTCATGTTGTTTTCCCCTGGCTTTTTCTTTGTTTCTTTCGTGGGAAGCAGCACATCATTATGGCTGGTCTTTCTCCAGAGCTGTCCTAGCCGAGGTCATTACTTAGCTGGCGAGATCCAGCGAGGTGGCTGTTTGTGTGGCCGTGAGACCTGTGAAAAAGCAGCTAATCAATTCAGAAAATCATCTGGGTGGTAACCCCACCGTCAGCTTATTTTCTTCCCTTCCACTTAGACATCAAACTGGCTGAAGAGGGCTCTGGGGAATGAGGCAGGCACTGAGAGCTGCTCCTCTGCAGACACATCTGTGTCTTTCATCAGCAGGGCTCAGGGAATACCGCTAACCGGGGAGGGGAAAAATCTCTTTGGAGCTGAGAGGCTCGCAGTCTCCATCCCCTTGCTCGGGTGGGGAAGCAGTCGTTTGAAAAGTGGCTAATGCTGTTTGGCAGAAACTGTCACAAAACAGGCAGAGCTGGGGGAGGACAGGGACAAAACACACAGAGTTAAGCCACGCCAGTGAGCAGCCCCTGGTTGCCAAAACAGCCTGCCGTGGCTAAGTGGAGCAGCAATTGCAGGAGCACATGCAAATGGCCTTCTGGTGAATGAACTGGCTAATTGTTGCACTTTGCTTTCACTCGGTCTTCCTCTGGTTTGTGTCTTTGGGGACTGAATGGGAACAGGGAGCACTCAGAGCCATAAAGCCTTCACCACGGCCAGTTTCAGTCATTAGAAATAGAGATGCACGGTGCCTCGTGCTCTGGGACTCTGTGGTGTCATTCAGATGAGATAAGTCATATCAGAAGGGCATTCTCTGTCAGGCCAGCTAGCCCTGTGAAGGGGGAGTGTGCATGTGTGTGAATGTGTCGTAGAGGCACAGAATGGTTTGTGTTGGGAGGGGCCTTTAAAGGTTATTTAGCTCCAGCTGCCCTGCGATGGGAAGGGAGATCTTCAGCTACATCGTATTGCTCAGAGCCCAATCCAACCTGAACTTGAATGCTTCCAGGAATGGGGAATCCACAGTTTCTATGTGCAGCCTGTTCCAGTGTTTCACCACCCTCACCATAAAAGATTTGTTCCTTGTTATCTAGCCTAAATCTAGCCTCTCTTAGTTTAAAACCAGTACTGCTTGTCCTATCGCAACACGCCCCACGAAAAATGTGTGCCATCTTTATCTTTTTTATAAAAACCTATTTCAGTACTAAAAGGCCACAACGACTTCTCCCAGGAGACTCCTCCAGGCTGAATAATCCCGATTCTGCCTTTCCTCAGGGGAGCTCTGTCCCTCTGATCACCTTGCGCAGCCCCCAGGGCGTGGGACTCGTTCCACCGAGCCTCAGTGCCATCACCAGCCCTGCTCCGGGAACTGGCCAAAGCTTCCAGCCCAAGGCATTGCCAACCGCAGCGCCCACCAGCCACCCCCAGCCCCCCAAACCCTTTTCCATCCCAAGAGGGATCGGGGAGGGTGTTGGGGGCAGAGTGGGACACAGGGAGCCCTACATTCCATCCCGGGGGACCCCAGTCAGAGGGCCAGAGCCAGCACCCCCAGAGTCCTTAGCCACCTGCCATAAGGACCAACCCTCCATCGTGTATCAATGAGGATTTTGTTCCCACGTCCTAAGAAAGGTGGGGAGGGCAGAATAGGATTTTACACTCCTTTGGACTGAAATTACTGAAACCGTGTAGGTTGCTGTTCTGTTTTACTTACATGCAAGATGTCGTTAAGCAAATATCTTTTCCATAAAGCAAGGAACACTCACAGAGCCAGGGTTTCCCTATTTTCCACGCACAGTACGGTGGTTCTGCGTTTATTTAGCAAAACTACTGAGCCCTCTGCAAAGGTTTGCTGTAAGTTCAGAATGGCAGAACAGCCTGCATCTGAGGTTTCCTTCCTTCTGCAAGGTTAAGTCACATCCTTAGGTCTCCTTTCAGAAAGCTGACAAACTGTGCTAGAAGAAAGAGAAAAATCTTTAATGGAGAAGCCTTGCACTCAAGAGAACACACAACACTGACCCAGGCCGCAGTTCAATTCTTTGGCTCGTTGTCTGCAGTGACACAGACAACACAACTGCACACCTTTTTTCCTGTTAGAAGCAAACTGATGCTCTTCACAGCCAGGCAACTTTGTCAAAGGATCTCAGAGATAAACGGAAGGCTTTAATGTTTGTGAAGAGTGAATTAGTGCAAACAGATTCCTCGTTTTAAAAAAACCCACCTCAAATAGAAGGAGAAAGAAGGAAGTTGAACTACCTTTAAAGACAATGCCTTCCTACAGAGCAAGTTCTGTATAAAATGAAGATGCGTATTTGCTTCCTTTGGTGTCTCCAGCACTTAAAATAAAATAAAGCTTTTCTCCTATTATATTTTAAACCATGACTGACAGCAGAAAAACAGTTCTTGCCTTATTTCCTCCGTTTTACCAACATGAAATGTTCTACCCATGGATTTGGCCAGCAGTCTGGAAAATGTCAAGGTTAGGAAAGGCTGAGCTTCATTTGCTTTTCACAGATCTGAGTAATGAATTGTTCATTTTAAAGTATTGTTCTAGCTTGAAAAGCGAGTCTGCAGTGCTGGCATCATAGGGTTCCACATCTGTCTCTCAGTTGCTCTGGACCAAGTTTGCCCAATTTAATAAACAGGGAGGTTTTTTATGTTTTGCAACCCTGCAAACTAAACAGGAGGCCTGAGGCTTTAGCGGGGTCTTCCTCTTCATATGCACTTATCAACATGGCAGATTTTGCTCACTAACACTTTAGATCAATCTCCTGCACTGGCATTGCTATTGCAAGAAGGCTGGACAAACCCAAAGTGCAGGAAAGGTAAGAGCATCAAGAACTCACTTCTGACACTAGACAGAGTACTTACTTTTAATTCTGAATGCAAATGAGAAGCAGAACCCCACAGTAAAAACAAAAGCAGAGTTGAGTCCCCAGACAGAGTTGAGTAAAAGTCTTCATTGTGGTTGCAGCTTGATAAAACTCCATGAAAGAATGAGCAGCTCAAAAAGATTCACTGGGAACTCATCTCTGTATTTCGTCGTGTGAAAACCAGAGATATTCAATTACACTGGAAATCATACGAGGGCAATTGAAGGCAATCCCTTTTCACACTGTGCACATTTACCTATGGAATATGCTTCTGCCATGCGTGATGGAGCCCAGGGGTCTCAGCAGGATGCAGAAAAGAGTTCAGCAGGTCTCAAACATTTTTATAGGCAATATTAAAAGCCATAATTAAAGTAACAAAGGCTGCTGGTGATGTGAGCCCTGCTTGCCAAAGCTGAATTCAACCTTTGCCAGTGGAGTTTGGGAAGTGTTTCATCAGTGGGATGTTCTCCTGCTCCTACCTACCAAAGATTTTTGTGTCCCTGCCCGTGATGCTGACCCCTGGCAAAAACAAAGATCTAGAGGAGAGTAAGAGTTAGTCTTCTCTAACACAAATCAGTTTTTCTATTTCTTTTTAAACTGCTGAGCACTGAATATGCCCACTGCTATCCCAACCAGTCCCGAGGGCAATGCAAGGTTGGAGGAGTGGCTCCAGGATGGTGTCTGCAGAGTCCTGACTCCAGTAAGGGCTCGTGCTGGGCACTTATGGAAAGATGCAAAAAATCCTTTGCCTTAAACAAATGCCTCGGGGCAGCGAGTTCCAGGGCTTAACTACCCGCTTAGGTGGGGAGCAGACAGGCAAACTTTCTTCTTATCAGTTCCTCCCAGAGGCTGGTTTCACTGGCTGTGCTGCGGCGGTGGCACCTCCAAAGAGAAAGCTCCGAAGTGTTTTCTCTCTGAAAGTGTTGTCTCTCTGAAAGTGTTTTCTCTCTAAAAGAAGGAGGGTGCAGCGCGAGAGGCGAAGCGCTGAGCATCCCTGGGGTGGCTGCACGTGGGATTTGCGGGGGGATATGTTGGAGGTGGGGAGCAGGTGGCACAGTGCTGAGCTGCTCAGCTGTCGTGTGGCTGGAGAGGGACGGACGCAGCTGGGCGAGGGAAGGGGAGAGCTCAAGGTCTGGCAGCCTTCCTGCTTCACGGGTCGGCCCAGGAACGGCAGAAAGCGATCCAGCTGGGATTTAGGGCCTGGTGAGGTTTCGATCCTGCGAGGGGCAGTGCCACGGAGCGCCCTGGAAGGGGTGAGGTGTGCGCACATGGGGTCCGTGGCAGCCTCACCCAGGCCGCGCTGCTCTGTGCTGGGGCGAGCACCCTGCTGTGTGCCAGCAGGGGCCTTGGCAGCGCTCTCCGGGGCACGGATTTATATCTGCTCATGCAAATAACCTGGAAGTGTCCCCCGGAGTGGGACAGCTGGTCCCCGGCAGCGCTTTTGGGAGCGTTCTTTATGTGCCCGTGTAAGTGCCCTGGCAATCTCTTTTGGGGCTCGCCAGCAGGGGCCCTGGCAGAGGCCAGGAGGCAGCGTCTCGGTGGCTGAAGCCACGCCAGCTGAAGCTTTCCAGCAGCAAAGCTTTCTTCTGCCCCGAACAAAGGACCGATGTGGCCAGCGTTATTGATTCGTTTCGTGACTCGCTGCTTTCGGCTCGGCAGGAAAAGGCCAAGAGGAGTTTTAATTTGTCCAAATGGTTTTAGACAAGGTTAATGCGACTCATCGATAAATGGCGCTTTTCATTAAGTTTTAATTACGGTGTCGTTTCAACAGGCTGGACGTGCGCAGTCGTGGCGTTTGATTTTTCCATTGAAGGTGCCTCCTCAGCAAAGCTGGTGGTGTTTGTGTTTTTTCGTTTAAGGTGCGCTTCCCTGAGTTCAGTGATTGATTTCCATTACGCGCCAAGGAGCTGCCAGGCTGCCGGAGAGCCTGACTGCCTCGGTGAATTCCCTTTGGCCCCCATCCCACGCTGGGAATTACAGCTATTAAGGCTGAAATCTCTGAACCTAGCACGCTGTTGTATCTTGATACATCATCCTCTTGGTCCAGAAAGGGTGCTGGTGACTGCTGGCCTGCTCTTCTCCTCAGGGACTGGTGAGGGTGGCACGAATTCTTTCCCAGAAGAGGGTTTTGAACACCTGAAAGAGATGCAGACAGGATCTGATTCAGGTCAGCTCATCACAGGGTGAATAAACAGAAAATACCAGAACCACTGCTCAGTTAGAAGCTCAGTTTGGCTGATAGTTCTCCCTCTCCAGAGTGAAAATGTGAATACTGTTCTAGCTTAAGAAGGTCTGTGCACACTCATATTATCCCTGAGACAGTATTCCTTCCTGTGCACTGCACTGATTTCTGTCCCCAGCTCTGTTTCAAAACTGTTCTAACAGTTATTTTTAAGCAGTTTACTGTTCCACTATTTGCTCCCTTTCTTAACAGCAAATTTCCACATTCTTTCCATATGATCATTGTAAGAGTGGAGAACATCACTGCTGCAGAAGGCAGAAGACGGTTTTGTCACCAGCAGAGTGGAACCACAGCAGGAAATAGTCACCCTGTGTCTGCAGAGGGCACGTGGACCAGGCAGGAAAGAAAGGAAGAAGCTCTCCCATATTGTGGTGCGAAGCAATGATGGGGAGCAGCATTCCACACACCAGGATCTCAGTGTGTGCTAGAGCGGGGAGGGATGTTCCACGAACTGAAGGAGGCTGTGGGAGAGGGGAATTTCGGGCAGAGGGTGATGATGGCTCCCCAGGGCTCCTGACACGCCGCTCTGGAGGGGGCTGTGCTAGGTGTGGGCTGGGATCCCGGGGTGAGCTGGAGGAGCAGCAGCACACTCGCACAGAGCCACTCCCAAAGCTGACAATGAGGTTCCAGAGACAAGGCTTGCTCACCAACACTAAAAGAAGGTGGACTCGAGCTATCTGTCCCCAGGGTGGGCTGAAAAGTGGTGGTATTCACATGGCTACCCAAAGACACAGGCTCGAAGACCCCACAAGCCTCCTTGAAGGCTCTGTCTGTGCCTCGCTTTGTGAGTTCAGCCATCACACCGCAGAAGGTCTCGTAAAAGTGGCACTGACTGTGTGCTCCATGCCCTTGCCACCGTGCCAGGGTGGGTGCCCCGAGGACCTGGCTGCTTGCTGGGGTGACGCAGGCAGTGCTCTAGAGCTTTAGGGGAAGAGCATCTCCTGGGGAGATGCAGCCATTTAGCCGAAGGTAAGATCCTACCTATCCCTACCTGCAGGGTGAGGTTGGGAGGTGCTAGGGGACAAGAGTGTTATGGGCTGGGCTGAAATGCCTCTGGAGAACAGGATGAACAAGTCCAGGCGTGCCAGAGATGCCCTGAGCCTTGTCTGTGATGATCACAAGTGGCTGGGCTGTGCTGTTCAGTGTGTACCCCAGGCAGGTGACTGGTGCTGGGATGAGCACCCTTCACCTTGCTTCAAACTCTGTTGCTCGGGTGTTGCCACAGCTGAGAGCAGTACAAATCCCTGCAGAGCACAGCCCTGCCTGAGGAGCTTGGGGGAATGAGGTTTTGCTGGCAGGGCTGCTAGAGCTGACTGGCTTGAAGCCAGTGTCTGCATTTGTGGCATGGTACATGGAGGTATCTCTAAAGGGAACCCTGCAGAAGCCTTGTTTTGACATCTCAAGGCTTTAATAAAGTTTGGAGGTTTGCCTAGGCAGGATGGAGCTTGGCTACAATGCAGACACTTTCAGCCAGTCATGTTTTAACCCAAATGCTCCTCGCTACCGTTAATTTTTTGGTACAAACCCATTCTAAATGCTGACTTGCTTGTCTCATGCACGGGAGAAAAAGAAACCGTACAGAGTGGGGTGACTTCTGAGCAGCTGAAGGTCGGGTGCATCTGCTGATGTGCTCCCCAGCCTTTGCCACCCTCTCTTCCAAAGCATTTCTGGAGCCTTGGAGTGCAAGATAGAGCCATAGCTCTGGGATGCAGTGTAGAATGTCTCTTCTGGCGAGACTTTCATGAGAGGCCAGGGTGAGAGAGAGAGAGAAACATGATACAGCGTCACTGCAGAGCCTTGTACTTTTTACTGATTGGGCTTGAAATCTGTGCGATGGCAGAGCAGTGTGGGTGATGTAGACACAGAGAAATGGAGAGGCAGTGAGATGAGGAGATGGTTGACGTGGAGACACGGGATGTCCCGGCAGAGGTCACGGAGATGCTCACAGCTGCAGAGCGACCACGCATGAACTCGGATCCTCTGTGTCAAACTGTGATGGACCTCAGGGGCAGAGGTGGAAGGACTGGGACAGAGACAGTGGTTGGCTTTTGGTTCTGGTTGGGGAAGTCAGGTGGGTGGAGTAGGAGGCTGGGAGTGGGGAGGATGTTTATATGGAATATAGCTCCTAGGAACAGTTTTTCCTGCTTTTATGCTAGGGCAAATCCCTCCAAAACCACACTAACTAACCCCTGTGAGTCACCACAGCCTGAGGATTGACAGACACCATAGGTCAGGCAGGAAACCTGAGGCAACTAATGCAAAAAGCAAGGAAACACTTCCCATGGTAGCACTGGGCTTCTACCCTCCCTAAAGTCATCCCCCAGAGACACAGAGGCAAGTACGCTTGCTAATCCAGGATGTTCTGCTTGCCTGGTTTGCTCTCATTTTTGCCCCCGTGGGTAGGAGAGGAAGAGAAAACAAGAATACAGATAATAAACTGGAGGCTCTGGGAGTCTTTGCACAGAAGGCGTGGTGACAGCTTGGGAGCTGCCCTGGATGGCACTGAGCCCCTTTCCCAAATACCCAGGGCTCTCAGCTCGTGCCCTGGGAGCCCTTGGCTGGCTGCTGTTTGCCCCCAAAGCGATGGGGTGTTAACACACACCGGCTCGCTTGGTGTTGTACCTCCCCTCCCCAGACCTCCAGGGTGGGGTGACAGCAGCAGGGAATTGGGGTGGGCACGGCTGGAGGATTGGAAGGAAATGATGCAGCTCCACTCGTTTATTTGCATGCTAAGCTCAGCAGCAGCACAGTGACAGCCCGGTGTGTGTGCTGGCTGCCGAGCCCCTCTCCTTAGAGGGCAAATGCTGATGGAGTTGCTCGGCTCCTGGAGCTCTGAGCCCCGCCATTGTGAGCAAGATTTGAACTTTTGCAGGTGTGCTGGGAATAGCCCAAAGCACCTTGTCTCGGTTGCTGGTCAGAGGAATTCATGGCTATTATATTTGGGAGCCAGGCAATGATTACAAATCAATGACTCCACTCCCAGAGTGATTCATCATTAACCTGGGAATTCAGCTCTTTCCCTGGCTCTCTCCATCAGCAGCTCCTGTTCCTGTAGCGTCTCAAGTGTCTTACTCATTTTAAATCATTGGATAGCCGTGGATGTAGCTGAGGAGGAGAGGAAGCACCGATGCACCGAGACGTAGTGTGGCAGCTAAGGGGAGGGAGGGATTTTGGAGAGGGATGGGGCACCTTAAGGGTGGGCAGAGCTTGGCTGTAGACTGGGGAGCGATGCTGCCAGCAAGACCCAGGGCACACCAGCGTTCTCTCCACCACAGGGCTCCCGCTCATGTCCCTGTAGGGCTGGGAAAGGGTCCATGTTTTTGCCTGGCTGGGCACAAAGTAGGGTGGAGAGAAATAAAAACACCGACCTGCGCCCAGCCAGACCAAAGCAGGGGTTATTTAGCGGTCCAGCGGGGAGGTTTTAATGATCCCAAACATCCCAGGGCAGTCTATTCTTACTAATAATTTATAGCCCTTAGCACTTTCAGATGTTCTCAGCGTTCTGCAGGCATTAACCAGAGACTGGGACTGGCACTGTGGTCTCACTCAGGCCCAGCAGGGAGGCAGGGACTGTCCACAGCCTGCCCTCACTCACCTGTGCACCTGCCCAGCTCTGGCTGTTTTCCTTGTCCCACCTCGTGGTTTCCCTCTCCAAACTAGACTAAGTCTCTCGTGCCGACTTGCTTCACAACAGCTGCTGGCCCGGGGACCACGGCTATTTCACCCGCAAATACAGCAAATAATCATCTCAGCTAGGCAGGGAATTGGTTCCATCTCACAAATGAGGCAGCCAGCACAGAAAGAACAGCTAACTGGTGAGCTAGGAACTCATTTCCCGGCTCCAGTCTTCTCTTCCCGGCCTTACGGTGATCTTTCCAGAGGACAGCTCAGGTTACCACGTGTTCAGAGAGGCTAGGGAGCTAAAAGACACCCGCACCCTCCGTGCTCTCAGAATCGCTCCTTGGTTTGGGTTTGGCCGACACGAAAATGGGCTGCCCGCACAGAGGACACATCCAGATCTGCATCAACCCTAGGTCCTGCCTGCGCTGGATTCATCACCGCAGCCTTTGCTGTCACCGACAGACACTGCCAGGCTTTACCCTGGGGCGCGCAGCAGGCTGACCCTCCGCAGCAGCAGCTGCAGGGCGCTGGGCTGAAAGGCTGAAAGGCGAAGTGAGAACCGCGCATCTGCCAGCCTGCTGCCTCCTCTGCGCTCCTTCCTCCTCCCTGCAGCCCCACGGCTGCCCATGCTGCCCTCTGCGCGGCCGCTGCGAGGGGCAGGGTGCTGGGAGCTGTGGCTGCAGCACGGGGGATGCAGGAGGCAGAGGTTGGGGACGGCACCTGTCACCCTCAGGAAGCTCGAGAGGTTTGGGGGAAACCGTCCCGCGTGTGGAACCGAAACTGGAGCGGGGGGAACTCGCTGCGAGCGTCGGCCACCAGCTATTTAAAGCTTCGGATGCATCCGATGCGCAGCCGGGCGTGAAGGAGGAGCACGCCTGCAGCTCGCACAGAAACACAGGGGACGGGGGCTGTGGGACGCTGCTGGGTCCGGCTGCAGCAGCAGCGGAGAGGTCAGCAGGGGCTAGGAGCCACCCCAGAAACCGAGGAAAACTGGGCTGTTTGATGGAGGAGCAGGGCGTGCCCGCTGCCCCTACCAGCCCTGGCTAAACACCACGCGGGACCAGAGCCAGGGAGCTGAAGACTGTTCCAGAGGCCACTCAGGACTGGACAGGAACTACAATCTGCTCTCGTGGACGGACACAGAGCTATTGCAAAACCTCCAAACAGCCTCCTTGGTTCTCAGGAAGAATTCAAACAAGCTGAGAGATGTGTTGGTGTGGAAACGCACAACTGTAACATTCCTTGTTAGTCCTTGAGACAGGGCAAGGCTTCCTATACCACGCCTCAGTTCCCAGCGGGGTCTGAAGCCAGGGTTTTGGCTGCCTGCAGGCACTAGATGAACCCAATCCTCCCCCAGATGGGGCTCCTGGCTGGTGGCATCCGTGCGCTTCCCTCGGTTGTCCTCTTCCCCCTCTTTCCACCTTTCATGTCCAGACAGATCCCGGCTAAAAGCACCTGTGGTCCTATTTCACCAGGATTTTTTATTTTCGGAGCACGCACCACATTTTACTAGAGAGCAAAGCATCTCAAACACCACCTTATTTCCCAGCCCAACCCTTGCAACATCTGTACAAAACTCTCCTGGCAATGCCTGCAATTGCTTATGTGGAAAGTCCCATTGAAGAAATGTTTTAGTTCGGTTTTGTTTTCCAAACGTGATTTGACAGGATGAACCACTGCAAATCTCTGAGGCCCTCTGGCAGGCATTCCCAAGACCCCTGCCTGGCTGCAAGGTATTTGAGATCCCTCACACAACATTTAAACCCCCCTCAGTGCTCCACAGTGGGAACCTGTCTCTAGCACCCGATCGCTCACCACAGAGCCAGTTTTCCAGCTGCCTGGGCTGAATTTGGCTTTATGGAACCAATGCTAGGCTTTACTACTACAAGAAAATTAAAGCAATTCCCTTCCTTCACTTCTATTGTTCCCCTGAAGGTATATGGAGGCGGAACTCGTGTCCCTACTGAACCATCCCTTTTCACTCCGTGCGCTTCCCTCCTCACACCTCCCCGTGTCCAGCTGCTTTCATCGACCAGTAGCTGCTGCCGGGCATATTTGGGTCATCTTTCCACTCCTCTGATCTCCCTTTTTTGGGAGCAGCATCATCTAGAGAGTCGAGGAACACCCCATCCTGCTGAGGGGCAGGCAAGGGGGCACCCTGTGGATGTGCTGCCACGGACAGGGCTCAGAGAGTATTTGGGACCCCTGACTGATCCGAGTGACAGCAGAGAGTGAAAGGACCAGGAGAGAAGGAGAAGCTGGCAGGTGTCCAGCTGGGACAGTCAGGGAGGGTGGGTGGCCTGGACACCCTGCTTTCAGTCTGTTGTTGTAGTGGCAGCTAATGAAATTTAACATATTATTGACCAGACTCTACTGTCTCTGCCTCCAAAACAATCTTTGTGACCGCCGTGGGTTGTCTTCAATAGTTCTTAACCCACAAGATTTTTCTTTTTAAATTAATATTTAAAATTATTAATTTTTTTTGGACTAAATTAAACCAAATGGACTTTGCTGTCACCTGGAAGCCGTTTACGTAACATCTGTTTTAAGTAGTTTAAAACGCAGTCCGTTGAACTGCGTGAAATAAAACGCTGAAATTACTGGGTTTGTCGTGACTTTTTTTTAAATAAGTCCGCCTTATTTAGTCCCAGGCTCGAGCTCAGCCCTGCGTCTCAGGGCAGCCGGCTGGATTGATGTCTGCCTGATCCGCAGAGACTGGGCGAGACCTTTCCAAGCTCCACTCGTGCGAACCTCCGATTTCTCGGCTGTGAAAGCACCACCGTGTCGCCGGCACCGAACGCTCTGCATCGGGTTAGAGATCCGAGCTTGTGCGCCTTCCTGGGACGGTCTGAGCGGGGTGGGAGAGCTTCCCTGCCCCAGGAATTCGTGCCCAAGCGCTTCTCCCACGACATTTAAGAGCCGCACGCGTGTGCCAGGCTGCACAGACAAGCCCCCGATGCCCTCGCTGCCGGGCAGCGATGGGTTAAAGAGCCCACCCACCCTGTGCGGGAGCTGGGGAGGGGGTTCCCCCGAGCCACCCCGCTTTTTTTTTGGCAGCCCGGCTGCCTCCAGCCGCGCTTTCTCATAACCCCCCTGCCTCCTCCTCCTCCTCCTTGTGCGTTCGCGAAGCGGCGCGGCCGCGGTGAAACAGAAGCCGGGCGGGCCGGGGCGGCAGCGCAGGAAGAGGAACTCGGCGTGCCCGGCTCGGCACGGACCCCGCTCCTCGTCCCCACCCGCGCTGCGGCAGCGCTGGCCCGCGGCACGGGGAGAGAGAGAGCGAGAGAGCCGCCCGCCGCTCCCTCGGGAGCAGGAGAGTTAACAGTAAGTCAGGCATCCCACCACGGATAAGATAACGCTTTCTCCGCGGTGTTTGCTTCCCTAAGCTCAGGGCCAGGCCCCCCCGGTGCGGGGCTGCCTCCACGCCTTCATCCCCCGGGACCCCCTAAAGGGGCTGGGGGTGTCCTGCTGGACCCACAGGTGGAGGAGAGGCTGGCAGCAGAAGACACGCGCACAAGCCGGGCCCTTCTGTGTGATTCACGCGGGATTGTTTCAAAACGCTGAGCCCTGCTCCAGCCCGTTTTGCTCTGGGGAGGTTGGCGTGGAGGGTCGCTAAAGCCAGATTAGAGAGGAGTATATTGCAGTTGTGCTTTCTGGGGGGAGGGAGAGCTCTCAGAGTTCACATGCGCCTGTCTTCTGTGATCTCCTACTGCTCCCTTGGTCCCACTTCCATCCCCTTTCTCCTGGGATTGCAAGGAAAGGACACACCTCTGTTACTGCAGAGGAAGCCTTGGGGTTTTCTGCCTGTAAATGAACCCTTCCGAGAGCTGGCATGCGCTAAAAGGGTGCAACAGGGTCTTCTCTTCACTGGAGGGAATCTGATTAGCTCAGGCCAAGCCCCTTGCTTGGACATTATCAGCACAGCCAACGCCCTGGCACCAGCACCCCTTATTCAGCGAGGGCTCCATCCCAGCCTGCAAGCAGAGTCCTGATCCCACCAATCCCCCACTGCAGGCGTTCCAGGTCCTGGCTGGACCTTGGCCTTGATGTGCTGCCAGTCCGACCCAAGGAGCAATATCTCTGTGCCCTACGCAGCCTTGCAGTGTGTAACCAGCAGCCGTAGGGAGTGTGCTGATCCACAGCCCTAAATTCGGGGGATGCTGGTACCACGTGCTCCTGCCAGAGCTGAGCACCCCATTAACCCCCCACTTCTGCAGGATGGGCCAACAACCTCACATCCCACAGCTGAGGTGTCACCTCCCGGCCTCTGCTAATGCTTCAGTCTTCTCTCTCGAGGTGCAGCTCCAAGATGAAACCCCCATCTGGGCAAGGCATAAGGCTGGCATCCCTTCTCCTGAGTCTGGCTTCCCTCTGCCTTCCCAGCCCTCTCTGGAAGGACCGGGACTCCCTGATGCAGGAGGAGAAAGCCCACCGGACAGGAGGCAACTTGGTGCTGAGTAGGCAGGAGCAGCAGCTCAGTACAAAGCTCGTGAACCTCAAGAAGAAGGAAGTGGAAGCAGCCATGGCCACGGGACAGTTTCCTCCAAGCATGCACTTCTTCCGGGCAAAAAGCCTCATCGATCAGAGCACAGTGTTCAGCATCTTAAAGCGCATGCCAAAAGGTAGGCTTGGCTTAAGGAGTCACCTCTTACTCATCATTTCTCACCTTTCGCTTTCTGAGCTGGGACAGAACACCAGGGGTGGGAGACAAGCTAATGAGAGCTGTAAATTGTGCTCATTGGCTTCCAGGAAAAGTTCCCTGACTCTGAGCTCAGGGACGGGGTAGGGGGAGAGAGGAAGAGGGGGATGGATTGGATGAATACACATTTCCAGCAATTGTGGCTTTTGGTTTGACTTACAATATGGATCTTTAAGTCTTTCAAGAGTGGAGAAAGGACAGAGGAAGCAAGGACAAGAAGAAATAACAGACTTCCCCATTTACTCAGCATGCTCCAGCCAGGGCCTCTCTTTTTCCCCACATAAACATTCCACAAACAGGCTACCAACCTTGTCTCATTCTGTGTCTTAGCCAAAAGTGTTGCATCTCCCAAAAAGTGTTTCTGCAGCAGACCTGGAAGTCTGCTGGAAAGTCTGGGGGCACTAGAGGAGGAAGGGGCTGCCTCTAACACTGGAAGTTTCTTTGCCTGTTGTGTACAAGTCAAAGCCTGTGTACTTCCAGCACTTACAGTGAGCTTATGAGAGGGAGAGAGAGCAACTTTTTACACAGATAGGTAGTGAGAGGACCAGGGGGAACAGCAGTAAACTAAAAGAGGAGAGATTTAGATTAGAGTTTAGTAAGTCTTTACTCGGAGGGTAGTGAGGCACTGGAACAGGAAAAACCTAGAACAGGTTGCCCAGGGAAGTTGTGGATGCCCCATCCCTGGAAGTGTTCAAGGCCAGACTGGATGGGGCCCTGAGCAACCTTCCCAACTTCTCCCTCCCAGTCTCCACTGTGGGATGCAGATCCCTGACTCGCAGCATCCTAATCTGTTACCATAAACGATTAGTACGTCACAAATGTCATTATCCTTTCATGGCTGAATGGAACAGTCAGGAATTTAAAAGTACTCCCCTCTTCACCTCCAGCATCGTTGATACCAAGTGGGAGTCACGAATAATTAACACTCTTCAATCCAGGCGATGTTAAAAGGGGTTCTTGGAACCTTTGCAAGGGCTGTAAGCTTTTAGGGCCAAGATCACATCCTTGTAGCTGTTTGAGCAGGACTTGATCAGAACCCCTGGGAGCTCCTGTTGTTCCAAGCACTACTGTAATTCCTGTTGCTGCTCACAGAGGGAAGAAGGCGACACTGCCAGCCAGAGGAGGGTCAGACAGCTGCAGCATGCCCAGTCTGGTGCACCAGCTCTGCTGAGAGCAGCAACCACAGCTCCTCAGCGTCTTTACAGCCAGACCCTCTCTAGTGGGAGATCATAGACATTAGAGTCTGTATTAGATTAGTCCACTATAAATTATAGTCTGGAACTTAATCTAATGTCAAATACACACCAGTCTTGTGTCTTGTTCTTGCTGTCCATGTTCTTCCTCTACCCCTAAGGGCATCAAAGCTATTTTGACTAAGAGTCTCCCCTAGACTAATAAAATACATATCTAAGACTTAAGCTCTCACAATATCTTCCCTTTACAAAGGTGAGGCTTAGTTCAAGCACCAATAACACCAGGAGTCTCTGGAAAAGGAGAGATTTCAGCAAAATGCAATGATAAGGAAGGTGAGCACACAGAGGATGCTTCCTGTGCCAGGAAGGCTGGCAGTTGCCAGCATTCTGCACAATAACAGAGCATCCCAGAGGCCCTTGGTGCTGGCCAGCAGCAGATGTATGACGTAAGCGAGCGTGCTTTTGATAAGGCACAGAAGTAAATTGTACTGCTGCATCTGAGTGCAATTCCCCAGAGTAACGTGTTCTGGGATTTTGGTGTGTGCCAGAGTTTCAGAGAGCTGAAAGAAGGGACACGAAAACTGACGCTGGGATCCAGACAGCTTAGACACAGAGCTGTGCTTCAGGTGTGCTTCAGCCAGCATGCCTTGTAAACTGCTGCCTCCTGGGCGAGTTCCTCTTTAGATCAGTGGGGCCTGAGCCAGCTCACTGCAAAGTCTGCCTGGAAGACCTTCAGTAACTCGGAGCATTTTCCATCCCAGCGGAGAAGCAGAGCTCCCTATTGATTTCCCCCCTCCCTGTGCTCCCGGGGAGCTGTCACGCTCTGCCTGCCCGGTGTCTGATGTGGAGGGGGCCACATCCTCCAGCCTGGGGGAGGCTGGGCAGTCTTTGCTGGGAGAGATCACTCCCAGCCTTCTAGAAGCACTTCCAGATGCCCCTGGACGGGCAAACAACCTGCTATCATGCTAAACCTTCTTCCCAGCTGCCTGGGCTCATCCGGACGCCCTTGTCGCCCTCCAGGTGCTGTGCTCCACCTGCACGACCTGGCCATGCTGAGCGCGGGCTGGCTGGTGTACAATGCCTCCTACCTGCCCGACTGCTACATCTGCTTCGCCCCGGCGGGCTCCGTGCGGTTCCGCTTCTCCCGGCCGCGCCCGCCCCGCCGGCCGCCGGCCCGCTGCTCGCCGTGGCTCCTGCTGGAGACCTACCGGAGGCAGCTCAGCGACGTGGCCGAGTTCGACAGAGGGTGAGTGAAGAGGGGCTGCCAGCCCGCCGGTGTTCCGCGGCAGCGCTGCGTCGCTCCGGTCCGGCTGTTTTTCCCCTCTGCTGGCTGCTCTGGGAGCGAGGAGCGCCGTTTAGGGCTGTGCACGTAGAAAAAGCAAATAGCAGTATAAGAGCCTGAAGGCTGCTGGATTAAGTACACCAGAGTCAGGGACCACGAAGCCTGAGTTTTTCTGTGCACACTCACTCTGGCCCTCTGCGCAGACATGCTGAGGACAGTGGCTCAAATAGATTTATGGGACCTGTCCCCACCTCTCCCCAGCACCCAGGCTGGATGGGCTCTCAACGTGGGACAGGGCTGCGTGGTGCCCCATCCAGTGAGGTATCCAAAAATTGGGTGAGGAAGCCAGGTAGCCGACAGCAGAGAAGTCCTTTGCAAAGTCATTGTTTTCATTCAGAGCAAGAAGTTACTACTGTAAGTTAATGTTGTAACTTACTAATGTAAGTTACTACTTACATTAATTACTGCACTAGTGAAAACCCTCAAACTTCCCAAAATAAAACCCAACCCAACTCTTCCTCCAAACACCAAACTTGTTTTCTGAGGCCCACCTTTGAAACCCCACTGGCACCCACCACCTGGAAGCACCAGGCACTCATTCCCAGCAGGACCCTGAGGCACCAGGAGCTGTGGCTCGCCCTCCTGGGCACTGGCTGAGCCAAGGAACCCCACATACAGAACCCCTGCCTGCTTTGGGGGCTCCTTCCCCTCAAACACCACCCTGCTGACAGAGCTTCTGCCCTTACAGGCAGGGCTCCTGCAGTTTTCCAGGAGCTCACACCTCAGCTGGCTCCCCAGGGATCACTCACCCTCCTACAGGAGCTCCCCTCCCTGCTGGCAGCCTTTTATCAGGACCGAGCTGTTCTGAACCACCTAGCATTTAATCACTTACAGGTGGCTGGGAAGAGCCTGGCTCCCCCTCCAGCCAGTGGAAGACAGAATCCCATCTCCCCATCCAGGGGCCGCTGATCCCGGGACAAAGCCCTGCTGAAAAGGCCAAGAGGAAGCACGCAGCTCTGCCGTGGTGTGCGGGGGGCTGGAGAGAGCACGCTAAATAATGCATGAAGTCAGACACTGAGTGATGAGGACAAAGGAAAATATTGAGTAGCCATTCATTCAGAGGGCACTGCTGCCCGTGGCGCTCCGGGGGCTGGGGTCTGCAGGAAAAAAAAAGAGTGTGGGGTGTCATGTAATGACAGTATTGCCATGCCAACACACAAGGAGAGGGCTGGATCAAGGCAATGCAGATGACCCTAATTCCAGCATTTCCCAAGTGAAACTTGCTGGGTTTTACTGCAGTGCTCTTTGGTGAGGTTGTGTGCTCTTTAACAGAGACCTTTCAACTCTCAGTGAGCTGGTATCCCCTCCACGTGGAAGCTGTCTGGGCTCTGTGCCCTGCAGATCTGGGAAGGAGGCCAGGTTGGGAAGCTGAGGAGCTTCCAGACTTGTGGCATGGTATTGCCTTCCCTCCCCAAAAACAGCAGTGGCCAGGGCAGAGGGGTCTGGCTCTCCAAGACATCCACCATCCCTCTCTTACAGAGGTCCAGAAGGGAAGGAGAAAGTGATGCCAGACCCTGGGCTCTTGACCTTTTGTATCCTGAGGCTCAGCTGCCCTGACACGTGATGGACGAAATAAGATCCAGTGAGAAGTCACTTATCTCTGTCTTCCAAAGAGAAAACCAGTTCCCCATTAGCTCCCTTCCATTTCTGCTGGGAGTGATGAGGAAGGAAAGATGACAGCACCAGTTCTCTCCAGCCACACCGGGAGACCCATAAATAACACGCGAGAGATTGGATTTTGAAACAGCTTCACCTCCTTAAAGCCCAATTTACAATTGCACTGGGCATTTAGAACTGTCTCAGGAGCAACCCTTCACTGCACTTGTTTTCAGCTGTGTTTCCACGGCACGATGCCACTTTCTGGCAGAGGCTGAAGGGCAGGGCGTCCTGCACACCCTGTACACCTGGGGCTGTGCATCGTGTGGTTCCCCCTGCTCCCGTGGGGAAACGCTTCTTTTCAGAGGCAGTATTGCCACATTCCTCTTCTCTCGTACTTGTCTGACAATGTTTGGTGGCCACAAGTCAGAGCAGGACTTTAGAGTGGCAGGCACTGCACAGGGGCACAGGACAGAGCCTCGCTGCACGGGTCTCCCCAAATGTGGAGGGGAAACCGAGGCAGAGGCCAATGCAGTGATTTTCCTCAGCAAACACGTGCCTGAGCCGAGTACAAACTTGGGTCTCTGGCATCCTGGGTGATCACTTATCCATTTGAGCGTGTTGTCCTTCATTTCTCGCCCTTCCGTGCTCATCACCACAGAATCACAGAGGAGTCATTGCGCATAATGTGCAAACACACCAACGACAGCCACGCTGAGGCACTTCCCCTCCTATTTCCACCTAATCCCCGGGTACTAGTCTAAGGGTTAGGAATGTTTTTGGCCGTCTGGAAATAGGTCTCTAGCCAGGAATAGGCCCCAATCTGTTCTGCTTCTCAGTTTCTGGAAGCTCTCCCAGTCTCTTGAACATGTGCATCCCAGGCTACCTCTCTCCTGCACTCCTCTTTGCCCTTGAGCACTGACAAGCTGAGAGAAAGCAGATGTCAGAGGAAAGAACGGATGGATAGTTGGGTGGTTTCGAGGAAGTGTCAAGGGAATATGGCAGCAGAGAAGGGCTCTCATGCAAGGCAGGGTGGATCAGCAAAATGTGAAGGAACAATGGAAGTGTTTCTGAGAAGCTGCACTTCTTCCACCTTACAGCATTTCTGACCAGGAAGGGGTGGAAGAAAGGGCAATCTGCACGATTTTTGCTGTTTGCATTTTTAGGTACATGTACATATGAGTGTGCGCGTGTGTGTGCTTTGGAAGGGACTCCTTCTGTTTGTTTCCCTCAGGAGAAGGCCTCATCGTTCCTATTCAAAACACACATCTCACAGGCCAAGACCCTGGAGTGTTGTGTTGCTGGAAAGTTTCCAAAAGGATGCTGTTAGGAGAGCCGGGAGACCACGGGCCAAGGGACAGCGAAAGGAAGGGAATTTTGCTTTTGTACTTCAGAGGAAAAACAATCCTCACTTGTTTTCCTCGCAGTCAATTACGATACAGGAGAATGTCATTCTTTCCCTCAAGAAGCAACATGATGGCCGCCGTCTCCAAAGCAAGAACCTGCCCCCAGATATTTAGGGAAGCAGCGCTGACGTTCCAGATATTTGCAAAGTACCACGGCACACCCCCCGCCGGCAGCCCGAGGATTGAGGCCGTGCCCAGCAGAGCTCTCCATCACCAGGATGAAGTCATCTGTGAGGGAGCTGACACCGCGGCCGAGGCTGCGGGGACAACTCCCCTGGGCGCTGGCGGCTGCCCGGGCCGCCATCACCTTCCCCTCCGTGTCCTCTGGCTGCCTTATCTCACGGAAAAATAGGGCACTGCGTGCATTACGAGGAGGGGAAAAAAAAGGGATAAAAATCCACTATGGAAACAAAGCACTCTGCTCCCTCTACAAGTCTCCCCTTGGGGAGAGGAAGAGGGGATGAGAGAGAGCGAGAGAAAGAGAATGAACCACATGTGACAGATGTTAGTCACACTATTTAATGCACCACTGGAAGACATTTAGATACCACGGTGAGGAGAGGGGCATAATTACCCATCGAGAACAGAAAAAGGAGCAGGCAAAAGAATCCCTTTAAAAACAAGGCAACAAAACCTTTCACTTCTGCGTTTCATAGCACAGGGAAGGAAAACGGGGAAAAAAACCCAGGAAAAGAGAAAGCAAACCCACAGCTGAAAATAAATAATCCTTGGCTGGTCACTTTAGCTGTGCCCCTTTGGGCATATGCATTGCAATAGCATTGTTCAGTGAGTATATGACATGACATGGAAGGCTATTTGTAGTTTGCACCTGATCACTGGTGAAGGCCCGTTCCAGAAAAGAAGCAAAAAAATGTATTTATGAAGCTTTGCTTCATCTGCATGAGCTACTGATGGCAAAAGCCCCCGAACCCTTAGGAGATTATCTGGTTATCAAGGATGGATCACCATTACGCAATAAATCTTCAACAGTTGTAAGGATCAATAATCAGTCTCAAAGGGAAGGGGGATTATAAAGAGAAGCACAATTTGATTTATGTGCTTTTAGGAGCAGGGTGGTGTGGGGATTTATTGCTGTTTCTAGCCCAAGAGCACAGGCTAAGCAAACAACCACGAGTTTGCAGAGCCAGATTTGAAGGCAGGGAGCGGAGCCCTGCGTGCGCTCGCTGCTGGAGGAGCCGAGTTCTCACAGGGCAAGGGGAGAAAGCGGTGGGAGCCCGACCAACCACCCGTCCTTATCTGGAAGGGAGCTGCCTGGAGTGGCGAGAACGGGCTTGCACGGCCTTTTTGATCCACGGGGAGGTTTTTCCCTGGGCGCTCGCAGCGCCGGTGGGAAGAGCCGCGCTCGGCTCCCGGCTGCGGGCAGGTGCTCTCCGCCGGCGTGCGGAGCTGCAGGCGAGCTGCCCTTCGGCCACCAGGGAAGGGGGGAAAAAAAAAGAAAAAAATCTCTTTTCCCCAGCTCTTCCCACACCTGAGCTCCCCGATGAGCGGCAGCACACCCTTCCTGCCGGCGGCCGCCCCTCTCTCCGCAGCTCGGGAGGCTGGAGCTGCGCCTTCAGGATGCTCCTGGCTCCCGCATTCCTGGTTTCTGGGGTGATGCCGTGGTGTCTCCCGCTGCTGCCTGCCCCTTCCGTGGTCCAGCTCGGTCTTCTCCGGCTGCGTGGATTGCTGAACAGTAGCTGGCGTTGCCCAGTGTCCTGTGATAATGGCACCAAAGCCCCTATTGTAATGCATGGGAGGACAGAGCCCAAGTTGCTGTGGAAACCTTAACTCTGAATTTTCCTGACTGTTGAGCGTTTCAAATCTCATCCTTAACAGCAGTAGCATCTCTTTCACGCACAGTTTTGCTTCTAAAATTGCTCCTGGTGAAGAAATTAACAGAGTGAGGAAGAAATGAAACAGCGGCCCCTGGAAGAGAACCCTTAGAGAGTGAAACAGCAGGCAAATCCTGCAGGAACGGGCTCTGTTTTATGGGCAGGATGGAGGGATTCAAAAGGCATATCTGCCCAGGATGTCTTAGTTTATGAATTTGGACCAGATCACATTTTACATCTGTAGGGGGGCTGTGGGGGGTTTAATTCCATCCACAGAAGTGTCCTGGACAAAGATAATAGGATCACAAATCAAAGCCACACCTCCCATATAACAGAGCAGAGCACTGCACGAGGATGGGGGCCAAGACATCAAACAGGAAACATTATTAAAGATCAGTAGCTGTTATGGAAGGGGAACAATATGCTCAGATGAAAGCTGAGGCATGGCTGAAGGTATTTCTGTCTGAACCTGCTTAGCCCCTGACACGAGATAAGCACTGGGCCAGCAAGGAAACAGATCTGGAGGTTGCTGTGATGGCTTCCATTTGTCCACCCAGGAATGAAGTTAATGACCCCTGCATTGCCATTTAGACTTTGCTCACCGGTAGGAGAAATTTATTGTGAACTACTCTTCAGGTGGAAGAAGGAGGGCTGTTGCCAGAGGCAAGGCTTCATTCAGGTGGGATGAAGGCTATCAGCTTGCCAGAGGATGGTGGTGTGGCACAGACGCTCGCCCTGTCCTAAATGCAAGCTGTCATTAATTGGATAATCTTGCAATTTACTGGCTCCCTTAAACTCCGCTTGATAAAACTACCCGCTGTCTCTCTAGATTTCTGAAAGAGGCTTATATGCCAGCTGAGTGTGTGGAGGAAATAAATACATTTCCATCACACTGAGGAAAAGCCAGGACTGAGATTCTTATCAGCTGTTTCCCTGAAGCAGCTATCAGCAAGGCAGGCAGGACATCAGCTTGGTTCTCACTGGTGGGGAGAAATGATTCCTGATTCACAATTGTTTTCCCCCTGCCCTGTTTTAGATGGCATGTTTTTGGTAATACAAAAGTACCAGGACAACTTAGGAGCTGAGCGAGCAGGTTGGTGGTGGCCCAGTTCCTGGCATCTCCTGTAAACTCAGTCTGCCTTTTAGGTGCTGAACAGAGGGCCAAATGTCGTGACACCTTATGTGCACTGAAGATTCTGGGGAAAACATTTTGTCTGCAGGAGTAATGTGTGTGCCTACTTTCAGATCGGGGATACCCCGGGCAGCAGAGCGTAATTGATATAAAAGCACCCTACTTGCCTTCGTAACTCTGCTCCTCCTCAAGATTTTGCCCTTGAAAAAGGGAGGGGCAGGTTTTAAACAGCTGCTCCTAGCCTGCTTACAGCTCAACATGTATCACAGGAATTCTGTGCCAGCCATTAGAGGAGTAAATACAGGTGGCACCAAAATGGCCTGAATGCTTCCCAGCTGCAGCAGTCGCTGTTATGCCTGTTGTACTGCAGTGCCAACAGGCTCTGTTTGTTCTCCTCATTCCTTCTCTTCTCCCTTTTCTATAGCTTGCTGAGAAACCTGACCCTGGTGACGGATGCCCCTGAGCTGGCCTACCCCTCTCAGGCTTTCATTTGGAAAAGATTTGAAGAAATCTTTCTCACTGCCTCTGGACTTATCTGCTATGCACCTGTGTTCAAGGCCTATTTCTACCAGGGGCTGCTGGAGCTCTATGAAGATAACATACAGTACGTGGAGATAAGAGCTATCCTGCCTGCGGTACGTGGGGTTTGGCTTCTCTAGCAGTCTTTTAAATCCCTGCTTCTCCATAACGTTTCTCAAGCCCTGTCTTGAATTTAGTTTCTGGATGTTTGCATACCTGCCCTTCTAAGGATGCTGGAAAACCTTGATCATATTTGAAAGTCTTTCTTGGAGATTTGCATAGGCAAGGGCTTGAAAGTGAGAGATTCTTTGTTCTTAATGGCTATGGGAGATACCTGCTGTGACATGGGCACAAACCTATGTTGTACAATCAGACTGGGAGCTGTGGCAAAGTCTTGCTCATTGGTAAGATGTTGCTCAGTTTTGTCCGCACCAGAATCGCCTGTTCTGTGGCAGCTATTCTGGACAAATTTCCTGTCTTGAATAGAGACTTATTCTGGAATAGTTATGCTATTTTAAATCCTCAGCTCGTTTCAGAATGATGGCTCTGAATAGGCGAGTCAATCAATTGGCAAAACACCACCTTCTACAATTTCCAGAAAACCTAAAATTTTGGCTGTGTGTACAAAGTATGAACCGCTCCTTTCATTGCCACTAACACCAAAATGAGCTCCAGAGCAGGGGATGCCAGGAGCTGCAGCCACGCTGGGATGGAGGGCAGTGAAGGGACAGCCAGGCTGAAGCTGGGGTGGGAGGGCAGGGAAATGCTTCCCGGTGAAAGTCAAGGTGAGCGGGGCGTGACGGGAATAGCAGGATGCTGGTGTGGCCGGAGATCCTCCACGAGGCTCGGACAGCAGCGCTGACACCACAAAAAGCTCTCCTTGCAGCAAAGCCTGCCAGAAGCGGCCCCTGAGGTAAAGTAAATGGAAACTGGGATTTAGTGCGAAACAGCAAACATCGCGGAAAAGCCCCCTAAGCCCAGCTGTGTTTGCAGATTCAGCTGTGTAAAGTCTCACATTCCCATGGGCTGCAGCTGGGGAAAATTCTCTCCGAGCATCTGCAGCTGCCCCGCGGCCGCCGGTGCCTGCAAGGGGGGCAGCACATTGTGGCGGGGTGCGGGGCTTTGCGAGGGGCATCCTCGCAAGGGACAGCACCAGAGAGGAAGTCAGGGGGTGAAGTGGAGCAGTTGAAGGCTGGAGGAGAAAGGTGACAGGGAAAAGAATGGGGAGAAGGCAGAGGAGAACCGACGGAGCGGTCTCAGCCACTGTCTGTGAGCGACTCCAGGCAGGGCCTGTGTGGGTTATATCAGTGGGGGCATTCAGGGCCTCCACCCCTGCTGAAATCGGGGCAAAAGCCCTGAGAATGGCCCCGGTGGTGAGAAACCTCCAGAGCAAGTTGATGAGACAGAGCATGCCGAAAGGATTATTTTTCCCAGTTTGCAGCCAGAGACTTGGGACAGCACGGCAAGACTAAACGACTGACTCAAGGTCAGGAAGCAAACCTCTGGCAGAGGGGAGCAGAAGCCCAGCTCAGCTGGGAGCTGATGGAGCTCCGCCATCGCGTGCCTGGGGGCTGCCTCGGCTGACAGACTGCCACTGCAAGGCACAGAGCGTGTGTGAGCCGCCAGACAGCTGGACAAAACACTCCAGCACTTGATACAGACAGGAGTAAGAGGTCACGGTCTCCTCTGGGTACTCAAGGGCGCTCGCTTGCCACGTCTGAACGTGGAAAAACTTGGACCACATAGGAGGGAGGAAAACCTCTCCTTGGTTCTTGCCAGCTGGTAAAGGCTTGAAGAAGAAAACGTTCTGCACGGATTTCACTGCTTTTGTTTTCCTGCCCCGTTCTCAGGACCGTAGCACTCTGCTTCCCCCAAGGTTTTTGTCGCTTCATTTCTCCCACCTTCCAGTGAAACACCTCCTCTAACCACTGCTTGTCGCGCGCTTTTCACGCTGCAGGTGTACGAACTGGACGGCACACGGCACGACAAATCATGGTCCGTGGCAACCTACCGGGAAGTGGCCGGGCAGTTTGTGAAGGAGCACCCAGACTTCGTCGGGGCCAAGATCATATTTGCAGCGCACAGGTAGAGGCCGAGCGGGGCCGAGAGCGGCTATGCCGTGTCGGAGGCGGGCGGAGGGCTGGGAGAAGCAACGCTGAGGGCTGGGCTGGGCTGTCACAGCTGGTTGGCGACGTCCATGTGCGTCGTTAGAGCCGGGCTGTTGACTCCTGAAGCATTCCCTGGCACGTGTAAAAGGCTGAGGGTGAGAACTCGTCTATATAAGTCTGCGTACGTGCGAAGCAAGTGCGGCGAGCTCGCGGTGCGTGCCAGAGGAGCATCCGTGGGCCCTGGCAGTGGGAGTGAGCCCGAGCAGGGCTGCCTGTGTGCGTGTCCGAGCCGTGCCTGCTCTCCTCCTGAGCCTGGGTTCACTCCCCCTCCCTGCAGAGATTGAAGCAGGGCCCGAGGACGGGCGCTCGGCGTGCCCGTGGGACCGTGCACACGCCGCTCCCGGCAGCCTGTGTACGGTATGTTCGCGCTGCTGCCCGGGCAGGCGGGCACAAGGCTGCTCTCCAAGTCAGCCAGATGCCGTGAAGTCATGTGAGGTGATCCTCAGCAAGCAGAGCAGACCTCTCAGCAGCACTCTGGCTTGGCACAACGCCCTTGCCTCGCCGGCCGGCTTGGGTATGGACACAGTCTGCAAAATGCACCTAGAAGTTTGAGTCTGATAGGGCTGGAAGAAACCTAAATGTAAAACTCTCTTGAAATGCAGTTACTCTCTCACCTCCCACCAAAACAGCCGGGAGAGGAAAGAAAAAAAATTAAACATTTTCTCTCCACACTGTTGTGTTCCCTTCCCTGCTCGGTAAACGGGAACGCCGGTGAGTTAGACAAGCATGCCTCAACTCAAGTGACAGCAGGGTCCAGCCAGGCATTTCCTGGTCATTCATGGGTTTCCTTTCATAATATCAATTTTCTACTGCTGTTCCTCTAGAGACCTGAAGCTGGTTGTCAGATTCAGGAGCAACTTGCGTTTTGGAAATGCCCCTGGGGGCCCCATTTCACAACCCCAACCCCGAGAAGGCAGGCCCACGGGAGTCAGCTTCTGCAGCGCTTTCTCTCTCTTGCTCCCTAGGATGCTGAATGTTTCCCAGATTAAAGAAGCCATCGTCACTGCCATGGCACTCAGAGCCCGCTTCCCAGACACCCTGGCAGGCTTCGACCTGGTAACTGTATTTCTTCTGGGGCTTCACATTAACCCCTGGTGATACAACCACGTATATAGGGTGGCATATGTTGTCTACCAGAGCCAGAACCTCCGCTGCTGTACTGAAATCAGTGTTAATGAATTGCAAATCCTCCAGCTAAGGATTTTGTTCAGGGTAATTGACAAAATCCCCTGAAAGAATCGGCTCCCTACCCCACAGCATTGTAATTTCAGCACAGCTGGCACCTCATTTATATAGAGCTGTAAGTCCCACCGTCTCCCCAAGCACGCTCAGAAATGCCTTTCTGCTTTCCCCCAGGTCGGTGATGAGGATGAAGGTCATTCCTTATGGGACCTGAAGGATGCCCTGACCATCCCATATTCCATGGGGGTCGACTTGCCATACTTCTTCCATGCTGGGGAGACTGGTAAGCATGAGGACTCAAGGCTTGCTGTTGCTTGCAGAGGCGCGACCGAAGCCTTGCAAAGTGCAGAAGCAGCAAGCCTGGCTTTCTTGCTGGCTGTGTCAAGAGGCTGTGTGTGCACATAACCAGCTTCCCGTACGATTCTCCCCGTGTCAGTTTGGAGCTGTGGCATTCCCACACGACCCCTCCCTCACCTACTCCCTGATTTTGGCTGTAGGTGTCACGCTGCTCAGCGTCTTTGACCCGGTGTGACAAGGAGCCATGCTGTAGAAGTTACTGCTGGTGGCCATTTCCCCCTTGGAACTGCACTCACCTCCCTTCCACAGCAGCAGCAGAGCCCCCCAACCATTATTTTACATTTTACGGTGAAATAACGTTTGAGCCAGACTCGAGGCTTAACTTAGCTTATCAAAGTAACCGATGTACCCTTCATTCCTGGGGCAATGTACTATTGTTGGCAATATATTATTCAGTCTGTATGGGTGGGATTTATCCTGACCGTGCACCAACCTGTGCCTTGCGTGTTGCATGTTGACATCTACAGAAAAAGTGTGGTTGGTTACCCTGGGCTCCCTTTGTAGCCACGGGCAGGAGCAAACACTTCCGAGCCACAATACATCTCATCCTAACGCACAGGCTACTCCCCAGTAATTGTTACTTCTCTCCACTGGCAATTAATGGAGTCCAGCATAATTACCTCGGCTGCAAGAGCCATACTGTAAACATCTAAAGCCAGGTGAGATGAGTGAGTATCTCTGTGCTGGGCAATATCGTGGCCAGGTTTAGATCCCTGTTTCACTGATAATGCAAGCGGAAACGCTGAGCAGGAGCAACCCTCTCGCCTCACAGCTGGGACATCTATTAACAAAATCATCTGGCAGTTTGAGAAGTCCTATTTCCTCACAGCACTGCAGTGACTCTTATCTCTCTCTGCTCAGACTGGCAGGGCACCTCTGTAGACAATAATGTGCTGGATGCCTTGCTACTGAATACCAGCAGGATTGGCCACGGACTCGCTCTCATTAAACACCCAGTAGCCAAAAGTTTGTCTCTGAAGAGGGATATCCCTGTAGAAGTCTGTCCCATCTCCAACCAGGTATGTTGTTTGAAGCTTAGGCCTTGTGGCTGGGTCACTGGAAGAGGGTTTACCACGGCTGAGAGGGTCAGATGGGGGGCACCTACAAGTTCTGATGCACACAGGCTGGCTTAGCTCCCTTTGCACCTCCTTATACTGCAGTTTGCTACGTAGACACACTCTGTGAATATATATAAGGCCTGTAATGCCAGTCAGCAAAAAAAAAAAAATTAATTTCCTACCCGGAGGAACTTGGGAAGGCAGTCCTCCCTAGCGGAGATGAGGCCCAGAGCCACAGAGGTGCCTTAAGAGACATAATTGAAAACGCTTCAAAGCCAGGAGGGCCAGAGGCTGAGAGGCTAGGATTGCAACTGGAAGTCCTTGGTTTTGCAGAATTCATAACCAGTGGGAACTCTTCTGCAGCACATTGACGTGGTGCCATTGTCCCCTGGGTGCAGCAGGAAGGATACTTTAGGGTGGAGATTTACTGGTGTGAGGCTTAAGGCAGAGAACCCTGACACCAGCTCCAGACCCCTCAAGCTAAGCACCACAGCAAATGTGTAACCAAAAGACTATTCCTGAACTGCTCACAGCCAAAATGTTCCAAATAAGCACAAGTTCTTCCCCCCGCTGGCCTTGATTAAGGTGATTTCTTTAAGAAATTAATCCCTCTGGGTAGTCGCTGGAGACAAGCTGGTTCCCCCTGCAGCAGTTCAGAGCAGAAAACACCCTGAGCAGCCCTCTGGAGGCTGTCCCTGCCTGGCCACTACCTGCTGACACAGGTAGCCCTGGCAGGCGTGGGTGTGACACAGCTGCAGCAATAACCTGCAGCAAAATGCTGCTGTCTCCCCCTCTTGCCCACCCAGGTCCTGCTGCTGGTAGCTGACCTGAGGAGTCACCCCGCAGCTGGCCTCATGGCTGAGGGGCACCCCGTTGTGATCAGCCCCGATGACCCCCCCGTCTTTGGGGCCAAGGGAGTCTCCTACGACTTCTACGAGGTGTTCATGGCCATCGCGGGGATGAATGCCGACCTGAGGACCCTGAAACAACTTGCACTCAACTCCATAAAGTAAGTTCATCACCTCTCCCACCTGGTCATAGTGATCACAAGGAGACCACCAGCTCGCTCCCCTTGCTTGCCTTGGGTTCTGGCCCCAGAGTCTCCTCTGGCACATGAGCTGGGCTTCTGTCAATCTGAAATCTCCTCTGTGTCTCGTCCAAAGGCAGGACACAGGGACCCCAGAGGCTCCTCTGCCTGTGCTCTCAAGTGCCTTTCTCTTACTCCGTGCCTCAGTGTATTCCTCCTTTTCCATCCTTTGTGAACTTGCCTCCACCACCTGGTTCTGGGTTTGGGAGAAATCGTGTGTCTTTGTACCGCTTGTCTATTTCTGCCAAAATTTGACTTGCTGCAGTGTTTGCCATGACTCATCGGAGAAGCACAAGAAAACAATTAGCATTTAGTTTGGGTGTGTTCAACCCCTTTTTCTATTGACTAGACAGCTCTGAATGTCCAAAAATAGCTTGGATATGATGCCCAGGGTCTTCCTGCACGTTCCTCAGCTCTTGCCTGTTTTACACCACGTTACCCTGTGTGGTGCAGGCATGTCCTGCAAGGGTTAATCTCTTGCTGCCTCCTGCCTTTTCATTTCGGTGCTGCTCTTGAAATAGCTGCCCCCTTGTCTCCTGCCTGATACCGACTTTCCTCCTCCTCCTCACAGATACAGCGCCATGCTACCGGATGAGAAAGCCAAGGCCACAGAGGTCTGGCAGAAAAAATGGGACCAATTTGTGGCTGACCTCTCTGATAGCTTTCTGAGGGAGCTGTAGAGAGGACAAGGCTCATCTCAGAAGGCATTTGGCGAGCTAGAGTGAGCCAGACTGATTGCTAAGAGGGAGGCTGCTCCTTCTGTGTGACCTGAGCAGATGAATCGACGTCAAAGTCTCACCTGGCAGTGGGCAACTCTGCTAAGCCAGGCTTAATGGGCTTAAAGCTAAGAAGGAGCTGCACTATCCTGTGAAAGTCATGGACTGGAGGTAAAAGGGAGCAGTGAGCCTTTATAGCAACCACAAGAAACCGCCCTGCTCAAAAGAGTCAAAACAATAAAAAACTGACAAATCCTGACATCCTTATTCAGGAAAAACATGCTGTCCAATTAGAGTCAGCAGGAGATTGCCAACATGAGGACCTCTGAATTTTGCCTTATCATTACAAAATGCAGACCTTGTCCGGAAACAGCTAAGACAAACATCCAACCATTTGGGCCACTGACCTTCAGGAGAGCAAGGACTGAAAATGACTCTTGTTATGTTTAACCCTGGGCCTGCTGCCAAAATAGCACTGCTAGGTCGAAGAACCAGTCCCAGGTCTGATGTCTGCTATTTCAGGACCCACCATGGCTGGAAACAAGCTGGTGGAACTTGCTCCCAGAACATTTTAGCCTGGTTGCACCGTGATCATAAAACCAGAAGAGAGGTGCCTCAGTTGCCAGTAGTTTTTTTACTACGAAGTCTTTTCCTGTCCTCTGGTCAAAAGGAAGACAGAACGCATTTCAGGTTAAGTCAAAAACATCCTGGCTTCCCAGACCCAGCTTGATTGAAACTATCCCCCTGCACAAGGCCGTGTTACCACAGACATTTATAGGAAACACCTTTTGGTTTCAGGGAGTTCCACTACCAGCCTTTGTTGCTGAACTCATCGTGCAAATGTGGCCTTATTCAGCCTGTCAGAGAGATTTTCACCTTGGCAGAGAACTGCTGTGGATATCCACTGTGCTCATTTGGACCTCTGTGATTTCCAGCTCTTTGGCACTACACAAGGAATAGTCTCTAGACAAGCAGATTCCCTTTCTTAACATCATCATTAAAAAAAAAACAAACCTCAATCAGGTTGCTAAATAAATTCAGAAAAATCCTTCAGCACACGTACCCCAAGCACGCAGCCAGCATCAAAGAGCATCTTTCCCTGACTTCAGTATAATCATGCTGGTTTGCATCAGCCAAGGGAGAATTGACAAAAGCTCCTACTGGAAGACGTCTCCCTCCTCTGAACCACAGACTTGCAAAGACTGTTGCTTCCTAATCTGACCAGCCTGGGCCAATTGGCTCTCTCAATTATGCTTTCTGTTAATTGTCTCAAGCTGTCTGGCCGTAGTGTTTATTTCCACTGACCTTGGCTGGAGCAGCACACCTTAGCAGGAGGCAAACACACTCATTACAGCAGTGGATCAAGCTGCGCAGCCTGTGCGCCCTGTGTCAAATTGCCCACAGTTCACAGGCTGCAGCTCCAGCTCTGGTTTTCCCAGAGAAAACAAAAAACCAACCAAACTCACTACAAACCCCGCCAC
Organism: Melanocharis versteri; assembly: GCA_013397845.1. NCBI lineage: Eukaryota > Metazoa > Chordata > Aves > Passeriformes > Melanocharitidae > Melanocharis > Melanocharis versteri. The sequence goes on from VZTG01007655.1 coordinate 342,169, forward strand.
ACAACACAAATAAAATCACGACGAACCGCAGGTGCGTGCACTGCGGAAGGCAGCAACGCACACCACAGAAATGAAAACGTGAGAACCCAGTCGCACCCCTCACTGACTCGGGGGGGTTGAAGTGCCTCACACCCCCAGCCCTCTTCAGCCACGGCTACTCTACTCCAGCTCTCTCTGCCCACGCCCCCAACATCTTCCTCTGAAGCATCCTGATGCTTTTTTTGCAGACCGACCTCTCCTGAGCCTTGATGCAGATTTGGTCCTGGGAGGAGTTTTATGCTAGAGGAGTAGCCAGAGCAGAGCCACCCTCCCTCCTCCTCCATGCGTGTTGCACACAGAGCTCAGACTAAAGTCCCCAGGGTAGGCTTTGGTCATGGCCAGGTCATAAATGCTGGCTTGGGAAGTGCCTTACTTGTAATTCTGCTGAGGAGAACCGCTGCAAACGAGCAGAACGGCTCCTAACCAGCGACCCAAAGCCATGTCCCTCTCAGCAAACTGATCTTGCAGCTTTGCTGTGTGTGGGTGGATGAAGATCTTTATTTGCCACGAGTTGATTCTCCCTTAAATAAGCCTCTTTGCTGCCAAGGTGAAGCTAATCATTACAGAGCCACTGTGGGAGGAGCTGAGCTCCTCAACACACAGGTTGACCCATGCCCCTTCCTTTTCTACCACAGCAGAAAGCTTTCAGCTTTTCCTGCACGTGGTCTCGTGAGGTCCTGAACCACTTTTTTTTGTTACCTGTAGCCCTCCTTTCTCCTCACTGCCTGCAGCAGTTGCAGGGCTAGATCTTCCATTTGCCACGTGTTTGCTGGAACCAGCTCACCTGTTGTGTCCAGCTTGTTCTTGCTTTCCTAGGAAAAGCCTGTTGTGCACGTGGCCCTTTACCTACTCCACAGCTGTGCTGTGACGGAGCCAGGTGCCTGGAGCCACCAGCTCATCAGAGTGTGATGCTGCTCAGGATCACAGCAGAATCAGGTTTCTGCAGAAGTCACAGGGGTTTGAAATGGCACAGGTCTGATGCAGCCCCCAGAAAGGTGTGACAGAGGGAGGGCCAGCCTGCTTTGCTGCTAGGAATCTCCTCTTCCTTGGAGCACGCCTTACTTGGGAGAAAGGTGCAAATTGAGAAGCTCAGGCTGCATCCCCGCCTCTCCAACTCCAGGTGTGCAAAAAAAGGAGGAATTTAGGCTGGACCACAGCAGTTACAAAAGATCAATCCGTTCAGCTCCAAAGCTTTGGGTAAATTTGGCTGCAGGGCTTCACTGAGACTTGGCTTTCAGCAGCAATATTTCAAGGGTTTTGCTGCCAGTCTATTCCCTTTTTCCCAGCACCCTGGCTCCCTGCTCACATTTGTTGGCAAATACATTACATACAATGCTTTCTTGCTTGTCTCTTTCAGAACATAGCCTATAATTAAATTTTTAAACCTGTCTTAATTGTGGAGGTTATTTTTTTTTTTTTTTAATTTTTTTTTCCTGTTCAAAAGAGCAGGGGATACCCGGATTTGATGGGAGGTTTTAATCTGGAACATGCAGCGGTGGGGGATGTCTCACATCGCTCAGCCTGGAGTGATCAGGGAGTCTGAAATGCCTCCACAGCGTGCTGCAAAGGGCAGTTTGAGCCATGGGGGCTAACACAGCGTTAAGCCTGAGCCACCTGGCCAAGGCACGACACAGGTCCCCTGCTCCCCCTTCCCCAAACCCCACAGGAGCTGCATCCAGCTCAGGGCTGCGTTCTGACACAGAGACCACCCGACAGACAGGACTTGCTCGCGCTGCCTCTCCTCCCACTGCAGTTTTGTACCATCTCTGTGGTGGTTACAGCACGGGAAAGTAAAGGGAATTAAATCACTGGAGGTCGTTTAACCTCCTTTTAGCACGGTTTTAGGAAGGGAGTAGAAGGAAACAAGGAGGAGACTAAATGATTCTTTTCAAAGCTGGCAAGTGCCTTGTGGAGCACCAGGTCCCTACACGGTACAACTTGAGGCTGGCATTCCAAAGTACTGCTGCTGGGCACGGGAAGAAAGTGCCAGCTTCAGAGAGCTTGAATATCTGAGATGAAAGAGGTGGAGGCAGCCACAAGGGCGGTGGGAGGCTGAGCAGAGCAGACATAAAGAGGCAAAAAGAGCCTGCTTCCGTCTCCATCCAGACTCAGGAGCAAGGAAGGAGACTAGAAAATTCACGGAGGTTTCTATTACGGTTACTTCAGGCGGCCACAGCAATATCTAAAGCCTTGTGCCCGTTATCTCCCCCATCTGCCTCTCCCTGTGGCCTCTTCAGGTTCAATTTATTTAAATGGGAGGTGGATGGAGCTTTGTTTGCAGCTCAAGTGTTTGCTGCAGAGCATCTTAGGCTGCCTTTGGGGCAATTTAGAGGATGAAATGTTTGCCTCCTGGTCGCTCGCTGCCAGGAAATGGCTGATCCAGCACTAGCGGTTGCTGTCAAAAATCATGCCAATTAAAACAGAGGAGTAAAGTAAGTGCTTGAAAACAGAGATAGGCCCAAGCAAGCGGCTGGATCTATCTGTCACGTGAGCCTCCATCACTGCAGTGGGACTATGCAGGTGCCAGATGCTAAGCAAAGCCCTCTGGCCATAAAACACACGGCTGAAGATGCGTTTTCCACCAGCTCCAAATGATCAGCCTGCTGCAGGTGTTCTTCCCATACAAGCCTCTGAATTAGCCTCTTCACAGGTAGCAGAAGGACATTTCTTCGGTCAGAAACCTGTAGCTCTAATTGGCTCAGTCCTTAATTCCTTTCTTTCCAGGCTTGCAGCAGTTGCAATCACAGCAGGTCTATCAAGTGTTTTCTGTGCACTGAGGGACAGGCAGGTGAAGGGTCTGGCTCTCAATTCTCCTGGCTCATCATTTTTATCAGCTTGTGTCCTCCCCCTTGGTCATTACAGGATAAGAAAGGCATTTTACTGTATTTTCTCAACCTTTAGCTTGTCCATCATTCCACGAGCAGGCTGCAGCATGGGAAGAGAGGAGATAAACGGTGGGGGGGAGTGTTGCTTCAGGCCATCAGGGCCTCTGCGGTAAGGAAAGAGGTGGAAGGTACGGCTACTTTGGAGCGGGGAGTGAGAAGGTCAGGAAGAGGGGGGGGGGGGGAGTGCCGGGGCA
>VZTG01007655.1:347725-360839 GCA_013397845.1 Melanocharis versteri
TCCCCGTGAGGGAGCCCGCGCGATTCCCCGTGAGGGAGCCCGCGCGATTCCCCGTGAGGGAGCCCGCGCGATTCCCCGTGAGGGAGGCCTGGCTCGGCCTCGGCCCCGGCCCCGGCCCGACCGCCCGGAGAGGGGAGGCGAGATCCCACCCGCGGGTCCCAGCCGGCCTCTCCTCCGTCCCGCAGGTGTCCCCGGAGCAGGTGGTGCTGTGCCACAGCCCCCTGCAGCTCTTCAGCCAGTTCCACCGGAGGTGCATGCTGGTGGCCGGGCAGGGGCCCGTGGAGGAGAACGCCCACGAGTATCCTTTGCTCCGTGCATCCCGCTGCTCCTGCCCTGCCCCTACCCCCTGGCTCTCGCTTGCTCAGCTTCTGGAAGCACAAGGGGACACCAAGGTCATTGGGCTTACCTTATGGGGCAGCGGCCTTATGGACAGGCTCGGGTGCTGCTGATCTCCGCGTTGGTCACTTCCTGGCTCCCCTGTTCAGTGTTTGGCTTCTCACGCTCGTGACCGCTCCTGTGATTGCCGTTCTGTTGGTGGGATGCGACCATGAGGAGTCCATCAGCTTTAGGTGTCTCACTTCTGGGATAAAAGTTGTGATCCTCCCATTCTTTCATGGCAAAGCCTTTTAGAGGTTGCTCCCAGCTGTCCCACAGGTAGGGTTTTCCCCCAGAATCTCACAACAGCTGAAGGAAAACTCAGATATGAAGGGGCTTTGAGCAGTCTGGTCTAGTGGAAGGTGTCCCTGTCTGGCTGAAAGCCGTGAGGTTGTGCATCACCATGCTGCTCTGTTACTAGGACTTGTATTCCTCAATCCTATAGATGCTTTATCAAGTAACTCAAAGGAAAAACATCACTTAAAAAAAAAACCCCAAACAAACCCTTCTCCACAACATTCCTTGACGGTCTGAACTAGCCTGGGGTTCAAGCACGTGGTCACCATAGAGGCCCTGAGGAAGGCGTATCCCCTGTTGGACATGGTGGACCTGAGCCGGAGGCCGAAAGAGCTGGTAACGTCCTGAAACATCAGCAGAGGGGGTGTTCTGGTGCACAGGTGGTCACAGCACCCAGCAAAGGGACAGGGCAGCTGGTGATGTCCCTTAGCACTGACACTGGGCCACCAGCACCTCTGCTCTCCCCGGTGGTGGCTCCTGCAGGAAGGGCAGTGACTCTCCCCTCGCCTTTCCCGTGCCACGCCTGCCTTCCTTTGCCGTTCCTTGCAGTGAGGGGCTTACCTCACTGGTTTGGTTGACATCTCCGGCTCTGAGACAGGAGTACAAGATCTGTGAAATCCCATCTGGGATGGGGGGAGGGGGGAAAAAAAATCTTTCTTCGGCATTTCCAGGTGGCTTTGTCCTGCCTTTTTATGGAACTGCCTTGGCAGGTTCAAAGGAGGCGTCTTTAGTTTTGTTTTGGAGATGGCGTTAGGTTTTGCATTACTAATCCAGCCTTCCTTTTTTTCTGGCAGCCTCCTCCAACCACTGGCTTCCCCACTATAGAAGGTAAGCAGTGGCCTGTGTTTACATACGAGCAGCAAGCAGAGCTAACAGCAAGGCAGGCCAGCTGGGATGGGAGCTAATGACGGGCTGTCAGCTCGCTGCTATCCTTGGGCAGCGTGTTCAGAGGGTACAGCCAGGAGGAGCCTCACTGCTGGAAAAAGCTGGAGAAAAAGCAACTTTTCTCTGTGCCGTGCTCCAGTATCTGGGACCGGTGGTCAGACTGGAGCCCTGGCACCAGCCGTGTTCCACTGGTAGCTGTACTTGCCAGGATATCCCAGCAGAGGAGGGGTTTTGTTAGCAGGTGGCTTTTGGATGCTGTGAGTTTCCAAACAGCTCTCGAAATCTTGCAGGGGTGATTCTGTTCGGCGAGCCGGTGAGGTGGGAGACAAGCCTGCAGCTCATTACCGATGTCCTCCTGAGCAATGGGAACCCCGGGGCAGAGCTGCAGGATGTACCGTACCCTCACCTGCCCATCCTTGCCTGCAACATGGACCTCCTGTGGATGGCTGAAGCCAAGATGCCCAGGTGAAAAGCGTGTGTGGTGTTTGGCTTAGCCTATTTCACACTCCTCTCGTGCAGATGATCTTTTCCCTAGTGTGTTTTTTTAGCACTGGAATGTTTTAAGAGCTTGATTGTACGATGTAGTTAGCAGCAGAGACACGAACGCCGCGTGAGAAATAAAGACTAAAACTTGGGAGAAGCAAAAGCCAGAGCACTGCCTGTGGAGGTGTGGGTGGACACCTTATCCAAAACAGGCAGTAACCAAGGAGTGCTTGCCGCTCCAGTGGTGTTACTGGGGATGCTGATGACCTCCTTTCTGGGGCAGGTTTGGCCATGGCACTTTCCTTCTCTGCTTGGAGAGCATCTACAAGAAGGTGACGGGCAGGGAGCTGAAGTACGAGGCCTTGATTGGCAAGCCCAGCCCGGTCACCTACCGCTATGCCCAGTACTTGATCCAGCAGCAGGCAGAGAAGCAGGGCTGGAAGGCTCCCGTCCGACGCCTCTATGCAGTTGGGTAAGAGGCTTTTTCCTGCTGGTTTCCTCAGGGAATTGCGTACTGACTGTTCTTTTCGTTTGTTTGTTTTTGTTTGTTTGTTTTGTTTATTTTTCTTGGTTTTGGTTTTTTTTTTTTCTTGCTTGCTTTTTTTCCCCTCTGGATATTTCTGAAGTTAATTCCAAAATCCCAGTGGTGTCTCTGGAGCCTCGTGTCCTGGAACAGAGGCTTGCTAGCTTTTTGTACCCTCCACAGCAAAGCTGTGGACTGTAGGGTGCAGAGTGCGCGTAGAGTGACGGGATCAAAGGCAAAATCAAGAGACCCAGGTGTAGCACTGTTAGCTCAGTTTGGCCAGACACCTTGGGAATGTAGGGAATACAGTACAGTAGTGGCTGAAACTGCTGCGGGTGCTTGGGATGTGCTGTCTGCCCTTTGGAAGGGGTTTGTGAGGCACATGGCCTGAGCAGGACTCACTGGTGGGTGGACTCACTGGCCCACTCCAGGTGCTCCTCTTGGTATTAGCAAATAGCTCACACCCCTTCCTCCTTCAGTGCTGTCTCAATCCCGATCCCCCAGAGCCAGGGAGAGATGCACGGGCTTGTTTCTCATTTCTGTTTCACACTGTGACCTTACCCAGGGATAACCCTATGTCTGACGTCTATGGGGCAAACCTCTACAACAACTACCTCAAGTCAGCTCAGCAGAACCAGGCCCAGGCTGGCGTGAAGAGGAGCCCACAGGCAGCCAGTCCCCAGGCCGAGGTTTCCCTGGAGCTGAGGAATGACTGCGACCGTTCAGTGGAGAGCTGCGAGTCGATTCTGGTCTGCACTGGGGTCTACCGCCACAACGGCGACGTTTCCAAAAAATCAGAGGCACGCACGACGGAGACAGTGTTCCACGGACATCGGGACTTCTGCTTCGACCCCAGCCTGGTGGAGGCATCTTACATAGTGCAGGATGTGGATGATGCTGTGCAACTTGCTTTTGAAAAGGAAAACTGGAGCTAGGGGTTAAGACAGGTGTGCCTAAAGATCTGCTGTAAGGGATTTTATGTGCTGGAAAGGGAAGAGGGGAAGAATGGGGAGGGACCTGGGGTGATCTTCTAATCTAGCTAACGTGAAAGAAAACTCCCTGTTGCACCACTAAAAGCCCCTTGATTTTACTGATACTCATCTGCCATCCTGCCAGCTGCCCACAGACTTTGAACTGTGACCGTACATTGCTGCCAGCTGTAATTGAGCCGTAAGGGAAACAGGGTATAAGGAGTAGGCTTGTCCCAGCAATCCCGGTTTTGTTCAGCTCTCACAGCTCATTCTTTTCCACACTTTGTGTGCACAGATCAGGGGAGCCCACCCTCCTCTTTGTGAGGTGTTTGAGGGCGAAGCTCTTCCCCACACAGGGAGCCACCATCAGCCATTTGTACAATGTGCTGTTTGTCCCGGCTGTGACTCGAGCACACCAGAAGCTGGGCTGTGGTGGCTCCGTGCCAAGAGGAGGCTTTAAGTCTTAACATTCTCCTCGTGAAGAATAAGTGCCTACGGACTTTTAACAAATTCTGTTTGCCTGGGGATTTGCCACTGCATCACTGTCAGTCTGAAACAAAGTTCTGTTTTGCAGTCATCTGGCAGCTATGGAGAGGCAGAGCCCCTCAAAGGAAGCTGCAGTAGCCAGAGCAACTTGCTGCGGGGCTGAGGTGAAAGTTATAATGTTCCCTCCCCCCTGTTTAGCATTCTGTGAACACCCCTGCCTTTTCACATCCCGCTAGGGAGCCAGCAGCCTGCTCTCAGCAGCAGAGGAAACCACCAAAGAGTTTGAATTGGCAGAGTTGTCTTTGCCCAGAACTCAGTGCTGCAGCAAGAGGCTCTTTTGGCACCGTCTCTGATCCCAACTGTTGCAAGGAACATCCACCTGTTCCAGCTGGCACAGCTTCCAAGAGGGGCCCTGCTTTGGAACAAGGGCCAAACAAGAAGAGTCACAGTCCACCTTTGCTCCTTCCTGGCACGCAAGGACTCAAAGAGAAGATCATCAAGCCAGGATAGTGCCAGAGCCCCAGATCCCCAGGCCTGATCTTTTAGGATACAAATGTCTGTCTTTCAGTTCCTTTGTTCCTCTCATCCCTCATGTGGTTTGCAGCTCAGGGATATCCCATACAGTCTGATCTCTGGTCCCTCCTCTTTCTTTAACATGCAGGCAGAGTCCCCCTAACGAATTAGCAGCTGGGACTTGCCTGCCCAGGAACATTTCCTTAACAACATGCACCTTCTGTTGCCTCTGTTCTCCTAGCTCAGGCTATCCAGAGAAAGATAGGACTTGTGTCTCCAAAGATATTCCAAAGAAGATAAACAAGGTTTGCATGAGAACCTCATGTCAATGATTTGGCTTAGCGAGGAGTGTCTTAATTCCAGAGGAGCATTGTGATTTTGGAAGCACAAATCAGCCTGTGTATATGATGAAAAGCCTTGGAGCCAACACAACTGAGCTGGTTTTCCTAATCCTGCTCAGCTCACATCACACTGAAGTATCAGAAATAGGTCTGCTCTGCCTCTTCTTTCCTCCTTCCTGCTTTACCAGGCAGCTCCATACACAGGGTACAAACAAGATGTTCTGCACAGAAGTTTGAGTTCCTAATTCAAATCTCAGCATCCATGTGCGCCGAAATTCTGCTCCAGCAGCTCTCCATTCTCTCAATGCTGATGTATCTTCCTAGGAAGGTCACTGCAGGGTAGGCTCTATTCTTAAGTTGTGCCAGGCTCTGTGTGTGAAGCAGACCAGGTGCTCTTTCAGTTACCCAGGCAAAAGCGATCCTCCTCTGTTTCTTTGTTCTTTACGAATAGGAGCAGAAAAATACCTCTTTGCATGTGTTTCCCTCCTGTGAAATCCGCAGTGGGAAGCAGTTTCTTCCTCTCTTAGCACTACTTGGGGTTCTTCTCCTTTGTCTCATCAGGACAAGGATTGCTTGGCTGCTTCTAAAAGCAGCAGTAACGGGAGGAACACAGATTTGAATCATTTTCCTTTCACTGGAGAGAAAAAGAAATTACCATTTCATCTAGTCGCACAAGACAAGGGCCTGTCTCCAGCTCCCAGAAGAGCAGGCACAGGGAAGGAGTTGGGATATAACACGGGGAAGATCCTTTAGCTGCAGCACCTCTCCACAGTCACAGCTGTGCTGTGCACCCGGCCTGCAAGGCCTGAAAGTGGAGTCCAAGCCCCGTTTGTTCATAGGGTAGCTCCAGTGTCCTCAGCCCTGCTTTTCAGGGGTGCCATCCCCTGCAGAAAGAGGAACATTCCCTTGCTGACCTGGGTGGTGCCTTACATGGGATTCCTTGGAATGGTCCTCACAGATAGACCTCAGGGAGCCGGTTGCTGGCAGGAAAAACGAGCCACACCTTCAGCGTGGTGGGCGCTGATGGCAGAAATGCTGAGGTCTGTCCATCTGCAGCCAGCCTTTGGCAGAGCTCTGTCTTATTACTTGTTGGAAGTGTGGTGCCAGTTACTCAGAGGAGAGGTGCTGCTGAACCACTGTGCCCTGGGGGCTGTGGCACCTCTTCCAAGGAAGGAAGAGGTTTGCATTTGCACGGAGAGGGAGCCAGGCATCTCCATCTTCGGAACAGCAGCGGAGGTGAGCTGACTGATGTGAATCTGCTTCAGATGCCAAATCTGCTTTTAGCTCTGGATTTGTTTTTTTTTTTTTCCACCAGTGTTCTGGGAGTCTTAAAAACACGTAGGAGGAACTTCAGTGATAAGGAATTTTAAAAACCGCTTTGCTTGTGAGTTGAAATTGAACAGAAGGGAGAAGAAGGAATCCAGAAATATCTTGTACCCTTTCCCTAATTCACACCAAGTAAGGTTGCATAAAAAACTCTGCTTGTTGCTCTCTGCACTAATTAGCCAGATGGGCTGCCCTTGGTCTGAGCAATGCAAAGACCTTTCCCCTCTTCTCCTTCTCAGCTCCTTGAAACACTGCACTTTGTCCAAGTCCCTGGCTGGGAATTGCATGGACCCAGTAGATGGAGTAGGAAATCTGGCTTCTCCAGCTGCTGTTGGACACTGGCTCGGTTCTGAAAGGTTTCAATTAGTGAAAGTGCTTGGCAGGTCTCCTCTGCTCCATTAGTTGTGCTAGAGTGCTGTACAGGCTTGTAGCTTATCTGCAGTTCGTGTATGGACATCTGTTATTGCCAGAATTCAGTGAAATCCTTTTTCCTTGGAACTGCAGCTTCCTGGAATTAGCTTCAAGCGCGGCTGGAAGGAAACTCTTCCTTTGTCTCATGTATTGCTCAGAAGTGGTGTCTCTGAAGCAGTATTTCTGTCCTTTGGAGCAAGGACACTTCTGTGCAGATTATGGGACCAAGCAGGAGAGGGGACTTCACTCCTGATCCAATACCTTGATATTTACATGGTGCACTGTCCTGTACAACAAGCAGGGCGAAGACCTGATCCTGACAACTCCATCTTCCAAAGATGAACGGGTTTTAGTCAAGCCAGAAGGGAGCTTGCAGCTGAGAATAGCAGGGAGGAACCAAGGGATGTTTTGGATCTGAAGCAAAGAGCTTTTGTGGCCTGCAATAACACAGTGGCCAGAGAAGTCAATTCCTTTATCCCAGGGACACATGCAACTACTAACCTTAGGAATTCAGGGAATCAGATAACACTGCTGTCCCCTTCCTTCCAATCCTAATCCTGCCACGTCTTTCTCCCTCCAATAAATGGTAATGTTTCAGGTTGTGTCACGTGCACTGTAGAAGAGTGATTATATATTGTTCAGAGACATTACAAACTGTGATTATTTTAGATTTCATATTAATTTCAATGCAGTTACAGAGTTGCTACTTTGATCAAGCACATCTGTAAAATAATAAAAGATGTTTTCTTTGAAATAAATTTTAACTTCCTGTGTGTACATTTGATGGGTATTATCCTGCTCTCTTTAACATCTTTGCCCTAGAAGATTATTAGGGCAAATTCTGTTTGCTTTTTCTTTTTTTTTCCTGTTCTTTGGGCTATTATCAGATTTTCTTGAGGGAACCACCCTGAAAAACACCCCTTCAGCAATTAACTGGCAAACTTTCAGACTAGAACCAAAAGCTTCCCCTGATTTCAATGGAAAATCAAAGATCCTGCTAGGTGAAACCATCATCTTTAATGATCCAGAAACAGCCAATTCACTTGCATTGTTCTAATATTTCATCAGAAAGTTTCCCATCTACAAAGTTCACAGCTCACAGGAGGCACATTAGACAGCAACACAATTGTGACGCAGAGTCCTGAGAGCATGGTGTTGAAATCAACAATCAGCAGAGCAGTTCTGGAGGCACCGGACAAGGATTCCCATTCTCAGCAGAGAGAGGAACAGAATTACATCCTGCATCCTGGAGAAGTGACCCACAGCCCCGACCTCTAATAAACAACGATAAAAAGTGTTAATCAGTCTCCTCCTTTTATCCAGTTCTCTGGTAGGTGGAGCACTCACCCAAGCTGGGGATAATCAAGGTTTAGTTCAGCAGAGAGAGATCACAACCTGAAACTCCCAGGTGCGTGCTTTTAACCGCTATTGTCAGAGCACAAGCGCAGCCTAGGGTTAAGGTGTCCCTTGTAGGAGAGCCTGAGCTGGAAGTTAGAGTCCCATAGAGATCCTTACCCAGCCTAAGGTGCAGAGTTAAACCCTGGCATCCTCAAACACTGAAGAAGGATCAACTTGAACAAAAGGACTGAGAGCTCTGGAGGAGTTTGCTCCCAGGTGAGAAATGCCTGCCAGGGTAACCTCTGGGAAGTGCTTGGTCTCTGCTCGCCCTGGTACTTTTGGGGGCCTGCCCAAACCCTTCCATTGCCAGGCCTTCCTGACCCCAGTTATAAAAGCACAAATCTTTATGGGTTTTTTTACTGCCACAGCCCGTTTGATGAATACTGTGCACTTACAGACCTTCGCAGATCCAGTCTGCAACAGTTCAAAACCCCACACCAGCAAGGCAGCTACATGTTCCCTAGGAACCAAACCTCCATCAAGAAGACATTTCTCTTAATTCACTGTAATAAACTTACTTTTCAGTCATTTCAGCTATGGAGAGCTTTCACTTTCTCCTCAAGGTCAGATCAATACATGCTCCATGCTAAGACTGAGTAAGTACAAACCACCAAGAGCAAACCCCAAATCCACTCTCCAAACCCCTACCCTACTACAAGCATGAGAAGAAACGTCTTGGCGTTTTCTGCTGGTATTGGAAGCTCTTTGAACCGAAATGTAATTACAAGCAATAGACTGTTACACTTCTAAAACCTTTTGAAGAGTATCTGCATTCCCTGATCCATAACACGGGATCAGCAGTTTGGTTACAAAGGCTGCATTCGGAAGCCAAGGCATCGCTGAATTTTGGTGCTGGCCAGGTGAAACTTTTTCACACTTATCTGTAACTTCAGCCCTGACCATTTGAATGGATTAGATAAGTGCAGCACAAAGCATGTGTCAGAGAGTCCCAGAAGCTTCCTTTCCCACACAAAAGGCATTTTAAGTATGGTTGGAGCAGATTATGCTCCAACTCCCTGAGATCAGCTTTGCCTCCTTCCCTCCCACTGCTGCCAGTTTCTGACAGCTTACTGCAGGGTATAATTAGGTATGTAGTTTCTGGTCTTTCTTTCAGGCATATATCTGCCTTTTTTTTTTTTCTTTCCCCCAAGAAATTGAGTCATTATTTTGTTTCCTCCCAAGTTCGGCCCTCAAGAAAGTTTTGCCTTCCCCCAGCAGGGGTATTTTTGAGGGCACACTACTTGTTTCCACTTGTGGTGCAAACTAAAAATGGTAGCATTTTAGATCTTCAGTATGACTATTGCACAAAACTCTGTTGTCTGCTGTTTGCCTTTAAATATGTGTATACACACACATCTCTATGCACACACATCGATACATAAAAAAGCCAAAAACATGGCTTGGGAGCTGCTGAAGAGTAGGAGCTATTTATAGTTTAGCTTTTTAATGTTTTAACAGTAATGGTTAAGCGCTAACACATCCAAGGACTGCACATTGCATTAAATAACTGGATCACATGGGAAGCATCAGCTTGTCATATCTCATCCCACAGTGTGCGTAAAAAAGCTCTTCAGTGCTTTCTCAAGTCGAAGACATTTCTCCCCTCATTCCCATTTTAAGGCAGAGGAACAATTTCTGCTTCCTTTCCTACAGATGAGCTCCTTTCTTATCCTCACCTGTTTGTTTGGGTTGTGTTTGCACTGCTGGAGCCCGTGCTCAGCCCAAGGAAGCCTTTGAGCTTCCACCCTGCTTCCTGGTGTTCCCCCATTCCTGCTCACAGCTCCCCGTGCCCTGCAACCACAGGTCCTCCCTCTTCCCTGCCTGCCTACCTTGGATGCAGGAACCCTCAGAGCCCCAGCAGGTATCCTGTGGTGTCTGGAGGACCTTTTCCACGAGCCTGCTCTTGCCCTGCTCACACAGCCTCAGCCCAGCAGGCCTCCACAAGCACCCAGCTCCCTCCCAGCTGCCTCAATTCCCTGCTCCCAGCTCCCCACGTCACCTGGGTGTCCTGGTCACAGCCCATTCCCCAGGTCTGCACACCAACTGTGGGTGACAGCCCACCCCTCCCAAAGCCCATGGATCCACACCCAATTTCCTTCACCCCAGCAGGTGGGACACCAGGCAGCCACCCAAAGCTTTGGGGAACGAGGCTTCTTTGTAAATTGAGTGCCTGGATCAAAAGCAGAGACGTGAGTGCCTGTGGCCGGCTGCCAGGGCAGCTCAGTGAGCATGTCCAGCCTGTGGCACACAGGGAATTGCATTGCTCAGGAAATCCAGAGCGTGACAGCCAACAAGGCAAAGCTGTCACTGTCTGCTGCCCAGGTAGGGCAGGACCAGCCCTCTCTGCATGAGGGCTGTTGCCCTGAGCGGCCCAGATGGATGCTTGCTTTTCGCTCCGCATCCTCTTGTGGAAGTGGAAAACTCCCCTTGCAGCAGAATGTGGCAAGACCAAGACCAATTTAGCTAATGCTGAGGGCTGACCACACATGGATCGTGCCAGTAACACAAGTATTGGCTTACCTTGAGAAGAGCCAGGTGAAGGTGGCCACCCACCCTGGATAAAAGCCAAGATCCAGATCATAAGAATGTGGTTTTAGTCTCTACCATGGGCCACACATGCTTACACTGCCATCTAACCCAGCCCTTCTGTGGAAACCAAATTAGGAGGCGCAGCTGGTGTCATTCACACCACTCTGAGCTGTCCTGAGCTGGGCAACTCCCAACACCTGCCAAGGGGCACAGGGCTCTGCTTGAACATGGAAGAGCAACACAGAGAGCAATCACACTCCTTGGCCATGGCCTCCGGCCTCACGCTCCCTATCGAACAGAGAGCACCCACAGAGGCTCCGGTGAAGTGTTTGTGCGGCTGTACAAAAATCACAGTCTAAGACATTGTTCGGCCGTGGATTTTTCTTTGGCAGCAAAGGCGGTCAGAAGGAGAAAGCCTTGCCAGCAAAGCCCGGGCTGTCATCCTTGACAATCCACACAGGCCTAGAGGCTGGAGAGCAAAGCCAACACGATGGGAGTGTGTACCTGGCAAGGAAGGGAGCTGGCTCACTGCTCTCTGTCTTCTTGCATCTTGAACGACCTCAGACCAAGCTGCTCATCTGAGAGCTCACTCTGCTGCATTGCCTCAGGCACACAGAACCTTGCCGCTTTCCCATGATGGGTGGCTGTGGGCCCTCACAACACAGAGGGAATATTGTCCCCTGTGTCACAGCAGCGACCTGGCAGCACCTTCGAGGCATTGATGTGGGGTGTGGATCACAGGGAGCAGCCCCTGGGAAAGGCAGAGGTGTGATTCCTGGGCCAAGCACCTTGATGGAGGCTCATGAGTTGCCTGGGCTAAATGCAGGCAGCACTGTACAGGGCTGCTGGGAGCCTGCTCTGAGAGGTCTTCAGCCTCAAGCTGTCACGCAGCCGCCTGCTGGAAAAGAAATGGCAACAGCCCTCTTTGGAGGGCTAAAGTTGGTGAGCTTCTTAGAATGAACTGTTTTTATTTGCTGTTGGAAATGTGGAGTTGGGGAGAAAGCCCCCAGCAGGAAAGCACATGGCGTGTTCAGCCTCGTCTGGTGCTGGGGACCGTGACAAGGTGACTGAGAGGAGGCAGTGACACAGGCAGCACTGATGCAAGGCTGAACCTTGGCAAGTGCCTCCCAGCACTGCAAACACAATGTGAGTGTAGCAGAAAATAGATGTCCCCCCTCTGAGCCGCAGCCCAGGCAAGCAGGATAGGGCAGCAGGGGTGGAGCAGTGTGGATTTGGAAGCAGGGTAGCAACCTGTGTAGGAGACCATGGGAACGCCTGCTTGTTGCTATCCCAGTTTAGAGGTGGTACCATTTCAGTCCTGTGCTGCCCAAGTAACCATATTAAAGCTTGCATGGCCTCCAGTTACCTTCTCTCTTCCCCTCTGTTCTGACCACGCTTTTAGAAAACTAATTTATCTGTGCCCCCTCGCTCCAGTCTCCATTGACAGCAATGCTTTTGCTGTGACTCTTTCTCTTCCTCTGCTTTTCCTCCTGATTATTGCTGCGTGTCCAAAGAAATCTTTGTGTCAATCCACCCCAAGTTCTCCCTTTCCCTTACTCAATTATCTCTTTGCTTCAAGTTCAAGCATGAATTCTCCTTGTAGCCCAGACTGATTTCTCCTTGCTGCCAAGAGCAGCCAGGGACGTTGGCTGGAGCAGGGCTCCTCAGGGGGGCTGCACCAACATGTATTAGATGGTTGTCACTGCTGTCTTGGATGTCCTTTCCCGGTACTAAGCAGTGTTTGCTCAGTCCCATGTGTTGATTTAGCAACGTGCTCAGAACATGAAGCTATTTTGGGTCTTTGCCACAAAGTGTCGTTAATACATTTGTGGAGACAGTTTGTTTGATGTGCTTCGCATCATTGTCAGGCAGCACCTGGCACATCACTGGTGGGCACAGGTACGAATGAAGGACTGGTGATGCTGAGCACCAAGCCACTTTGGAGTATGGTGTGCCAAGCCATTAGTGCTGGTGATGAACGGATCCAGCCAGCTATCAAGCTCAATTCGAGGCCATTAATAGTGGGTCAATAAAGGTCCCGATTGTTGCTTTCAGTGGAAGTAAGAACTCTAGGGCTATTCAGATTGTTGCTTTCAGTGGAAGTCAGAACTTTAGGGCTATTCATATCGACTTAAAGGTTCTGTCCCATCATGGCAAGCTGGGCAGGGCCCTCACCAAGTGGACTGGCTCAACTCAGAAAATTGGTGGGATAAAAGACATTTCCTTTGATGAACAAACACCCCGGACCAAATGTCGGGGCAGACGAACGTCCAGCAGCACAGATGAGCCACGAGTGAGGGCTTCACGGTAGGCTCTGTGCCAGGCCAACCGGTCTTTGTCTTGGCCAGCCTAGAGAGATCGGGGGAGGCTGAAGCACTTCCGATGTTACGGAGGGGTGCCGGGGTGCTGTGGCATGTCCGTGGGCCGCTCGCCCAGGCGCGGCTCGCTCCGTTCGCGGGGTCCTGCGGGGCGGGAGGCAGGATGCTCCCCGAGACGTGGAAGGGGAGCATCCCCGGGGACAGGGCGGGGGCGTCTTCCTCCCCTTCCCCTTCCCCTCCCCTCCCCGGCCCCGGCCC
>VZTG01007655.1:361436-386695 GCA_013397845.1 Melanocharis versteri
GCCGGGGGCCGCGGGGCCGGGGTCCCCCCCCGCGGCGGCGACTTCGCCTACGCGCACCTCGCCTGGCTCATCTACTCCATCGCCTTCACGCCCAAGGCGGCGCTGATCCTGGGCACCTCCATCCTGGAGCTGATCGAGCTGCGCCTGCCGCTGGGCACCACCGGCTTCCGCATCACGCTGGCGCTCTCCGCGCCGCTGCTGTACTGCCTGCTGCGGGCCATCGGCACCGAGGGCGCCGGGCAGCTGCTCCTGCCGCCGNGGTCCCCACGGCTACGTGAACGCCTTGGCCGTCACCGCCCAGGGCTGAGCGCCCCTGGCCGCCCCCGGAGGGGCTCCCGCCGCCCCCGGGCCCGCTCCCGGCAGAGTCTCTCTCTCTCTGCGTTCTGCTCAGGTTCCCTCCGCCGCGGCCGAGCAGGGGAAGGGGACGTGGGCTTCCCTGTCAGACTCCCGCTCCCCTCCTCCCTTCCTCACGGACAAATCCAGCAGCGGAAGCTCCGCACAAAGCCGACTACCTGCGGGAGCCTGCGGATGACACTTGTCCGCAGAAAACGCACCTGTCCTTCACGACAAGACTTCTTAATAGTGCTACTGCCTCTCCGCTCTCTGGACAGTCCCACTCTTCCCCTCCCTCCCAGGACATTGTGTTGCTTTGTAACCACAAAGGTTTAGTTTCCCCTTTTCGTCCTAAACAGGGACCAGTGCATTTCGTCCCCTCCTTTAAGAACTCCTGCTGACCACAACGATGAGATGCGAGAGGGGCCCGACCAGCAGACGTTGCCTCCAGGTAGGGGAAGGACAGAANCCCTGCTGGAGCTGGTGCTGCAGCCCGGGCGGCCGGCGCCGCTGCCCGCCCCGCTGCGCTACCTGCTCATCGCCGTCTACTTCCTCTGCCTGGCCTCGCCGGTGCTGTGGCTGTACGAGCTGAGCGCCGCCCGCCCGCCCGGCGCCGCCCGCCTGGCCCTGCACCTCCTGCTGCCCGCCGGGCTGCTGGACGCGCCGCTGCTGGCGCTGCGCTGCCTGCTGCTCCTGCGCTACCAGCAGCCGCTGTCCCTCTTCATGCTGAAGAACCTCTTCTTCNTCCGCAGAAAACGCACCTGTCCTTCACGACAAGACTTCTTAGAGTGCTCCTGCCTCTCCGCTCTCTGGACAGTCCCACTCTTCCCCTCCCTCCCAGGACATTGTGTTGCTTTGTAACCACAAAGGTTTAGTTTCCCCTTTTCGTCCTAAACAGGGACCAGTGCATTTCGTCCCCTCCTTTAAGAACTCCTGCTGACCACAACGATGAGATGCGAGAGGGGCCCGACCAGCAGACGTTGCCTCCAGGTAGGGGAAGGACAGAAGGACGCACGCTTTGGTTTCCCTGGGTCTTGCAAAGCTGCTGCCTCTGTTTCCTGGGCCTCTGTGTACCAGCTAAGGAACCTCTGGAAGCACGCTGGCCACTCGGTCACTTCAAGCCCATGAGCCACCTTCTCCTAGCCAAAATGTCTACCTCTGTGCTTCAACCTTTTGCATCTTACATTGACTTCACATGCTAAAGAAACCAATCCGGCATGGACATAAACCAGGGCTTAGGCCCCATTTCATAACCACCAAGACATTTATTTCTGGTGAGAACAGGGTTTACAGCAGCCTACTTACTGCTGGCATCCCCAGGTGCTGGGGCTCTCATTTCTCTGTGAATATGCATGTTTACGGGATCAGCGTTGGTTTTCTTTTACACGGAGCGTAGGGTCTTCCTTTACACAGCCAGAAAGGCTGGAAAATTTCCTCCGGCCCCCTTCCATGCCTGCTTGAGAGAGCAGAGATGGGGCTAAGCCTGCAAAGTGCCCCCTCTCAAGGAGCAGAGGATGCTGGCGCTGCCTGCGGTGGGCTCCATGCTCAGTGAACCTCACTTTTCAGCACAGAAAGCAAAGTGCTGCAGGAGCCCTCGAGGCAGAGGGGCTCTCAAGCTTCGGTGAAAGCCCACGTATCAGCATCCTGTCCTCTGTGTGCATGTGGTTTAGGGTAGGTGGGGAAAAATTGTTAGTGACCTCTCATAGGAACACAGTTTCGTTTGGTTTTAAGCTCCATGAATGTCGGGTGGGGTTAAGGCCTGCTCTTCTGCCTGGCTGCTGCTGCTCCTGAAACCAACCCCGTGGAAGCAGGAGCACACAGGCCACGTTCGGAGGAAGGGCTTTGCCCCTCCCAGGCTTATATTTTGTTATCTGGGCAAGGCTGCAATAATTGTGAGAAACGACAGCTCCCTGTCGCAAGTTTGTTTTTTTTTTTCCAAGCTGTCCTGATGGGAAGGGGAAATAAAGCACAACCAGCTGCTACCCGGAGCCCACAGCAGGACCGCAGGCGCAGCCCAGGCTTCTTCCGCACACACATTCATCCTTTCCTTCAGGGCTTGGGCTTCAGAGCCTCTGCCCCACCTTCCTTTTCACAGAGTGGGATCAACTGCCTGCTCCGGTGGACTGCTACAACAAAATGTTTACAGTCTGGTAACTTCCAGCTCCCAGAGGCAGAAGTGGGGCTGCCATGGGGCTCTCCTCCCCCAGCTCTCGGTGGCTGATGGGTTTCGAGGGGCTGGAAAAGCCCCCAGAAAAGATGGGTCAATAGTGCTGTTCTGTTCAGAAGTGCAGCTAGGATGGGTGACTCGCTGCTCTCCTCACGCCAAACGGAGAGTTGGCAAAAGCTAGGCTTAACTATCCCACCAGTGCTTTATTTTTAACCTGAGCCCTTACACGGGCAATTGTGTGAATTTTGGCCAGTGGCCTTTCTCTTCGGTAACTTCTTCTTGTCTGGACAATCTTGGTGCTGTGAGTGACTGTGATTGTAAAACTTGGTACTGTGAACTTTTCCTATGTGATGTGAAATGTGTCGAGGGGATGCTAAGTTCCTGGCCGAAGGAGGTGTAATTACAGGTACGTTATGCTTGTACAGATACTTGTTTCCTTGCACCTTCCTTTTTCAGCATTAAATAGGTAGTAGAAGCTCAGAAATAATTATTCAAGAGAGAATAAGGTGATACCTGAACCTAGGACTACTCCATTCTTCAGTCAAACAGCTGAAGAAAAAAAAAAAAATCCCCAACCAACCAACTTTGCCTAAAACAAGCTGAAGGGAAAAAAAAGCTTTTCATCACCAACTATGTTTGGCTGCTCCTATGGCCAAGTTCCCAATAGCACCGAAGTGCTAATCCCTAATACACTGAAGCGTGAGCATAGTTGAGACATCAAAAGAATCACAGCAGAATAATTAACAAGTCTTACTTCAGTACCCCTCCATAGCCCGTAACAAAGTTGCTGTTTCAACAGTGAGTGCCTTTTTCCAGTTAGGATGCTATTGAGAAAAATGGCATATTTGAAATTTGTCTGGCCATGGCACATTTAACCCATTGGCGGTGAACTCACAGTTCAGATTTGTCCGTGGATGAAAAGGTTGCCCGGCACAGATGACCCTGCAAAATGACACTTGTGTTGCGTAGAATTCCTTGGTGGAAAAAGTTGTTCTTTGTGGTGCCATGGTTTCTAGGTTGTTGTTAGGAAATGTGCTGTTTGGAGAGCGTAAAGCTCGTGTAGTTGGCCATACAGAAGCCCCCCTGCAACTAAAAGGGCAGCTCTGCTGCTCCTGCAATTACTTACTACGAAAAAACATTAAAAAAATCTTCAATGTCTTGTTTATAAACCCGCTCCTCCTTTTTGAATCCCCTCCTCTTTGGCAATGGAGCTCTTGCTTCCATTTAAACCTTTCTGTTTGCAGAAGAGAGATGGTGGTACCACGAAAATGCAAACAATACCTCTCCTGAAGCACCTTGCACAACTCCTGTCCATCGTGCCAACATTAAATTACTGGTCCAGGTCAGTAACGCTTCGCTGAACGAAATTGTGCCAAACTAAGACACAGGTCTCTCGGGATTCTGTTACGAGCCTCGTAACACAACTCAGTTATTTAGCGTTTTATTGCTCTTGGTTTGCTATCCTGACAAAAGAGATGACTACTCCCAGGAGGGGAAACTGAAGTGAGAGATAAGGCCTGTGGCTGATGGACACTTGGCATCCCCCTGGCATTAATCAGAACTTGTATTTTTTAAAAAGCAAGATTGTTAAAATAAAATTAGAAACTTGTGACTGATTTTGCTCCTTTTTTTCCTTCTTTGAATCTTGCTGGGCTGTTCAATTTTGTATTGAATAGGGACCAACAGATGCGTTAAAGTTACTTGTTTTCCTCACACTGGATTGCTGAAATAGTGTCTGGATTTTCCCCTCAAACAAACTTTTTGTAAGTGAAAGCAAATTCTAAGAGCTGTAACACCAAGGGAGTTATTTGAGAAGGGAATGACTAAGGCAAGGAAATCAGATGACACTTCTGAGCTTCCTATTTAAGTGATTTATAGGAATTTATACCACTTGAAAAAGACTCATGGGGGAAAAAAAAATCAGATTTACATGTTAATTGCTGTAAGATAAAAGAAACTTTTAGAAGTGGGATCATCAAGATGGCAATTACTGACATAATCTGGGAAATGGGTTCTCGCTGGAGAAGCATTGAGATCACAGCTGCCTCTTGCTTGGCTCCTGTTGGGTTAGACTGCATTCCTGTTGGAGCAGGAAGGCTCCCAGCCCTAAATCGGGATATCTGCAGGGACCATCCCGTTGTTATCAAGCTGTCCTAAGAGTCCTGCATGGAAATTACAAACAATTCCTTTACTGCCCGTTTTGAAGGGATGTGCACTTCCCATGGCTGCAGGCCCTCAGCTCTATCCAGCTCGTCTCCAGACTGAGCTTCTCAGGAATATTTTGACATTTTTGAGCCAGTTCAGTTCTGGCTCAGTTTTGCCTCAGATTTCTACAACAAATACTAAGAACATAGAAACTGTCAACATAAGGAGTTGGGCAGAATTGAGGACACAGAAGTGTTTAAGTAAATATATCCAAGAAGTTGTCTTGGTTTTTAATTTAAGGAAAAAACCCCACAGGTTAGACACAAATAAAATTATAAAATATACACAACACAAAATAAATTGCAAGGTAAAAGAACAGATTATTTTCTGAGACGTTAGGTTTTTAAAAAGCTGAGATAAAACTATTGCAAGATTTTCTGACAAGTAAACTTAGATGGACAGGAAGATGACAAAGGAGAAAGGCCTGGATGTATTTCCATCTCACAGATTGTTCTCCAGTGGGCTGCAGAAACAGTGATAACAAACCCGGTAAATGGCAGCCTCACCATCACTGCTGCTGGAAGATGAACCCCACAGTCTGTTCAGTATTTCACTGTGGTTAACCTGAACTACCTGTGCTTGAGCTTAAACCCACACAAGTGCATCTCACGGTCATTTTAGCTCAGCCCCCCTTAACTCAGATATAACTTCCACTCTAAAACAGCATCTGCTGAGGCTACACTTTTTTCTCCTCCAAAACAGTCTTTCATTTCCTTGTGTGTCATTATCTATGTCTTCAGTTCACATCTTCCTGGTGCTAAGATATTGTTGGGGTTTGGATTTCTCCCCTTTTGTTTTTTTTTTTCTGCCTAAGAAATTTTCTCCCGTAAGTTGCTAAGAAACTGTAATGGCTGGGTACTTCAGGAAACAAAAGAAGGTGGCCAAGCTCAGGAGAGAAGAGTCTCTGGTAACATGTCCCTTATCTGGGAGTTTCTCTCAGAGAGGGGGTGAGATATCTGGAAATTATATAATTTAAAAATTATAGTAATTCAGAGGGAAGGGGTTTACATTTCCCATTCCAGGGGAGGCTCCTGCCTTCCTTAGCAGACGCCTGTCTTTCAAACTGAGACAGATATCCAAGAGCAAACAGCACTGCAGCAGTGTGTCACAGAATGCACCAGATGCCCCTGATTCTGTATTTGGCCCCACATTTCTTAAAACTGTAAAACAAACCCAAATTCCACTTTTTTGGTCTCCTCTTCCCCCTCCCTGCTCTTGCTGGTTTTCAAGCACATACCTCCCAGTAGGCAGGCAGGGAGAGTTATGGACACTCTCAATTTAAACGTTTATCCCACTTAGTTCCTCCACTTGATTTCTGAATGACCATGGAAATGCAGCTGCAAATGAATGAGTGGGGAAAAATAAAATCTCCAGGCACATGTATCAACCAGGTAGAGACAGCCCTAATCTAGCTGAAATTTAAGGCACACATCTTTAACACAGTATTTACAAGGAAATGTTTAAAATGTGTATTAAAATGGCAATGCAAATGTTACCATGTTATCTAAACCTATTTTCTAAACCCTGCCTGTGACTTTTATCCAGTGCAATACAATCAGCACAGCTGGAGGGCATTTTGAAGGCACGAGTGGGTGAGCCATAGTAATTTTTCTGCCATCCATCAGTTAGAATTCAGTGAAATGCCTTTCCCCAAGGAACAGAACCACTGCCTGTTCTTTCACAGGGGTGGCCAATATTCGTGGCTTCTCTCCACAGAGATTGGAAGCAACATTCCACGTCTGCTGGGCCGTGCTGCATCCCAGCAGCACACAGGAAGATCCCAGCACGAAGTCATTTACAATACAAGGACAGAGATGGTGCTGGATATGCAGTCTCTCTCTGCATGGCACCACCTTCCACCCCTGTATTTCAAATAGAGCAGGTCCCAGGCAGAGCCTAACAGTCCTCCAAAGACTGGTCAATGTCCATCACCTCTGCTGGGTAGTCCCAGCTAGAGCTCCTCTGAATGTCCTGGAAAAACAGCTGCTTCTGGAGGCTCTTTAGACTGTTCAAGACCTCTGGAGACAGTTCGTGTAAGTCCACCTGTTGTTCCTGATCCTCCTCCTCCTCTTCCTCCTCCTCCTCCTCTAGAAGGTCCTCAGGAGGCAGAGGGGAGCATCTGGAGATGTAGCCCTGGTCTGACTGCACTGACTGTCTCTGGTCTTTGCATTGGTCATCAAAGAGCAGCTGGTGCTGCTTGTCGGCCTCCCCCTGGCAGAGATACGGCTCCGAAGGAATGACACTCTGCTGATAAAGAGGGTACATGAGTCCGTTCAGATGGTCACCCAGGTCATCTGAGAGGTTTGCAGGACTCTGGTCAGCTACTGCTGAAACTTCAGAGTCGTCGTGGAGGATGACGTTATTCCTCATGGGAAAGCTCGTCTCCAGGAGAGGAACTCTTTCCATGCAGTCCTCATTGCTCAGCACACGATGACTGAGTATATTTCTGTCTTCCATGGAAGAGACTGGCTCCACCACCCGAACTCGAGGAGCCTCATCCACAGGAAGGACCACAGTCTGGGCATTTGGATCCCCACATGGATTAAGCTGAGGCTGCAGCTTACAGCCTGTACTTTCACCTTCATGCATGTGGAGGTTGATGATGTAACAGCAGCCAGGGTCAGGCTCACGTGGGTGCAGCTGGTGTTTCACAATTCCGCCTGGCTCGCTCAGCAGTGAATCCACCTGGCTCTCTCTGTTTAGGGAATGCAACTCTTCATCACTATCCAAGCAGATGGTTTCACTCTCAAACCAGTCTGGGTGCTCAGTCTGCCAGTTCTTGAACTTCTCTATGGCCTCTTTCAACTTCCTCCCACTGGGAGTATCGATGTAATTTTCGGCTGTGATTTCCTGGATTCGATGGATCCGCCCAGGTTCAAACTTCTCCAGATCCTGAATCCGAAAATAAATATCCTCAAACTTGTCCATCAGCTGGTACCTGGACGTGACGTTGAACAGGTCAGGTATATCCCTCTCACTGCTTATTCCCTCGAAGTAGCAGACTATGTACATTCCAAAACAGGCTGGCTTCTTGAAATCTGGCAGGATCAGATTCAAGGCTGGGGTGAACAGGTCTCCCACTGGCTTTTGCTGATCTTGCTTGAGACACACAGGCTCACTCCCCAGCATGGCCTGCCACTTGGCCTGGGTGCCCCGAGAACACAGGATGATGATCTTTGAAGACAGCTCTTCCATCTCCTTCTTCTGCCGCGTGAGCCAGGGTAAGGGCCCCAGCTCCGAGATGTGGTGGTCTTCCAGCAGGTCCAAGGCCACAGCAGTGCCACACACCGTCATCAGGAACTCGGCAAACTTCAGCACCACGTCCACGTAGAGCAGGTGATCAGCGGAGTACACGATCCAAACCTTCCGCGGCTTCAAGGGCGGCAGGGACAGCTCGCTGTACGGCGCTGAGGGAAGACAGAAAAATGTTCATTACAGCCCCATTCCCCAAGCTGTAATGGTGTGAGTCAGCACTAATCAGCATAGGAGGGTATCAACAAAACTCTCAAGTTTTAATGCTATTTTGGCAACGCATGTGGACAGCATCTCATTGTGTAAATTTAATATGAAAGTGCGGACACGGTGAAGCCGTGATTTATAATAATGCCCAGATGATTCATTGACTTTCACCTCACAAAAACAATACAGCAGCTTCAAGAGGTTTGCAAATACTGCTGTATTCTCTGGTGGAGAGCTGAGTGCACCCACCCCAAACCAATCTATTGCTATGGCCTAGATGATTAGCAAAGCTGCTTCTGCCAGCACAGCCTCGGCTGGGTCGAAAGTCTCACCACATTCCAAAGCAATTACCTCCCATCTGACAAACACAGCATTTCAAATTCCATACACAAAGCTTCTTTTAGCTAAACAGGAATATCCTAAGGCTATCTTTTGGTTTCAAGAAGCATCTATAGAGTAGTTAGAGCCTACAAAAGGCCCTTCTGGGCAACTGTGTGAGACCTGCAGAATGGATGACAGGTGCTTGATAAAACACAGGAGACATCTTACCGGCTTGCAAATCGTTGTGGCTGCATTTCCCTCGCCGGCGTCCTGCAAGAGAGAAAGTCACTGTCAGCTCTGAAAACATGAAGTAAGATTAAATGCTTAAAATCACACCGCCTTCCACAGATTAGGTTAAAAAAATAATCTTTAACTGTGTAGGGAGATAAAGCCGCAGGGAGGGAGAAGCCAAATAAAAAAACATCCTGAATGAAGAAAGACTCTTCTACAGCCAGTTCTTGCTATATTTTCCCTTTGAGAGCAGACAGAATGCACTCAAAATGAACTTTCTCCCCCAAATCCAGGCAGTCTCAAGTACAGAACCCCCTGCTGTTCTGCTACCCCTCTTTAAGGAGAAGGAGCTTTTAAAAATGTCTTTTTCTTAAGAAGCTTCTCTGAAGAGGTGACTAAAATGTCTCTAGCTACATCCTATAGACAAGTTTAATGTTAAGAAATTTTCCAAAATATTACCAATTCCTCCTCTCACGTTACAAGAAAACAAAACAAGCAGTGAGTTACGCAGCTTCCCTGTGATAACTGCCTCATGGCTGCAGAAGACTAGGAATCAGCCCTTAAGTACCCAATTTTCCAATTTGCTTGATGTCAACCTCTATATCCTGCGTTTTTTTTCCTTCCACTTATATTGAAAAACCTTATCTAATCTCAAAATAGTGTAAAATTAATTTTGCAGAGACTTTGGGGATCAGGGGGAAGACTACAGTGCGGACAAACAGGAAGCTTCTGCTCTGCAACACTCTTATGCAACGCAGGGGAAAAATAACTGCAAAGATATCTGCAGCAATCTGCAGGAAACAAAGGGCTGAACTACAAAACTCCTTTTTCCCCCCTCACGAGCTCTGAAGTGCTATGAACACGGAAAATCAGACAGGATAACCTGTGGAAGGCTTTACTTATCTAGTGGATGGTATAAGGCCATTGCAGGTCCTATAATGTAAAGCAGAAGGTGTTTTCACAGGCATTGTCTCAGTGGCAAGGCATCAGAACAGCAAGGAGCAAAACAGCAATAGGAAGGGGTACAGGAGGAGGAAAAAATAGGATTTAGCATTGCATTTTTAATTCCTGGCTGGTATGAGTCTCACCTGCTCGTTTTATAGTCATGCACACCGCAGCTGTTATGACCGACCCCACCAGCAACACAGAGATCCCAGTGATACACCAGTAGAGCCATATCATCCTGTCATCTGCAAAACAAAACCACTCCTCAGACACCGTGCCACAGAGAGTTTCACCAAAGAGCAGAAGGTTCTCGAGCAGCACAGGCCAAGGGAGGAGGACCCTGGTTGTACTTCCCCCTCGCAATCCACAGTCGCTTCTCCAAACCAATTCCTGCTTTCACGGCGCTGCTGCACACCACAAACTTGCTCCACACAAAGAACCGTATGTGCAGCACACTGCAAACACAGATCAAGAACCTTCCTCTAAATAGCAATGTTTACCCAGCTTTGACAGGCATGCCGCCCATGTCCTGCCTGTTCATGTAATCTAGCTTAAAAAAAACTTTAAAAAAATCACCGTTTTGGGTCATGAATTTCAGTTTACAGGTTTTTTCTTTCTTTCTTTTTTTTTTTCCTTTTTTTTTTTGTCTTGGGCAAAGCAGATCCTTACAGGTGTTGCAGCCAAAAAAAAAAGATGTCAAATCATTATGCACAAGTTATCTTGACATTCATAAAAATGAATATATGCAAGCTATTCTCTCCAAAAGCTGCTTTATATTATGCAAATTTTTTAACACTGAGCAAAGTGACAGAAAGTATTTTATATTAAGACTCTTCTTGTCAAAACTGCTTCTCAAAGAATTCTATGCAAGTGAAGTGTCTCTCAAAAAATTGCTCTTTAAGGTTCACACTGCATACAAATACTTGCCTCATTAAATCATGGTGAAGTCATTCTTAGCACAATTAATTCTGAACTCAGTGTTACAAGGGGACTGTTAAAGGAATTTTAGACACTAGGCTCTCATCTCCATCAGAGAGATTTATCGGCACATATTGATTACGACACCTGGCTGGTTGAGCTTGGTGGCCCAAAAGTGGGACCCTGAACAAAGAAATCCGTGGGGAATTAAACCCTTATGACCTAAACTCCCCATCCCTCACGCAACAGTCCAGACCAACAGCATTACTGGGGCCTGGGGTCTCCTTGCTCTTCGCTGGTTTGTCACCAAGTGGTTGCCACGTGCTCATCTTCACATCCTCTGAGGTTTCAGTGGGAGCTTTGGTGGGTTCCCAAAGTGGCTGGTACAGTTCATATACCACCATCTACGGGCTGTCCACTTCACTATTTTCAAATAATAAAAAATTTCCAACAGGGACGTTTCCTGCCCATTGGGCCACGCCCAGGAAGGGTCATTTCTCATTCTACACAACAGGAGAAGAGCAGCAAAAAAAGTTTCAGGGTATTGGAAGAACTTCTTACCCGATGGCTCTGTACCTGCAAAAGACAAGAGTTACGTTAAAAATTCAGTTCTCAGCTGTAAAACAATGAGAATCTAATTTACAGAAAAGCGGTTCTCACTTGGAAGTCGTTCACATGGGATGAAAACAGAGTGTCTCAGGCAGTCTGTGCCACAGTTCACAAAGAATGGCTGAATCTGCAGTTGAAATGAATTCAGAAAACAGAAGTTATTCTTAAAAGAAATTTTGTTCCCTGATTTACTTCCTCCCTGCCTCAACATTCCCTGTATTTTAGCACAGAGACACAGAATTCCCATCTCCCTTCAGAAAACAAGATTAATCAAGAATTCTCACGCTACACATGAAGAAGGTTATGAGCTTCTGAGGTTGCACATTGGCCATTCTCACTCCCATAACTTCTGACTTGGTAGCCCTGCACTGAGGAAAAGCCACTGACTACAGAGAATACCTATATAAAAATTCTTTCAGCCATAATATTTCCCTGATGCAGGTAATTACAGAATTACAATCTCAGAACAAAGCACTGTGAAAAAAACCTCTTAAGGCTTTTTTCTTAAGGTGCTCATTGCCTTGTTTGTGAAGGAAGGACACAGGGACAACAGCGTGACCCCACCTGTATTTTGTAGCTGCAGCAAGCTTTTATGTTCTTCTCTATTTTGATTGTGACATTCGCTTGCTGTTGTAGTCCATCCTGCAGAAATCAGATGCAAGTTATTAGGGAAGGAAGAAAACTGGATGAAAGCTGGAAAAAAGAAAAAGCTGACATGAAAACATGGAGTGGTCCAAAGAAGCAGAAGCTGCTATTTTTTTTTCTTTGAACAAGAAGTCCACAGAGAACAAAATGGGTAAAGGATCTGAGGACCTGGCCACCATCACTGCAGGTGTTCTGTGTGACAGACATGGTAACACAATTAAAACAGCAGGCTAAGATTGCACAGGTAACTGGAAACAATTAGGGATGTACACTGCACAACTTCAAAGGAGTTAAACTTGCAGTTTCTTAACAACGTAGATGTCTTCAGCTTTGTAAAGTGTAAACACTAACAAGCTTCCTTGTTTAATTAAAAGCAGCTGTCAACACTGCTGCTTCTGACACTAGAACAGGCATGTAAGTTGCCCTTGCTACCTGCTGTACACAATCATGATAATTTAATTCTTCACAGTGATTAGCAGATACAAACTCCAAAACGAGGTGCATTCCTCTCTACCAGGGAAATACTCACACAGGTGTCCCATCTGTGTCAGTAATAGCTTAAACATATCAGTGCATGCAGTACTAAGGGTTTTAGAGTGTTAAGGAATAGAAAGATTAAACAAACTGAATGCCAACATATCTGCCCTTGCCCAAGGAAGGGTGGAGAGTGGTTCCAAATATTCAGTATTTCTCCTCCCTCAGATTCCTGAAGGGAAACATTTTTTATATTGGAACACAGTCTGGACACTTGGAGCTTCTCAGCAACACAGACTGCAAGACCTACAGAAACTGATTCTCAGCTTGAATGAAGCATCTGTTACTAAATCACTCATTCTTTATCTAAAAAAAATTAATTAACACCTTCCTGTGATCATATTTGATAAAGTACTTCAATGATTTATTGAAACTTTGCACCGCAGTTTTGGTTAATTTACTTAGTCTTAACTCCCTAGGTAATAAAAGGTAATAAAGCCCAGATAGTCAAATATCAAATTTGACTTTGCAGATGTTTATAGGCTGCATCCTGCATTATAAAACCTCTTTTTTGATCTTTTATCCACCAAATTCCTCTTTCCAAAGACAACTGAAAAAATAATTCCTTGAAAACTGTAGTTCAAACGTTGTGGTTTAGCGAGCATTTAAGACGCTTGCCTAAATCCCCAGAGAAGGTATGACTTGGGAAGGTAATTAATTACCTCAGTGAAACCCTGTGTGATCATTTTACACCTCTTCTCGTTCAGGTAACTGGCCACATGGATTTGGTATCGGGCTGGCTCCACCCATGGGATGAAGCTCACGAGCAGAGTTGTATCATCTAGACTTTCACCCTGGATCCTGGGTTCCCACAAGCTGCCTGGAAGTAGGGCACATATTCCCGAGTTTCTCAGCTGTCAAATGTTCCAACAGAGAGCCCACATCTACGTGGCTCAAACATTTTTACCTGTCTTTATACATGGGATGGTTCTTCTCATCAGAGAATCCCTGCAGTCTGCAAGAAAGACCATCAACAGCTAGTCAGAAACATTGTACTTCCATTTTGGAAAAAAACACATTTTCTTATCAGGAGGCAGACACCAAGCTCTCCTAAATGAGTAGACACCTTTGCTCCAAAGCTGTGGCAAAATTCTGTGGAAGAACAGTATTGGTTCCCAGCATATAAACCAGTCCCTTCACTGATGTCATGGTGTGTTTTGCTCTTCTTTTCCTTCTCAGAACAGAGAAAATCAGTGAGACTAAAAACATACCACACGTAATAGTATGGCAATATCTGAGAGCCCTTGCTGACGTAACACTGGGGCAGAAAGGGCCACAACAGTGGAATTAAAACTTCACATTCATCCCCACACCTTGTAAGCACACCTCAGCAATAGATTCCTCCAAAGGCATTCTGACCCAGGAAAATCAGGAGGCTGGAATTTTTCTTAATCCCAAAACACTCTTCCACACTTCTAATTCGCTTTATTTAGCATATTGCCCCTGCTCTTTGGGTCTTCCTTCAGTCAAATCCAGAGCTACACATCCAACAGTTAGCAGTGTGAGATTTACAACTCTCAGCCTTAAGTTATGCCTCTCCTCAGGGTTTGGACACAGGAACAACACCCTGCTTAGACAGTTGAGATAAAACATTGCATATCTCAAATTTCCAACTTTCAAAGTCACCAATTTAAACTTTACAAAGTTTATGAATTTACAGTGTCTCCATAATTCACGTGTTAGCTCTAAGCAGCAAAGCTCCCTGCAACTGCTGAGCTTGACACCACGCATTAGGTTTCTGAAGAATAGTAGAGGATAAAAGCCAGGAAGTTCTTAGTGTGAACAGGCATAAGAAAGGGTAAGAGGTCCAAAAATGAAGTGCTCCCTCTCCTTTTCCAGCTCACATTGACTGACACACTCCATACTTTGCCATTTTATAACTACAAAGTCAGGTTGACAGCTACAAGTAAAGAAAAAATTTAAGAACCAGTTTTCAAGCTCTGTATTAAGCACCAAATAGTTATGAAGTAGTCAGTGCAGCCAGAGGGCACTGCAGATGCTCAGCAACCTTGGGGAGAACAATGAAAATTCTTTCAGTGATAGGAAAATTTTCGCATGCACAAGAAAGGGTCAGGCACTCAGCACTACCAAATTTCTTGGTAAATTATGCCTAACTATGCCTTTGAAATTGAACTTCACACGTCTAGGATTTAATACTAGAAGGCAAACTTCTGATTTGGAAATTCTGGCCTGTACTCCCAGCTGCCAAAAGCAGAGGGGCAACTCTGAAAGATTTTAAATTAAGTAAAACCAGTAGCGATGTCAGGTGCACAAACCACCACACTCCTAAACTCAAGGCCCAGGTGAACTAAATCACCTCTTACCAGGCATTGTGAGAGACGTGGACTTGCAGTTGTAGTCTCCATTTACGCTCAGTTTGGGCAGGTGATACACAGTCACGTGGTAAGTCTGGCCAGGTTCCACTTCAAAACGGTCAAAAGTGAAATTCCACTGCAAACAAAACACATCCACAAGGACTTTAAAGACAATGTTGTTCTTCAAAGGCACTGAAATTAACAGCTGACCTGGCCCTGTTCTACTGCGTTCCCTCATCCCATATAATCCTTTTACTGAAGCTTGAGTATAAAAAATTGGAACTCAAGTGTATTAAATATACCCATCTGTTTGTCCGTCTCAATTCTTCTGTTTGGAATTAGTTTTTCCTTGGGATCTTTGAGCTGATACAACAGTTTTATGCCAAACCACTGTGTGGAGTTTCCACCGAACTACATTCTGAACTGAAAGGAGATTAGAGTAAAATATGCTGTTTCAAGATGGAAATTTCAGTCGATGAATTTTGCAGCACGGTGCAAGGGCTAAGCATTTACAACTGTATTTATACACATGTAGTTTTGTACCTGGCCATTCCATACATATTTTCCTGAATCTATACTGTTTTCTGCATCAGCAATGCTGTGCAAATCCTGGGAGAGGCACTGGCTCCTAGGCCAGTGGTATGTGGTAAGCTAACTACGGCCAAATTCTGTGTGGTTAAGGAATGAACTCCTTATTGTTTATATTCCCTACAGTTGTGGATGCTCAGCACTTTTCTGATGAGTTTCCTAGAAGGAGTGTAAGCTGAAGGACCACCCCCAAGGTTGGTGCTTTCCTCCACAAGAGAGTACAAGAAAGAAGTCGAAGCAACAGGAAGAGTTGAGTCAAAGAGCTATAAAATGCCATGCTCCCAAGCAGAATGCAAAAACCCCTACAATTATTTGCTTTAAGCAGCATCCAGGGTGATGACACGTGCTAGGCACTAAGAGCAACAATTCTTAAAACCTGAAGGGTGGGAAGAGTGAAAGAGAAATGACAGCAGATCTCAAGTGCAATACAGACTGCAGACTCTAAGCAGTCTGTACTTTATAATTAATAATCTTGCTGCAAGACAGTGAAAGCAGGAGCAGTTCCATGGACCAGAAAATGTAATTTGGAGCCCTTTGCACTCACCCGGCCTCCATCCGGACGGACCTGAAGAGGCAGATTGTTCTGGAAGTCGAACTGGGCACAGATCTGCTGATTGCTGTTCACCTGCATCACGGCGAGCTCTGCCCCTTCCAGGCAGCGGATGCTGGCTGCAGGCACAGGGACAGAGGGACACGCTCACCTTTTCCCCTCCTCTGCACACGGAGAGGCTGCAGACCCCACACAGACCACCCCTGCGCCTGCTCTTGCCACAGTCCAACTCCTTCGAGGTGCTGAGGACCCCAGCACGAAGACGCCGTGGAAAAGCGAGCATGCAGGGCTGACTAACAGCACTCTCAGCCCAAAGGCTGTCCGCATGGCAAAGCCACATCTGAGCAAATGAAGGAGCCAAGGAGAAGGTGGCTGCATTCTCCACAGCCCCTGGCAGCTCCACGGGCACGGTGGGGTGTCTAGCTCTGCCTCTCAAAGCTGCCCCGTGCAGTTTGGGTGCCAAAGCACACACGCCTTTATTTTGGCAGACACGGTCCCAGGGAGGGAGTTTACAGGCACTGCTGAGTGAAAGGACTGGGTTACCTGAGTCACACCTGCCCTACACTACCATAGCTAGAGACCAGAACTCTACAGCCCCCAGACACAGGCCCTGCAGAAGGAAGAAATGAATGTGCTTAATTCTGTCTTAAAGCAGTGCTTAACTTGGGACAAGAGTATGCAAGGGAGGCATCATTTACAGATAAACAATCGAAGATATCTGCAGAGTGAGAAAACTTGACTTATTGGTAGTCATTTAGGCTCCAACAACGAGACAATTATTCCTTTATCAAGGCAAACAAAGAAGAGATTACACCCGCCAAACAAACAAAATTAAGCAGCCAGCCTCTCAAATTTCAAAGATCTGCTTTCACGACTTGAAGTCACAATTCTCCTCTCTACCCTCACTAGATCACACCCATTTCCTCTGCCCCACGCTCCAATTAAACAACCACCACTTACCATCCGTGGCCACTTTCCACTCTATCTGAAGCACAGGCAGCAGCTTTCCATCCTCCTGACGGAAAACATCCGAAGAGACGTGGAGACTGCTTGGAGCAGAAGGAGTCCACTCGGGACCCTTCAGCCAGCTCGACTCCATGCAGGTGCCTGTCCAGCAAAAGGAAACCACACTTAGAGCGAGGCTGAGGAAGCTCTGCTTAATTGCAGTTATGGTCTGCTCTTTGGATCAGGGCTAGTCCGAGGGGAAAGCTGGGTGACAGACTGCTTCCAGCTCAGAAAGGCAGTTTTCAGCATGGAAGCACTCTGTAAATCGCCTGTAATAATCTGAACTTATTCTAGTAACTTCCACTTCCTCTTTTCCTTAGAATCCATTAGTACTTGTCACAATCAATGCAGTCAGGCTAAACAGGTTAAGTAAGTTTACTCAGTATCTCCTTCAACCTTCTGCTGAAACAGACCTATGCTAGTGCTAACTTCCAGCCTTCCAATCGTAAGAAATCTGTCAAGATATCCAGGTAAATTGTTCCCATAGCTGACTACCTTGGGTCTGCAAACTGCTTTTCCTCAAATTTGAATGTACATCTGAATTCAGCTCCCTGTTACGCCTTGCCTAAATTAACAAGCTCCCTGGACAGAAAAATAAACTATGCTTGTCAACACGGTGTTAGGGAAAACTGGTCCTGTAATGTCATCAGAAAGTGAAATCAGGTATGACAGGCATCAGACAGACGTGATCTCCTTAGGCTTTTGTAAGACATTTGACTCACATGTGCATGTTAAAAACAGCACAGCCAGCCCCCCTCCAAGTACACTTTGGGTCTGTTTTGCTGGATCTGTGATGGGAACAGTGGAAAGTGGGCACTATCCCTTCAGTAAAACAGTATGGGTTTAGGCTCAGGAGTAATCAGACAACCCTCAAACCCTCATTCTACCAAAAAACATCTATAAAAAGCCTTACAAGAATAAAGTACCTTTCAGCAAAGAGTGGACTAAACACTAAAAAAATTATATATATTTCCCCTAGAGCAGAAAAACATAACCAGAGCCATAAGGCAGAATTTAAACCAAGTATTTAAATTAGGCAGCCTTTTAATGGTGGTGCTGCAGCTTGGCTTAGCCGTGTTGTCAGTGCTCCAGTGGCTGTGTGCCAGCGGGAAATATCATCCAACCTGATCCCACCCAAGCCCTCTCCTGCCAAAGGAGTTTTAAATCTGGTTATTTCCAGCGTAGTCCTCTCCCTGATCTGGCAAGTCAAACAAAAATGCTACAAAAAATACTACTGGCTGCAAAAATACCCGTGCCAGTACGACACAGGGTTGGGCACTGAGGCAGGAACGAGCCTGCTTAGAACAAGGGCTGCAAGGAAAAGCCAAGGAGCTCTGCAGCACTGCCCAGCTGCCTCCAGGTACCAAATGGACAATTTCAGAACGTTTTCCCTTTTTTGAAGAACATTTTTCAGAACATTACCCATAATTACATTAAGGCCTTTCAGATGCACGCCATTGCTAAGACTTGACCCCTTACGCTCAATAATTTACATTAATTGCTCTCAAGTGCACCCCTTAATCCACTTAATTCATTTAATACATTAATTTTTCATCAAGTACTGTCATAATGGCTTGTAATGAACATTTACTGGCAAACTTGTCCTTAAATTTCCATTTCTTTAACAAATTTTGATCCCAGCTTTAAATAGAAACTAAACAAGTTGGGTTGGGTTCTACTCACGCCACTGCCTACCCTCAAACTCTATCCCAAAAAAGACATAACTTTCCATTCCTCTTCTAGCTGGAGCTTATAATGGATCAAACTGGAAACTCCCAAAGCAAGGCATGATAGCAGTGTTTCCATTTACAACTCTCATTCTAGCAGGAAAAACATGCTGTATGAACCCAGTTAAAAAAAGAAAAGGAAAAGAAAATAGGAAAAAAAAAGCATGTTCTGATGAGAAAACTGCAACAAAGAAAAAAATTACTTACTATTTCTTACGAGACAGTTTAAATCCTGTGGGGGAAAGAAACAGGAATATTACTCTCAGAATAAAATTGACAGAACCTTGCTTCTGCTCAGTGTTGAGAGAGGGGCAGGAAAAAACATTTCAGTGACACACACGGATTGGAAGAATGAACCCTGATGGAAACACTGGACTAAGCTGTTAATCAAAAAACCAGGGACACAGGGCATGAAACCTGTGCACATCTTATGTGACATCAGCGTCACAGAATCACAGATTGAATTGGAAAAGACCTCTGAGATCATCCAGTCCAACCTATGATCAGATACCACCGTTTCAGCTGAGTGCCCCTCCAGTTTTCCCTCGAACACTTCCAGGGATGGTGACTCCAGTGGCTCCCTGGGCAGCCCATTCCGATGGCCAATCACACTTCCTGGGAAGAACCTCTTCCTAATGTCCAATCTAAACCTCCTCTGGTGCAGCTGCTTTATCTTCTAGCAATATCTTTGAGAGGCAACCCATCAAGGAAAAAAAAATTAATGGGAATCAGACACTTTCTTATTAAGAATAAAGATGCCCTGATCCTAAAGAAGCAACCAGAAGTTATGTGGGCTCTGCCTGCCTTCTCCAAGTTTTGTTTTGTTTGTACTGGAAGGCCCTGTGGTCACCAGGAAGGAGCATGTCAGCTTGCTTGGTTAGTGTGATGCAAAATCCCAGCGAGAAGGAAGCCTGAAGCTGTCACTGACACAGTAAACCAAGATCAGGGCTAGGTTTGCTCTCACTCATTTCCTACGCCCTGACAAAAAAAAGCTGGATATTTTTGTCGTACCATTGCCACCATATAATTCATTTCAGTGGAGCAGGGAAGGCAGCTGGGTTTTTAAACTCTCTACAACTTCCTAAGGTCAACTCCAAATGTATTTGGGGCTTAGCATCCAAGGGTTTATTTACATTTTCAGGGACGGGTGCTTGAAAAAGCCAGCTGTGCCTCTTCGGTAATGAAAATACTCCAGAGATTAATGCTCACGTTTCAGCTCATGTATCTGTGTTCCTGCAAACCTGGAGCTAAAGCAAGAAGATTTGGCATTAAGCTCCTCACGCTTATATAAAAAATAAAACCTAAAAATCTCTTGCAGGCTTTTGGTACACAAGTCATAACAATACACACAGGTATAAATCCAGCCTTCAGGCACCCTTCACAAGAAACACATCCACACTCCAATTACTGCACCACAAATGCACCCAAGAAAGAGATATATTGAAAAACAGCACCTGCAACCTAAATCCTCCATTAATTAAAAAAAAAAGGGAAATGGAAAGCAAAGAAGCAAATGCTGATTAAACCAAAGCCAAACTAGCTAACTACAGTCACTGAAAAAGAGAAAAACAAAAATTTTGAATAAGAGTATGGAAGAGCAGATTAAGCTATGAAAAAAAATTATTCCTAACACTTCGGAGGCTTAATCAGACTTTTTAAGGTAAATTATGTGGCCTGACAAGGCCCCTTATGTAAAAAGGCACAGTGGTTTTGTCTGAGATGGAGTTAATTTTCTTCACAGCAGCTGCTATGGTGCTCTCCACTGGGCAAAGAGTGAGTGGCTGCTCTGGGAGGAACCCTCACGAGGAAACAAAAATAACTGGCTACTAACCATGGGGTTTTTTCTAATGTAATGGTTTCTGTTAAAGCCTGTCACTTAATATTCAGTCATTTTGTCCTTGTTCTGTTGCAGTTGTCAGCAGTTATTGTACATGGCATCACGATAAAGCCCTTATAAAAAATATAAGGCATTATTAGTCTGAAGAGCAGCAACATCTGTTTTCATCTAAGTGCTGCTGTTCTGCTTCTTAGCTGACAACACACGGTGAAGTGAGGAAATGCTGCATTTCCCCTTTTCTGTTTAATGATCAACATGAATATTGATCCAGCACAGCGCACAAATGAATTCTCTCTTCCTCCAGCTCTGTTGTCCCAGGTGAAGTGTCCACAAGGATGTTCCCAGCTTTGATGAGGCTGTGCCCTTTCTGACGTTCATTAAAAAACCCAGGGCTTAACGAGGAGCCATCTGCCTGTTGATGAGGATTCAGAACCGACACTTGGTAATTAAAGCATTTCTTACCTTTCCAACGCCGGGTTTCTATGGGGAAAACCAACAGTATTTTATCTGGTGTATCACCACTCCCCAACTCCACTCAGGGTTTTCAAGGGACTACCTACACATGACCCTGCACTACCCTGCTTACCTGCTGTGCCAGCAACTTTTTTATGTGTAGCGGACTATCCTGAAGTGTTTTAGTCAGTCAAGCATTTCACAGGTCTGCCACAAGAAGAGGGGAAGGATTCTCCCACCACAAGGCACCAATTAACTCCTTGGCCCACTCCCTTCCCAGTCCCCAAAGCAGGGGTGACCCAAGACGCTGAAAATGCCTCAAAGAACAACTCATCCACTCAGCAAATCCTCACTATTGGCATAAGGAAGCAAAGATAAGTGAAGATGAAGCCAAACTGCAGGCAGAGGGATAAGAAGCTCAAGGAAAGGCAAGTCCTAGAAAGGACTTGCCATGAGAACCCTCATCTCCTTTTTTTAGAGTACCCAGGTGAGCAGGTCTGGGCTGCAGCTGAGGGCACACTTTTACACCACAAAGTGTAACTCCAGACAATGACATCCAAAAGCCAGGAAGCAATCAGAGAAAAAGACCAGCTGGGTTTGCAGCAGTGTCAGTCGACCACTGTCAGATTTGCACTGGCTACCTCCTCAGCACCTGAGGGAGTATTTGCTGGTTTTCCCTTGCAAAGGTCCAACCAACACAAAACCTTATCTGATGCAGTGGCTCATCCAGAGTACATTAAGAAAGCTGTGGACAGCAGAAGTATTTAACCTAGCTTCCCTACCTGAGTGTGGCTGGAATAGAGACAATTTCCTCCACAGCAGCTGGTACAGGGCAGTGTTTGGGATTGGGGCTGGAAACAGTGCTGATAACAGAGAGATGTTTCTGTTCTTGCTGAGCAGGGCTTGCACAGACCTTTTCTGCTTCTGTAATTGCCCTGCCAGCCAGAAGGCTGGGGATGCAGGAGTGGACACAGCTGGGACTGCTGACCCCAACTCCCCACAGGGTGTTCAATACCCTAAGGCATCAAACTCAGCAGATGAAGCTGGGGGAAGAAAGAGGCAGAGGGGGACGTTCAGAGCGACGGTGTTTGCCCTCACGAGTCACGTTATGCATGATGGATCCCCGCTGTCCTAGAGGCAGCTGAACACCTGCCCGCCCAGGGGAAGTGGTGAAACACAACTCGTGTTTTCCTTTCCTTGTATGCACGGCTTTTGCTTCACTTATCAAACGGTCTTCATCTCAACCCACAGTTGTTCTCACTCTCGCCTTTCTGATATTCTCCCCCATCCCAGTGGTGAGGGAGCGAGTGGCTGTGTGGGGCTTACTTGCCAGCTGGGCTTAAACCAGGCCTGACAAGCAAAGCTACAGACATGGGAGGCATAAACATGAGAAGCAGATGATCGTGAGGTGATGCCGAAACTCTTATCAGCAGGACAGGCACAGTCAACTCTTCACGTTTACTGGCTGTATTTTCACAGAAGGCTAAGCAACTGCTTCTTTTGCTCTTTTTGAATGATTATTGTTTCGCTTTTGACATTAAAAACAACAGACCATGTGCTGTGGAGAGTCATATGAACCTGAATGAAAAAAACCTGGGAAACTGATTAACAGCAACATCCCATAACAATTCAATTAAAGTAATGGGAGGCAAAGATTTTCCAGCAGGATGCTGTGGTAACTAGAAAGAAACCACTGTGAGCCAGGCAAGTGTCCAGTTTTCCTTTAAAGAGTGGCTGCTGAATGGGAAGGGCTCCAGCTTTCCAAAATCTGCTTTTCACCTTTGAACCATTCTATGTATCTTCTGAGGCTGGGATGATTTCAACTTTACTGCAGTTTCCCTTTTCCAACTCCTTAGTAAAGCAGAGATCAACAGATGAACACATTACAGGAACAAATGCTGAAGGATGATTTGTTTAAGGCTTGTAGGAAACCACCATCTTTTACAAAACAGTTTTAATTTTTTAAAGCATTTTTCTCTATGGTTTCTAACGTTTTGTCTTGCCCTCGTATAAATTCTCAGGAAAATCAAATCTAAATTCAAAAGTTAAAATTTCTTCATAACAATCAGTTCTAAAGTTGTCTTTATCATATTTTCATAGTTTTGATCAGTAACCCTTTTTATGCTTAAGTTCAGTAGATTTGATCAATAATCTTTTTCATGCCAAGGAGTCCAAAATATTTTAACAGCGCTGAGTGTGATCATGGTTTATGTTAACATCCTACACAACAAAAAGATGCCACAGAGGGGAATGAGAGAAGTCAGTCAACAGCAAAGGCAAAATGAACACATTTGCAAAGGAGACCAGGGAAAAGTCTTCCTCACGTGCACCACCGTGGCTCGTCTTCATGAGAGATGTCACATTAGTTCTTCTCCAGAGACTTCCAGTGAAGCAAGCTGGCAAGATAAATTTCAGAGACCCAACTATGTACAGCCATCCAGCCCCTCAAAGACAGCAGGGCTGTAAACACTGCGTTCCTCCAGGACACCCAGGCATGCCAGGTCTCAGAACACTTACAGCACAACAACTGAACACAGTGATTTAACACTTGGTGGTGGAGAAACAGACGGGTATTTAAGCTGTGGGATGTCTTCCCCCCGCCCATAGGAAAAAAGCCCCTGCAGGTGACATATTCAAGTAATGGTTACTGGTAGGAACTGGATTTGCAGCTGTGCTATTCAGCCCTACAGCTGAGCACGGTTGATGGAGTGCTGGTGAATAAGCCCCAGTAAATGCATTTGCTGGCATTTTAACAAGATGAGCCGTTAACAAGCATTTCGTTTCCCTTTCAGGTGTCTACCGCTACCATACACGACACTTTCCCTCCACCACTTCCTCTCCCAAACAGCCTCTGCCACGCGAGGGTTTTGCTGAGGAAGCCTGAGCTGCTCCAAAGCTCAGCAGCAGCAGCCTGAGCGCGGTGGGTTCGGCAAGGGAAGTAGGTCTCACCCACCCTGCTCAGCAGCAGCTTTGCTTTTGAGCCACACCACAGCCACAGGCTGGGAGGGTTACTGAATCATCCTCTGAAAACAGCGTAACCCACAGAGAGGGAAGGGGGAACTGTTTTCAACTGTCACAGCTTGGGTTGATGGGGCTTCTTCCTACATGTGTCAGCAGCTTCACAACTGCTTAAAGAGGCTGCTCCCAGGCTCAAGCTGACTCCTTTTTCGTAAGCCTATCTGCACTTTAGAAATTGGCTTTTTTGGTAGAAAAGGCCAGTGTACATTCACTGCTCTGTGTGCACACCAGAGTGCGGGGCAACACAGCTCCTCTGTGAAAGCTGGTGATGTGCTGGCGAACCCCTCACCCAGTTACCCTGCTCACATTTCCTAAGAAAAAGGAGGGACAGACAGCAAGACAAAGTCAGTCAGAGCCCAAGCACTCGAGGACTCGCAGAAATTCTTTAATATAATGCTGTCAATCTCTGTGACTAATAAGGTTTGGGATATCATGGTTATGTGAGATGCCTAAGAATCTTGTAATTTTCCCTTTGCCAAGGCTTTACATTTTGCAACTCTACAATGTCCAGCCTAAAGTAAAATTGCAGAACTGGTCAGTTTTCCTGGGGTCTCTTTAAATAAGAGAGAAGGCAGCAGAGCAGAGGTCAGGTAAAACAGGGGTAAGGATATAGTCAAACATTAGGAGAGGCGTCAGACTAGACAAAAGATAGGAAATGTGTACAGGAAAAGATCATAGAAGCTTTCATCCCAGAGGACACGTTTTGTTTTACATCTGTCTATAGCTGTACCTGACTATCTGCCTTTTTCAGGCTGCTGAAAGTGCACCATGGCACGTAAAGCTGTCCAGTTTAGAAGACAGCTGCCCGTTTTTCTGTCTCACTGCTATTGTTAACAGAATTAAAAAGCAAAAGCAGATCTCTTCCCCCTTCTACACACTCTTGACATGTATCTGAGACAAAAAAAAAAAAAAAAAAAAAACGAAAACCGAACCAAAACAAAAAAGCGACCAACAGAACAAATCCAAAGCAATCCTCAAAAACCACCAGAGAGAGAGACCAGCTAGGAGTTCATACTCAAAGTTCGCTCAGGCTGGTTGGTTCACTTTCCATAGAGACACCGCATTTGCGGCTCCTGTCTGGCCGGTTTCACAGGGGGAAAAAGGCACCCAAAACTCGCCAGCTCAAAAACCTCGGGTACAACGCAGCGTTTACTTCCCCGCGCTCTCCTAAAAAAACCCTCAGAGCTTAAAACTCCTCGGACATTGGGCAACGCCGGCCCTCGGCAAAGACTCACATCCTGCCCGGGGGCTCGGGGCGCTTCCCGCACGGCTCAGCCCGGGCCGCTCGGAGCTGAGGGGCAGCCCGGGGCCGCCACGGTGCTTCCCGGCAGCCACCCCCGGCCGGGGGAACGCGGCGGGGCCCCCAGCGCTGCCGGGACAGCCACACCGCCCGGGACAG
>VZTG01007655.1:394504-559503 GCA_013397845.1 Melanocharis versteri
AAAAAAAAAAAAGTCAAAATAAAGACTGCAACATGCTTTCAAGAAAATACCAAACTGCAAAACAAGAAGAACTCTGCACAGGCCCGGCGGCCCCTTAGCCCATGCCAGCCGCCATGCCTGCTCTCCCATTGGCTGGCACGGTTGGCGCGCTGAGCTCTGATTGGCCGGCAGGAGACCGCCTGAGCTCGGATTGGCTGGCGAGTGACCGCCCGAGCTCTGATTGGCCGGCAGGGGCCGCTGCCGGAGTCTCGGCAGGGCGGGGCCGCGCCTCGGGCGCCCGCGGGCTTCTCCTGCTTCCTCCTCCCCATGGCCGTGTGGGAATCCACAGCAGAAGTCTTCCTCTCCTTGCGAATCAAAGGGCCTTGGCTTTATGGAGACGGTGAGGCTCATACAGAACATGTGCAAAATGATTTTTACAAGCAAAGTTGAAAGACACCCGTTTGGTGCAGGGTCCTTTTGGCTAGGGCCATCCACAGGAAGCTGAGGTTCCCCTTCGTGCTCCGGAGGCAGCTGTCGTTCCTTGTGCAGGGACTGAAAAAAAGAGTGAGCTGGCTCTCCTCCTCTTCTCCTCCTCCTCACTCTTCCTTCATGGACACGTGCTGGGGTTATATCCGCTCCTGAAAAGCTTTCTTACACCACCCAACTCTGCGACTCGTCCCAACAGAAATGAATGAAGAACGCTGTTCCGGTTACTCCAGGTCACGAGAACAGTGAGGCACTTCTGAAACAAACCCATTAGGAACATTGAAACAAATAAAAAACCAGCATCGCTTCCAGCCCTGGCAACTACAGGCTGCTGATATAAATCCTGCTGTCCTTGA
Source organism: Melanocharis versteri (assembly GCA_013397845.1). Classification (NCBI taxonomy): domain Eukaryota; kingdom Metazoa; phylum Chordata; class Aves; order Passeriformes; family Melanocharitidae; genus Melanocharis; species Melanocharis versteri. Next base: position 395,326 of record VZTG01007655.1, read on the forward strand.
GCTCCTCCTGACTTATCCTACAATCCGGGTTCTGCACCTCTTCCTCTTCCTCTCCTGCACTGTCCTGCCCTGGGTCCCTGCAGTTAGCAAAAGGCAAGAGGTTGCCATTGGGGCTCTGCTTGCTGTTACCATTGAGAATGTTGTCTGCTGCATTTTCCATCTCTTCTATCGTCATGTCGCAGGCGTCTGCGAGCTCCTGGGTTGTGACCTCAATGAACTTTGGATCTTGAGCAAACTGCATCAGTCCTTCCGAAATCAAGACCTTCAAAAGCAGGCGGGGGGAACCAGAACACAAAGACACGCGTTAGTACCGCGCGGCGTCAACCCTGTCACACCTCCAACACAACCCTCTTTACTGCCGAGTTTCCTTCCCCCACTCATGCTGCTAAACGCCGGCTGGGAGAAGGGCTCTCCCGCTCCTGGCATTGCGGGCAGCAACGGATCTGCCGCCCTGCTCTTCCGAGGGCCGTGTTTCTAGCCGACCCAGCGCCCTTGGTGACTGGGCGTCCTTACCGCTTCCACCAGGCTGCTGGCGCTGCCGTGGAACTGCCGGCTGCTCCCTGCGGTGGGGCTGGGCACGGTCAGGGACACCGGCCGGGCTCTCCGGGGGCTGCCGCCGCTCTCAGGGTACCGGGAGCCGCAGTGCACCGACGGCAAGCTGCTGTTGAGCTTCTCCGAGGAGTCCGCCCCGTCGAGGCGCAGCGTTGGGATGGTCTGCTGCGGCCAGCCTCGGTTGCACGGCGTGGCCGGGGGCGTAGCACACAGCCGAGAGAACATGGTGGGGGAATGGCTTCGCTGGAGCAGGGGACTCAGGCCGGCCACTGCTAATGCCTGTGGACAGAGGAGGGGCAGGGTGAGGGAGAGCTCGCAGGGCTGGAGCAAGGACGTGCTGGAGAAACCCTCCGAGAAAGGCCTGGAGAGAACCGAGGCTTGTGAAGACAGCTGCCAGCTCCGTGGAGGGTTCGGATGTGTGCTGCAAACTCATTTTGCAAGCTTTCCTTTAGATGGTGTGCCCCCTGCTAGTGCCAAGCGCTGGATCGGAAACTTTCAGAACTGCAGTTCTATGGCCTGGGAGCCACGGCACTGCCAGGAGGGATGCAGCCCCATTCCCATGGCACTGCCAGGAGGGATGCAGCCCCATTCCCATGGCACTGCCAGGAGGGATGCAGCCCCATTCCCATGGCACTGCCAGGAGGGATGCAGCCCCATTCCCATGGCACTGCCAGGAGGGATGCAGCCCCATTCCCATGGCACTGCCAGGAGGGATGCAGCCCCATTCCCATGGCACTGCCGGGATGGATGCAGTCCCATCCCCACACCGCTGCCAGAAACAGCACCTCTTCTCCAGTGGGGGAGACAGCAACTCATTTTCCCACCAGGGACACCACACATAGCACAGGCTTTTGTTGGCAGTTGCTGTTTTGAGTGTCTACTGAGGAACCTGAACAGACACCAGATGTGAATTTTAGACGTGCGTGCAGTTGGCAATGATTTTAAATCCACCACTGGATTTTAAGGCATCTGCTGTTGGTGGGAGGATCAATATCTGATGATTATACTTTCAGCCATCCAGTCCTTCCTGTAATCATGTACACAACCTCTGAGTCATCCAGCCTCCTCTTATAACAAATTCCTCAAGAGGCCTCTTGTTGCACAGGGCTGATCTGATGCCTTATTGATGGTGACTGCTTCCTTGTTCTATAAGCAAGACTGTCAGAGTCATAAGCTCATCTCACAGAGCTCATGGCTGAGCAATGAAATAAATGCATGGAAAAAGCAAAAGCGTGTGGATTGTGTTGTGCTCAGGCTGGGGTTAGGCTCACCCAGCTTCAGCTGTGGGGAGGCTCTGTGTTTAGTCTAAGCTGACTGTGCAGAGAGGCACTGGCAAAGCCTCCCTCCTCTTCAATGCCTGCCTGAAAATGCTGCCTCGAAGTCATGACTTACACAAGACTCAAACCTGCCCTTTGGTGAAGCTCCTTTCCTCCGCTGACTACGGTGGGACTGAACTGACTAATTTAAACTAGACAGCTGACTTAAAGCTATCCAACGTTCAGTGAAGCTCAGTCCATCTGCCACGGAAATCCTCGGGAACTGATAACCATGTTGTGCTGATGGCTTCAGTGTCAGGTAGACAAAAGAATTAGTTCTTAGTCACCTGCAAGTTCACCAAGGCTTTCTCAGGAATTAGATGTCAGACTTCTATCAGATTTCAGAGAGGAAGAAAGCCCTTAAAACTTCTGAATAAGTCATGCCCTGCAGGCTACGATGGCCTCAGCACGTCTCTTAAACTGCCAGGACTTCAAGGAGAGACCTAGATCTGTCAGGCAGGACAATGGAACCATTTTTTCAGCTTGTTGGCAGAAACATACGAAATGTTTTATCAAAAATGTAAGGTTCTGAGGAAGCTGAAAGAAGCTCTGTGGGATTGCTCTGAGCTTCAGCCGCACACATTTACATATCACGACGTACAGGTATTCCACGAGAACACCTCTTCAAGCCTTCACAGCAGCAGAACCCATTAGGTTCAGCAGAGGCAACCTTTCCACTCTGTGGTGTTATTTTAGGTGCTGTTGCTGGCTAACATTTTTGCAAACACGCGAACGTTGCTGAGCGTTGTCAGCTGGCAGCCAGATGCCTCTGAAGGGTAGCCCTTCAGTCTGGCTGAGTGACACCTGTGTGGGCAGAGCCCCACCCCTCCAGGTTTTGGGCTGCATGGTGGGATGAGGAGGGGTGAAGTAACTCCTTCTTTTTTGTAGAGGTTGGAGGGAGGTGGTTCTGTCAGCTGTGTGGGCTGAGAGGGCTGGGAGGCCTGTGTTCCCTCTGCCTGGGCTGCCATGGGAGGGCAGGGTGTCTCAGGAGGGCTGTTGCTGCTCTGGTGAATGTGGGAAGGTGTTTCCTGACCAATCCTCCCTGCTCCAACACATCTTCTGGTTGTCCCTGCCACAGCTGTAACTCTCTGCAGACCACTGCTTTCTGGAGCTCAAGAATTAAAGGATAACTCTCTGGAAGCAGAGGTGAGAAAAGCCAGGGAGCCTGAAGCCCACTCCTCTCTCACTCCTCTGACTTCTCACTCTTCCCATTCCTGCTGTGTGGCATTTTCTGCCCTACTGGCAGCCTAAAGAGGCAGTGAGGCCATTCTGCCCTGCCTGGGGGGACTGCACAGAGCAGGATGCCACACCTGCAAGGCTGGCACTGCCATCTGCACCTGTTTCCTTTATGGTGACCAGAAGTGGCATCGTCAAACCAAAGACACTGTTCTCCTTTGGAGCCTGACAGCTGGTTAATCATCCAGGTATGTATTTAAGCATATATTTACCAGGCTGCTGAACACGGTTACAAAGGGCTTAAGAAGCTGATTGATTACATGTAATCAGTTTATGTTTTAAAATGGTTAATTACACTTACTGGTTACCTTTAATTGATACGAAGGTAGACTGTGCACACTTCATTTATGTGCATACTGCCATCAAAGCCAGTGTAATTGCACTGCGGCGTGCAATTTGGGTAGTTATTTTCATCTTTTTGCTAGTATTTTATTTTATTCTTTCATGGGCATCAGAAAACAATAACTGTGGCTGACTCCAAGGGACATATTCCTGTAGCATTCTGGGAATGATAAAAATGCTGACTGCTAAAACCCGGGCCTTTGGTATGGGTGAGAATCTATCCCAAATGGTTTTTCAACAGTGGGTTGGGATGCTCTGGGGGGGCACTGCAGCTGGCAGGGGCCCCGTGGGGTTATTGACACTCACCTGATGATGGACCAGATGCAAAGGCAGGACTGTCTTCTGCGAGACATCCACGCCCTGGTTTTTCTGTCTTTTCAAACACTCTAAGTGAAAAGATGCTCTTCGACCTGAAACAGCAACACACACAATGTGTCCATCACTCATCAAACACTACAGGTAATCTGATTTCAGTTTCTTTTAGTGCAGTCCCACTGGACATACAGCAAAGACACACAAGCTCTAGGCTCTGTCCACTTTCCCTCAACACCGTGCCCTTTCCAAAGGAGATGTATTTACAGAAAGCACTCAGGCATCACGAACCCATCAACTCCACCTTCCAAGCAAGCTGCAAGGCAGGATTCTGAACGCTTTTCTCCTTTAAAACACGTGCAGCTGGTGTCCCTCCTGAGCAGTGGCAGTGCTCTCAGAGCTGTGTGGCCGAGGCAGAGCCCTGGCAGGGTGGTGGCAGCTGAGGCTCTGGCGCTGTGCTGGCTGCACACAGCGCGCAGATGGGGACATCGGGCTGCTCAGGTGACACCGGTGCCCTGCTTGCATGTGATCTGTGTCCCCCAGCTGCCAGACGTGCCACACTTCATGAGACTGTGTCTACAGCAAGGTCAAGTGCGACCGAATTAATCAATGGGGAATTTACTGGTGAGTGGAAGGTGACTTAGACAGACATGGAACGTTTTCGGAATTTGGAAGGAAGGGAAGAGAAAAAAAAAGATTTTAGAGGGAACTGTTGAAACAGTCACTTTGTTTACTTGCTACAAAATTAAACTTTACTTCTCCAAATATGAGAAAGATACTCCCAATGAGGAATTTAAAACTACTGAAAAGTATGTTTATGATCAAGTGCTTTACTTCTGAAAAATGGCAAATAAATCCAGTATTAAAGAGTCAATACATGGCACACTAAAATATTTTGTGGTCTTGTTGATTTTGTTGACATTTTTCTAAAGAAGGAAAGAAAATTAGAATTCTACAAATAGTAAGTATCTATAATACTGGTTTGTTGAGAAAAAGCCCTCTCAGGCTTGGAGAAAATATGTTATAACCCAGAGAATGAAATTTACAATGCAGGTTAAAAGTATTTCCTCTTTCTAGAGAAAAAACCCAACTAGTAAAATGAGTATGACATCAGTGTATAAATATTCACTAGAATGTAGTTAGTGAAGCATTGTATCAAGGGCTGACTGCCTTACAGACAGATACAGAAGTTGTCATGGCCTAATATTTTAAGATTTGAAATAAAGTAAATGTTATTAGAACACTCAAGCATCCTGAAGGATTTGAGTGAAGACTCAGTAGCCTTACTTTAAACATTACACTACCTAGTCTGTCACTGTTGTTCTGTAAAAATGTATTTTATATACATGATTCTTTTCATTGTCCCCCTTCCCTCCCTGCCCTTTTTCACCATACCAATACTCAGAAAAAGGCTGGAAAATGTTATACCTAAAGGAGTTCATTTTCTCACAGACTCTCTTGATACTTTCATAAAACCTTGTGATTCATGGGTTTCACCTGGCTGCGAAGCACTTGAAAATCTCCAGGTACAATTAGTGCAGAAGGCAAATTTTTGTTGTATTAGCTTATCTGACATTCAGCGTGCTCCTGGTAGCAGGCAAAGGAGACAATCTCTCATTTCTCCTTGCTGGATACACACAGAGCAGGACTCAAGGCTCACCCATTTGGTGGCTCCCTGGTGATTGTTTGGAGAGTCTACAGCTCTCAAATAAGCTGCCCTAATTCGCAGGCAGGCTTGATCAAACAGATCACAGGGACTCTCCAAACAGCCCCAGGTCCATCTGCTGACCGAGCGTGAAGCTGGCAGAGCCGTGTGCCTGAGCAGGGCTGTCTGCACGCCCTGGGGTTCCTGGTCCCACGAGCTGAATGCAGCCAGCAGCAACGCCCGACCCCACAGGGGCTGGGAATCCTCCAGGGAGGTGTGGGAACTCCATCACGGCAGAGGAAACCCAGCCCAGCCCTGCTGGGAGTTACCTAGTGCTGAGGAGCACAGAAACCCCTTCTTCGGAGAGTGCCGGGTGTCCTCTCCTTTGTTGTTTTCTGGTGGAGTGAGTTGTCTGTTTTCATCATCTTGGTACGCAAGCCTGGGAAGGAGAGCAGAGGGATTTAGAAAAGCAGCTGATATTAGGCAGGATAAGCCCTCTTCCAGCAAGGAGGCCAGGAAGATCATGCCAGCAAAGGCATGCAAGAGCGAGCTAGCTTCAAACTATCACTGGTCCAGGAGCAGTGACAAGAGACCATGAGACAGAGAATCCTCTAAAAATGAAGTTTGGGAACATCAGGAGGTAGAAGTGAATGGGGGGTGGGGGGCAGCCCTGCAGATCCAGATGTCTCATTCAGAGAAGGAAAATCCAAGGTGAAAGATACCCTCTTCAATGTTACTTCTAGGGCTGAACTGCATTAAAAAAAAAAATATTTTCTCATATTTGAATTGTCTTAAATTTTCTGACCTTCTCCCACAAATTGAAACTTTTATAGAAAAATGTCACCTCTTCCCACCTCTCCCCCTTAATTAAAGAACCACCCAAACACCTTGACTAAAGCTGCAAAGCTCACATTTCGGTAGAGAGCAGACTTGGTTCACTACAGTACTCAATGTCTTCATTCAAATTTTCATCATAAGTCTCATCCTGAGACACTTCCTCTTGGCAAACAATTGCCAGCTGGCTGTCTCTGGAACTGGAGCTAATGAGCAAAAAAGACAAGTCAAGATATGGAGAGGGTAAAGACAACCTGTTACAAAGACAAGAATGACAGGCTCCATCTGTCTCAGTTTATTATAATGCTGAAGAGCCATCATAGGAAAATCAATGACTGAACAGAGCTACAGAGTTCACAAATACAAGGCAACAACCTTTGGCTGTGTCCTCTTTCACAGGATGGTTTTCTTAAATCAATGCTGAACAGTACTGTAAACGTATTTTGTCATTTGTGACTACCTGTGCTCTGTTAATGTGCACAATACACTGACCACATTTCCAGATTCACCTCACTGAACGCACAGCAAAATCTGAGATGGGCTCTCAGTAATAAGCTTTTTCCCTTGTTTCAAAGGACTCAGTTATGGATTTCAGAGAAGCCTCCTGGACACTCACAGTAACCTTCTCATCTCTGTGATGTGTGGCCTTTGCCTCCCAAATATCCCTCACTCTGCACCAGCTCTGCCCTCTGCCTCCTGGCCACGTTCTAATCCTTGCTGGCTTTTCCACCTCTTTTTTAAACTGCAGAGTGCTTCTACTGAATTCAGTAGGCTCTGTTCAAACCCTTAGCTGTGCCAGCCCTTAGTTCCCCGCTTGCCTCCTCTCTGTCCCTCTGTTTCACATTTCAGCACTTGTATTTTGCTTCGTTTGGACTTTGCGTTTTCTGAGGAGTAAAGTAAAATCTGGAGGCAGCTTAAATCTTTGAGGTATGGACATGGAGGTATCGGAAACAATTTCAGTTTCTTACTAGCATTTGCAGGGTGGCTTTTTTTATTTTTTTTGTCTTTTAGGGACCGGAGAGGCAACATTATCTTGTCATCTGGTTAAAGCAAAAACCATTGGGGGAAATGTGGGTATGCATTGTGTAAGAGAGCCTGTAGGACAGTGCTGCAGGGACCTTCCTCTGAAATGGGAGGCAAGTAAAACTGCTAAGGTGCAGAGGGGAAAAAATCAATACCTGGCATTTCCTCCTGTTCAACAGTCTGTGTTTAGCCAAAACTATACAGAATTTTTGTATGAACATGCCAGGGTTATGTACTTCACTATGCTGTGATCAGAGAATGTGTAGATGTGTGAGCCCAGCTAAAATCTCTAAAAAACCCCAAATCTAGAAAACAGCCTGAACATGAACCACTAATTGCTCTGAGCTGGGAGTATTTTCTGGAGCTGTATCTCTATTTCGGCCCTACTGGCACCAAAAAGGAGAGCTCATATTCAAGCATTAATGGGAATTTGGAGTTTGAACAGGACGAGCAGTGTGGGTCTTACACCCAGGCAGCATTAGAGGGGTATGGAAACCACGTACCGTCCCAGTGTCTCGTAGTAGTGTGTCCTAATTCAAGGAACGTGCCCAGGGAAGCGAGGAGAGAAAAGAACACCACGTTAGCAGTGTCACACCAGCACGAGTCAGCAAGGAGGAGGGCAGATGGTAACACATGTTGTGCAACTCCTGTGGCCTCCCTCAGGAAGGCATGAAATGGGAAAACCACAGGACTCTTCACTTGGGCAATTCTGCACCCACTGAAGTTCCTCTGTCTTATTGTCCTACTCTGTCCTTTCCGGGGGCAGCATTTGTCCACCTTTTCACACTGCTCACTCTCTGCACCGAAAAAAAAATTCCATCTCCTACCTGCTGTTTCTGAAAGTATTAAAAAAAAATCCCCCACTGAGAAAAATTATATTCCTTTTGTATTAGTCATCTGTGTGTAGAGAGCCTGAAAACTGTCCAGAGAAGGGGATTTTCTTTGCATTGTTTCCAAAAACCTTGCCTCCCTCCTCCCACGATGTCTTTGGTGACCTCTGCAGGGATGTGACCTGCTGGATGAAAAACCACTGACTCCAACCAAGCTCCCTTTTGGGCGATTAAGACATGAAGAGCAGTCTCCTTCAGTTACCAGTTGATGAAACACCTCCCTGTGGTGAAGGAGGGATAAATAAGGTTCCCTTTGGATCTTACAAAGGTTTCTTCCTGATAAAGCCCAAAGAAATCAAGCGTGTTGGTGGGTGGGAGTGCTGGTGCTTTGCAGTGGCCAGCTGGTGCCCATCTGTTGCGCTGTGGGCTTTGGCACGAGTGGAGAACCAGAAGGCTCAACCCAGGCTGCAGGCTGGGCAGTGCCTGGGAGTGACTTTGTCTGGGCAGCAGTGCTCTGGTGTTTGCATGCACCTTCCAACAGCTGCTCCCTCGGCTCCCTCTCTGCTGGGAAACTTACCTTTTGGATGGGAGTTTCCAGGGAGCCTCCTGCACACATATGGTGGGTGACAAGGGGGTCCCGTGGCCTTCCACTGTGCTGACGGTGCTGGGGTAGCTGGGTGGGCTGGGGAAGCGACACAGGGCGGTGTTGTTGGCATTGTTGATGTTGGCATTGGAGCCCGAGGACGAGTAGCTGCTGGGAGTGAAGGTGGAGTCCACCAGCTTCTCGTGAGATGGAGACTCGGTGTCTCCGTGGTTGTTGCCAGACTTATTGATGTGCAAAGGTCTCTGGGTGGTGAACGTCTGGGGGAACCCACTCCTGCCGTCACTTTGGTAATAGCTCACATGGTTTCCAAACAAGCCTCCAGCTCTCTGTCAGAGAAACAGAAAGGATTTTTCCTTTGTGAGTGAGATGTGCAAGGGCCACGGTGTGCTCGTGCTTAGACTGTTCTTGAGGAAAAAAAAGTGAGGACCAAAGTGAGCGTGATGGCACTGGTGCTCTCTCTTCCAGCAGGCAGGGTGTGGATTCTCTGTCACAGAGGCTAGGTACACACAGGCTGGCATTTCAGAGGACTGGCAGGTGTATACATGTCTCTACACCTCCCACTGGTCCTGGGAGTCCAGGATGGGGTATGGGTGCAAGAACCAGGTAGCTGCTGTCTGGTTTTCCCAGTGCAGTTGCAAAGGGACATTTAGACATGAGAGAGAATTTGAGAAGAGCACCAGAAACTGGTGGAAGAAATTAAGAGAAGTTTAGTGAGCCAGTTATGTACTGTTTAGGTGGTGAGTAATGAAAGGGACTGACAGCATCTTTCTGCAAAGAAAGGAGGAAAATGCCAAAGGAGAGGAAAAGTTACCAGAGGAAACAATTACAGGAAACAGGAATGAAAGAAGAAAGAAAAGATTTAGCTAAGTTGCTCAGAAAATTTTCTCCTTCCATGGGAGCTCTGTTGTGTTCTGGTGTGCTTTTTGGAAGGATGCTACCAGTGCCACTGAAAGGAGTGAACAAAACACTGAAGTGTGCCTGGCTGCTGCTCTGCAGATTGCAAGATGGCTGCACTGAGCTGCTCTTTAATTTAGGTTTTATGAGGGAATCTTCCTGTGAGAAGTTTCCCTTGAGAGAAAGAGAGAAGGAATTGGGATAAAACTGTGCAAAGACCTTAGGACTTAGGTCCACCACTGTTTTCCAGGAAGATCTACAAAACAAGGAGGGCCCAGCTGAAATGCAGAGTGCACAACAGAGAATGTAGCACTCTGAGCTCAGCCTCAGCTTGCAAACTTGTTCAGAACCTACCCGGAAGATATCATCTTCAGAGGCAGCAGAAACAGCTTCTTTCATGGCCTTGTCCAGCTCCTCCTCAGCTGTGAGGTCTCCAGAAATTGCCCGTCGGATCTCTGGCCCGATGTCGTGGAGTGTGCGCAGACCAGCCTGCAAAACAGCAAACTATAGAGCTTCATATCTCCGAGTGGGCACAGGAGAGATAACAGCATTGCCATTCCTTCCTAAACACTGTGGAGCCCTTTTACCTAACACGGCACCCCCAGCTCCTAGAAAAACACCAATAAATTCTGTTCTTTCATCTCCACCTCAGAGAGAGAAACTCAGCAGTACAACCCAGGAATGTTTGTTCTAGTCCTTGGCTTCATCACAACAGGACACAGACATAAATCCACAGGCTTGACTAAGCAGGTCTGTGTGCTTTCAACTCTGCGTTCTCAGATCCACAACCAGAAGTCCTAGAGCAGCCACAGTTCCAGCTGAACCATGTACTCTGGTACCTCTGAAAATCTTATCTTTTTAATCAGCAGCTTAAATATGGATTTAATAACTAAGCTTTTGGCATCTGGACCTGAGAGTCCTCAAACCCCTCACTGACTGGAGTCTGTTCCAAAGAGTCCCTCCAGGGTGATAAGCTGTGGGTGTACTGAGGCCTCATTCTGTGTTTGTCCGTGCATCACAGCACTTTCCAGCTTTGCTGAAACTCCAGAGTCACCCTTTTTCCTTAATGTACCCTCAAGGGATATAAATAGTACTGCTTGTACAGTCAGTGGGGCTTTCTCTTTCTGTCACACAGCCTGGTAATCTACTGACTGAACATGTATCACAGTGGGGAACAAATCCCAGTCCTTCCAGTCCTGTCCATTGGATGGCCTTGGCATCCAGGTGTGCTTTTTGCTTTTTAAGTGGTTTTGCCTCCTGGCAACGTGCACTCCTCAGAATGGGTCAAATGTATGTGGGTGTAAGCAAATGTCTGTAGGACACCTCATACCAGTTCTCTAAAAGGATCCCAAATTTCAGATATTACTGGCAGATTGATAGATTGCGATTATGCCTCACCTGTGCCTTCCGTTTCCAGAGCTAGGGGATTGTGAGCCCGTGGTACACAGGTATTTATCCAAAAGGATTGGTGTGATAATTCAAGGGACCTACGAGCTCCTTTCCAGCAGGGATAGCCCATTGCAACCCCCAGAATGGTTTAAGAGGAAAGTGGGGCCACCTATCTCTACCGTACCACCCCTGTCCTCTCGGGGCCCGCTTGTCACCTGTAAGGACAGCGCGTTGCGCTGGGAGGGCTTCCCCACCAGCCCCTGCTCTTTACGCTTCTTGAATTTCCGGAAATACTCCTGGATCAGGAAAGTGGCGTAGAACTTCCCGACGGTCACCTCGTCGTCTGCAAAGGGTGGGAAAAAATAAAGTAAACGAGCAGCTGATTTTAACAGTGTGTGTGCTCACGTGAGCCTTGCAGAAACACTGGGCGCTGCAGTCCTTCTCTGGTTTTTATGGCATATCAGGATGCAGGGCTGAAGGAAGGGATTGCTCTGCAGCCAGAGCTTGCTGGGAATAGTCAGGAGGAGAGGTGCAGGTGGCGTTTGGGCAGACTGGCTCTGCTGGCACAGAGCCCCTGCAGCAGGAGCACATATAACCTTTGCAGTCTCTGGTGTTGGTTAACCACAAAGGATCTCCTCATAGCAGCAGCCTCCCAGTCTGGGTCAACACATGCTGCTGTCTTGTGACAGCCTGGGGTAAGATTTGTTCACAGGCTGGCTCACCAACAGCGTCTGACTGATCATCCAGCCCAGGCCTGATCTGACCCTGCTCTGCACTGGAATTCTGTCCCTTTGTGCCTAACATGGCTGTGACTGAACAGAGAAGATCACCTCTCCCCTGAAATGCAGTCACAGCTGTGCTCCCGCTCAATAAGAACTGTCAGTCAGCCAAAATGTGCACTACGTTTTTCTCCAGGTAGCTCTCCTCCCTTCTGCAAACCCACTGGAAATTTTAGAAGACATGGTCCACTGACTTCAGAGCAGGCTGAGCAAGGCTCCGGACCTGGCTGCACCTGTTGGCTCACTGCCAGGTGCTATTTTGTGCCCATGGAGCCACCTGGAAAGTCAGTAAATGCCACACTGGATGCCCACAAGAACTCCTAGTCGTGCACGTTTTTTTCTTTCCCCGATTTCTCAGCAATAAGAACAGCATGTTCATGTTAGTACAGAACTGACCTCAGCCTGATGAAATACAGATAACTTGCAGAAGAAAGCCTGTCCCCTGTATTCCACCTGATGATCACGAGGTGCAGAAGGACAGGACAGGTGGGGGGAAAAAAACAGAGGGATTCAGAGACAGGGACAAGATCCTGCACTCACCACCTGCGGGAGGCACCACCTGGTCCAGCAGCTTCATACTGGTGCGCTTCCAGATTTTCTTAATTATTGCTCTCAGCTCTTCGTTGGCTTGCTCCAGGTTACCTGCAGGGTGAAAATCATCAGAGACAGGAATTAAGCAGACCCTGCAAAGGAGCAGTTTAATGTCTGGCGTGGAAATCTCGGGAGGTAAATACCACAGTGTTTTCAGTAGTGGAAAGTTTTGGGCCAAGAGATGCTCAGACCATTCCTAAAGCTCCCTCACAGCAAGAGGTCTTCTTCCTAAATATGCACAGTCATCTCTGGGTAGGGAGGTGACTTTCCTTCTAGATACTCACTTCCTCTCAAATGAGTCACCTTCAATTTTATTTCTTGATTTACGTACATTCAAACCCCTCTCTTCTCTCTCTAGGTGTCTGAAACCAGTATCCTGCCCTCCCAAATGTGCTGTTCCTGCAGTTTTTCTTATTTCTCCCCAGCACTAAGGCTCCTGAGGGTGTTGCACACGGCTCTGCATGGCAGCAGCTCCTGCAATAGGATGCAGTGAAGATAGGGACACTGAATAACTTGCTGAGGATGCAACACATGGGCACCATCAAAGGCAGAAGTCCGACTCAGCAGGGCTAATTCCAAACTCTTGCCCTGACCACTTAAAAGATCCTGCTAAAGCAAGAAAGAAAGCAGTCTGAGGCTTTAGATGGTCCCCCAGGAGTTCACTGGCAATGACTCCGAGAGTTTGAGGCTCAGACAGACAAGAAAATTGAGTCCTTTTTGGGTCTGTGTTTCATAAGACACAAGATGTCTTACAGGGATTGTGGGTGGCTTTTCCTCAGGAGAGCCTCTTGTGCTACAGTCAAATTCTGTTCAGCACAACTTTCAAGGCCTTAATATATTTTTTTCATTTTGCCACTGTTTTTTTGGCTCAGCTGTGTACAGCTGGCACAGTGAGGTAGAGTTCTGCTGGTCTCTGCTTCCCCATGCCTGAAATGTGATGCAGCCACTCCTGAAGCAGAGGTGTTTAGCTGTGAATCACAGACCTACACGCTATTTGAATGCATCTCATTAATACACGAAGCCAGATTTTGACTCAGGACCAATATCTTTCATTACAGCAGGTGACAGAGTGCAACAAAGAGGACAAGCTGAGCCCCAAATCTTGTCTGCTTTCCTCAAATGTACCTGCTGTCTATGCAAAGCTATTAACAGTCCCTTTACTTCTCCTCTGTCTTTACAACACCACTGTTACTACAATGTAATGTTAACTCATGCTAATGGAAGCACAGGAGGAGTTTTTGTGAGATGAGACCCTTGAGTCCAAGCCTTTTCTTCTCCCTTGGACTGGAAGATCAGTGGCAACAGCAGTCAAAAAGTGGCTCAGCTCTGCAGACAGGGTACAAAGAGGAGGCTTCTTTGCCCTAATTGCTGTGTGGGCAGACATTGATCTAAAATTTTAAACCTTCAGACCGCTGTGAAGAATGTGATCAATAATTTGGGATGACACTATAGGAAGCACTGGCTTCCTAGGTAGTGGGAAACACTGTGCTCTCCCTAGAAGATATTATTCCTCCAAACCTCTTTACATCGCTTTTTGTCCCATGTGCTGCGTATGAGTAACTTGGATCATTTTATACAAGATGTCCCTGTTGGTTTATTCCAGCTCGGGACACCGTGGCATGAACACCTTTGTACCCTTGCAGTCAGCAAGCTCCTCACCTTCTGTCTTGATCCTCAGCGCTGTTCTGACCAATGCAAAGAGCGTGGCGTTGAACATGACGGTCCCATCGCTGTTCAGGGGCATGTTCATGGAGACCAGGCGCTGTGGGACGAAGAGAGGAAAGACAACAATCACGCTGCCACACGTGGACGGAAGCATGCTCTTCCTTATGTCCTCGTGATGCCCTCCAGACCTGCCACCCCTCTTATGGGAATATCCGTGGCCTGTGGATTAGTTACACGATGAGAATGCCCTGTTATTTCTCTCTGTCCTAACCTGTCTCAGGGTGGGTGTTTAACAGTACAAGCAGACGTGTGTTCTTGGTACTCGAGAGCTGTGTTTAGCACAGATGTGCTCTCCTAACCAGACAAAAGGCTGATGGCCCTGAGTAGTGCACAGCCCACCTGCTGGTGACCCTCCAGCCCTCGACTGGGTGGCTGCAGCCCAGAGGAGCTGGTGAGAGGCACAGGGCAGCCCAGGGGTCGTGCAGACACGCTGTTGCTGGCTCTGCCTGGTGGGCAGCGAGCTGGGATGTGCCCAGTGAGTGAGGCAGGGTCAGCTAGAAAATACCGCTGCGGGCTGTTTAGTGTGAAACAGCTGGCCTGGTGGAAGGCAGCCCTGCCCAAGCGTGGAGGCTGGAATTAGATGGTCTTCAAGGTGCCTTTCCAGCCCAAGCATTCTGTGTTCTCTGACTGCTTCTCTGGGTTAGCTGCTGTGAGCCCAGCCTTACTTTGCAAGCCACCCGGTGAGGGCAGAGCTTCCCGAAGCCCAGCGGGGGCTGGATCCGCCGGAGCAGCGTCACCACGTCCAGGTGTTTGATCCGTCCCCTGTGGAAGAAAGCACAGTGAGGGCTGCATCCTGGCCAGGGCTGGCCTGCTGGCCTGCCTGCAGAGTGCAGCTACAGCTAAAAGTGTCGCTGAGATCTCTCCAGCCTCACGCTGCTGCTCCCTGTAGCCCAGGAATAGCTTAAAGTATTATTTGGGGCCTCTTGCATTTGGTGCCTTCTGCAGGATTTGCCCAGCACTCATATAACTCCTGCTAGTGTAGAAATCCCAGCTGTCAGTCATACTTGAGTCAGTACTTGCAAGAATTGACCTCAGCCTTTCCAGCGTTGCAGTTTCTTAGTGCATGAACAGACAGTTCGGGGTTTTCCCCCCATCACTGACCTGCTCAAAAGAAGTATCTGCTTATTTACCTGTTGGTCTGAGGCCTGTGGCAGGCAGAGAGGTGTAAAGGGTCTGTTTATTTCCTTGGGGCTTACCTCCCACATAAATGGCCCCAAGCCACTGTCTTTTAATACTTGTTTATCCTTTGGGCTGTCACTAGAGCGAGCACAAAACAAAGTACTGAACTTCCTCCACAGTAGCAGTTGGGTTTCTCTTAAGTTTGGTGAAAGGCATCTCAAAAGAAGAATTCTCTCATGGAGGGAGGAAAGCTACTGGAGCCAGAGGAGGGGCGTGGGACATGGATGGGGAAGAGGAATAAAAGAGCTTCCCATTTATAAACAGGGAGGAACGGGATGCCATCTGAACTGAGTGGCTGTCTATTAACATGGCTTCAGCCACTGCAGTCTTGCCTTCAAACAAGCACAAATAGCAGCATCTGTTTTGTTAACAAACAGCGTATTTATTAGAAGTCTGTGCTTATTCCCCATCTGTATTAAAAGTCCCCACCCCGGGAAGTCACCATGAATGGGAAGAAGCGTTTAAATTCATGTATCACTCTCATAATGTGACACGCCCTCACATACGGCAGCACCTGAGCCCAGACTAATCTCAACACTATGTCTGCTAAAGAGATCTGCTTCTAGTTTACACCCAAATCTCTTTCCACGGCTTTTTGCATTATGAAGGGGGCTTTGCAATTACAATTGTCAACTGTACGGTAATGCCACAGGGATCTAAATGCACTTTAAGCCCAAGCATATGTCAAACAGAGCATATAATACTCAATGTCAGTTAAGCCCTCATGTGAGTTGTTCCAGTGTAACTTTAAATCCCTGCAAGTCTGCTGTTGTGAATAACCCTGCACACAATGTAATGCAGCCATGTGAATGTACAGGTTGTGATGGGCATATATGACATACAAAAAACCAGAGATTTGAGCACAGCAGCTCTGCTGTGAGTACAAAGTCCAGCAGAAGAGTCACGGCTCAATATCCCAAACAAATACAACAACCTCTAATCTCCTTTTCTCCATCTCCTGCTGCCCCTCACTAAGTCTATATCTCTACCTGACAGAAGGTAAAGCAATGTCCTGACAGGTAACAGTGCAGCCCAAATGCTGAGATTTCTGTGAGTATCTTTGCACTTTGGGCTTATGGATTCACCAGCAGTACCTTGTGGTGATATCTATTTTAGGAGTTTTCTAAAAAAAAGAAAAAAAAAATTGTTCCTGCAGGAAGAACATGGCACTTACTGCACTGGGTCTAGAGAACAGAAAATAATGGGCCTGCTCTCCCGAGGAGCTCTGGTATCCAGGCTGGGTTACTTACTTAGCTTCAGGGTCATACTCTGCCCAGATCCTTTTAAACTCATCCAGGTGGTGTGGTCCTAAAATGGACCAGTCCCGTGTCAGGTAATCGAAGTTATCCATTATAACAGCTACAAAAAGATTGATGATCTGCAAAAAAGGACAGAGATGATGTGATGGATGAGGCAAGGAACAGTAAGTTCCAGGTTCTCCATGTTAGGTCTGGATTTGGACTCACAAAACTAGGAAGCAGTTGAGGTTAGGGTCTTTATTCCCCCATGCCAGCCTCCCAGTTTAAACAGGAAGAGCCCAGAGGTGGAATATTCTCAGCTGGTTACGTTTTTCTCTCCCCTACTAAAGGGATGAGGCACGAATTTGCTGAATGCTTAGATGTGCTGTGGTGGCTTTTTATTTACCTGTGTCTTTGCCTGGCAGAATGGGGTGGGAGAACCTGGGATTTATCTTCGATAGGCAGTGGGGCTGAGAAAAAAGCCCTTTCTTCTGGCCCAAGACCAAAACTTTTAAAATGTTGCTGCTGTTCACTGGGAGAGTTTTGGGCACTGCTGCCAGCTGCAGAGCGTGTGCTGTCGCTCTGAGCAGTGCCGCACTGCCAACACGGAGCAGATGCAAGTGGGATATGTGTATTCTCACAGTCATTGCTGCTGGCAGGGGAGGAAAAACCCGCTCAGCAGCCAGAAGGAAGGTAGGAGGGAAGGTGGGAAGTGTGGCTGAGGCGTTGCTAGCCTCAGCACAGCCCACAACACACTAATTTGGTTTCCTCATTGAGGGGGAGGGGGAAAGAGCGCTCCTTTGCTGTGCACAAGGATTGGGATTGGAAACAGAGCATCTCCCTGAGCTGCAGGGAGGCAGGGAAGGGGTGTTTTCACTGAAAGGGTGCTGCTGGGAAAGAACCCACAGGGAGATTTCCCCTCTTTGAGATCCTTCTCCCATGCCTTGCTGACGTCTGGGGAGGCAGAGGCTCAGTCTGACGGGGGGAAGGTTTGGGTTGGGTGGACTCACCAGGAAGGCACAGAGCATGTAGAAGCTGATGAAATAGAAGACGGCAAAGCTGCTGCCGCAGGAGTGATCGGCTTCCGTGGAGTTGGCCGGCTCCGACTCCGGGTCGCACTTCTTGTCCGGGAGACACGCCAGCATGATTTCCTGCCAGGCCTCACCTGTGGCACACCTGGGCAAGGCAAAGGGCAGGGGAAGACAGCAGTGACCTTGGGCGTGACAGGGACCAGCACATTAGCAACCTGTTCCTGCTCCCGTGAACATTAATGGGAATTTTGCCACTGAGGTCAATTAAGAGCAAGTTAGGCCGATGGCTTTGACGTCCCCTGGCATGTCTTTCTCCTCTGTTTGGTTTTGTTGCCATCATCAGCGTTTCATTTCTGACTGGCTTTGGCTGCTATTGGTACGGGGCTCTCACCTTCCAACCAGAATCATGGAGATATGTGTGACATGGCTGTGGATTGCATCTAAAAACATCCTTCAAAACTATGACACTGTTGAATTTGTGCCAGCTTCTCACCCTCTAAGCACCCCTCCCTGGCCCCAGCTGGAGCAGGATGATGTGCTAAGCTGAGCTGGGCATGGCCATGCCTAAGCATGAGTTCATCCTGTCCTTTTCCCTGCAAGAAGCCACACTGGCCAGATTTGAACCAAGGAAGTTTTTGATGCGTATCAACATTGGAGAGCACTGAAAACTGGCTTCCTTCCACGTAGGAGGACTTGTCTCCCTCCCCAGCACTGAGCATTACCAGGGTGAGTTGCTGGGGTACAAGAGACTTAATGGACTGGTCATTCCACCTGACATCATTCCCAGGCTCCCCCACTGAAGGACAACATGTTACTACTCACCTCGTGAACATGACACGGTGGAAGGAGATAAGCCGTGCCCGAGAGCAGAGGAATCGTGCTCCCGGGCTGACACAATCCAGAGCTGTCACACACCCACCTGAAAAGCAGCAGCACTGCCTGGGGGAAGGTCTGGAAGTTATTGTTGCGGTTGATTTCTGTGGTGTCGTTCAGCGCAATTTTACCAAACACCTGGCAGAAAGCAGAGGTCTTTTCAGATTAGCCCTGCAAAATCCCCAAACCTCTTGTCACCCGTAGCTCTTGGCCTCACCCTGACTCTGATATTTAATGGAATTTGCTCTTCTATTAAAAAAAAGCTTTCCGCGTGTCTTTCATATTTGTTGTTGCTTCCCTGGCTTGTGTTTTATCACCAGAAAGGCACTCATTTTGCAACAAGAGGCATCTCGTGTCAAAACAAGGTATCCTTCCTTATTCATACACTGAATCCATGACATGGGGCCTTGTTTTAACAGGCACTCAGTTGGGAAGGGAGTCCAGCTGAAAGAAATCAGTAACAGAGAAGAAAAGGCTCCTTCCTTCGTTGCTTATCTCTCTTCGTCAGTGGGAAATGACAGCAAAAGACCAGCGGCTGCAAAGCCTTGAGCTTCCATCTCTGTGGGGGGCCTTGGATCTTCACAAAACCATGTAAAGTGTGCTGCCTTGGATCTGGAATTGTCCCAATGCCTGCCCTGCTATAGTCATGCTCGTCACCAGCAGGTGTTTCAGGGTCCCCCCAGAATGCAGCAGCATGAAGATGATGGCCGGATCTGCCCAGACAAGGATGTCCTAGAGCTTCCTCCCATGCCACACCAACTAGTTCATCCAGCCATGGCACGAAGCCTGCAACCATCAGCAAACCTTTTTAGGGGCCTGTCCTCCGGTGTGAAGTCCCCAGTGCAGCAGATTTTCAGGCTTCTTTGGAAAAATCTTGGACAGCTGTGGTACTTTCAGGCAGTGGGACTGAGAGCTTAACAAGCCTCGTGTGGCAGAAAGGTCTCTGCACAGCACAGTCACGACTATTTATTCCCCGTTGATAACAGCGTGGCAGAGATCTCGGGGGCTGAGAGCTGTAATCTCTCTGTGGCCAAAACAAGCAGCAGGAACAGAGCAGCTCTGAGAGAGCACCCAGCTTCTTTTCGAGGAAATGTCACTGATAATCAGCACCCCGAGAGAAACAATGACCTGGAGAGGAGCACGGGGACAATGGTGGGAAGGCCTTGCCAGACGGGAGGGAGGGTCAGCACATGGCAGTTTTCCTCAGGGGTCCCTCATGGATGCATGAGCCTTCCCCTGCCTGGCCACAGGCAGCACTGACAGCCCCAGCTGCACCGAGGAGGAGCAGAAGGAAAATTCAATGCTCCGAGCCAGCCTGAGCCGAGGCAGCCCATATTTTTCGTTTCAAATGTAGATAAAGGAGCATCCCATGCTGGAAGTCTGATCTTCCTTTCGACCCTGCAGCTTCCCTCACACACGAGGCGCTGGCAGCAGCTGCTGTGGGTGTTTTGCTTTAGGTACCTGGGAGGAGCTGCAAGTGGAGGTTCCTCCCTCATGGCCTCTCCAATCTGTGCCTCCTGGGCCATCATATGAGTGGCTTCATCCATCAGCATCAACTTGGATTCTTTCCACTCGAGCACATCAGGTAGTGAGCCTTGAATGTTGTTACGCTCCAAGTCGTGGCAGCAGCTGACATGAAGTAGTAGGTCTCCTTTATATGGGAAATTCTGATATTTTTATCAGATCTGGTACATCCAGTCTTTCATGGGAGCTGCTTAATGGAGCAAGGGATGATTTTCCTTCCTATGTGTCCCTGTGTGTGAGGGAATTCTGTGTGTCAGCAGGTTCAAGAGAGCTGCACAAAAATGTCTGAGATGCCATTTGGACAAAAAGTGGTAATAACAGGTCTGTGGGCTCTGGGAAAACAGGGAAAATGAAAAAAGTTGGTTTTCTTATTGGAAGGCATGAGGACACGAAGCAACCTAGTAATCTAGATCAATGTGAAAGACAGAGGTATGATCCTCAGGCTGCTGAGATGATTTAAACAGGGGCTTGAGTGTAAGCCAGGGGTTAAACAGGTAACTCAGAACTAGCTGACAGAAAAAGGAGTAGAATTACAGAGTAAAGCATCTGGCCCTGGCAGTGTCCTGATCACTGTAGACCCCATTTGTGTGGGTGCTTGGAAGCCACTTATAATGCTTTGTACAGCAACGTAACACCAGCTTAATACTCTGAAGTGATTTTCTGTATAGCACAGGTAATTCTGTAAGATCTTGGCCATCTTACTCAGGTATTACAGGCAAAAATGCCAAGTTTACATTATGAGCCTAGTAGAGTAAATGGCAGCTGTGATTACCAGGGCTATTGAGATAACCTGTGATAATTCAAGAAAAGGTTAATTTTATTTTCCACGGTGGGGCAGGGTAGATGGCGTCTGGGAAAACATGTGATTATAATAACAGGAAGAAAATTAAAACAAGGTCGCAGAGGTCAGGTGAATTTCATTACAAATTCCGTTGTCTTTGTGAAACCAAGAAGCCTGTCATGTTTGAAGGCCTCTGGAAGCAATTATGCCATGCCTTTCTATACTGTGGCCTCTGGTCCCAGATGGCTGACTTGTCTGAGAACTTTGATTAACACCGAAGTGGAAAGTGAAGCTCAGCTCAAAAAGCGGCACAGCGAATGAGGCTGGGACTGTCACAGACTGTGCCTATATCACACGCTGTCCTCAGTGGTCTGTGTGCAACATCAGTTCCTTGCACAGGTGAATGCTCAGGATGATTCCGAGCGCGTTTTGCAAACTGAATAAGACATCGTGTTGATGCAGCTTCCTGGAGAAACTCTGAGTGCTGGTACATTGGGTCTGATCCCATATTTACCTTCATGGGTGTAGATCAAAAGCTGCTCTTTACAACTCACTGGAAGTTATGCCAGTGTGAAAGAGATGCAAGAGAACATTTTGCTTTGTTCAGTGCAGCATGGCCGTAAGCCCGCTTCAAAAACTGTTTTGAACCAACAAGCAAGGCAGTAGGTCTTCTTGGTGGATATTCCTTCAAGAACGTGGAGGGCAAGCACGTTCCTTTTACTGTTGGCATATTGTGTTCTGCCATTAAACGGGTCAACACTTTTTTGTTTGCTTGCTTTTTTTTTCCGGAGCGTGTTGTGCTGCTGTTGGAAGCACACAGTCAGACGATGTTTTCCAGCCAGGGGTTAGCTGCCACCTTCCCTTACTGGGTGAAAACCCTGCTGCAAGCCCCCCGCAACCACGCATCGATCCGGTTATCCCGAAGCCGCCTTCCCACAGGCACGGCCGAGCTCCCGAAGCATCGCTTACCTGCATCCCAATCACGGCGTAGATGAAGAACAGCATCACTATCAGCAGAGCCACGTAGGGGAGAGCCTGCAAACGAGAGAGGAGGAGAGAGCGCCGTGTCCCCGCCGGGTCCGCGCTGCGGGCTTTGGGGCTTTGGGGCTTTGGGGTGCGGCTGGCCCCGGCGCGGCTCTGTAGTGCGGGCAGGTGGCCACTAGATGCCTCTGAAGGCCCACGCTTGGTTGCCCGCCCAGCCCCAGCGCTAATGGCAATGTGATATTTCCCTGGGTCCAGACTGGCGGAATAAAAGATGCAACAGCTGCAGGAATCCGAATTCAAGGCTTCTGCCGCAATGGCTGGTACCACCCTAAGCGCCTAAAGCAGCACCAGCATCTTCCCTGCTCGGTGTTAGGTGTCTGCCGTGCTCTAAGTGCCGGTGATCAGCTGCTGAAGAGGAAATGCAGAGCCCTGATATGCAGAGCTGCCTCCCGAGGAAGAGGTCAGTGCAATCAGCCCGGTGTTGAGTGCTACCGGTTTCCTCCACCACTAACAGGAATCAGGGGCTCAGGACTCCATAGGCTCAGGCTTTTGAGCAGGAATCTTTTGAAATAAACACTGCTCAGACCAGAGGCTTTCAGAACTTGCTTCAGAAAAAAATGGGTGGGCACATTCATCCTGAAAATGTGAGGAGCACAGTCCCTGATCTGGATTTTGAACACCCAATTTCACAGAATATAACGAGCCTACAACATTACCAGAGGGCTGCAGCACCTCTGCTATGGAGACAGGCTGAGAGATTTGGGGCTGTTCAGCCTGGAGAAGAGAAGGCTCCAAAGAGACCCTAAAGTACCTTCCAATACCTAAAGGGGGCCTGCAATAAAGAATAGAGGGGTCTTTTTCAAGGGCATGCAGTGTTAGGAGAGCACTGTTTTGAAACTGAATGAGGGCAGGTTTAGATTAAATATTAGGAAGAAATTGTTTACTATATGGGTGGGTGAGACATAAACAGGTTGCCCAGAGGAGTTGTGGATGCCCCATCCCTGGAAGTGTTCAAAGCCAGGTTGGATGGAGCTCTGAGCAACCCGGTCTAGTGGAAGGTGTTCCTGTCCGTGCCAGAGTGGTTGGAACTGGGTGGTCTTTAAAGTCCCTTCCAACCCAAACCTTTCTGTAATCCTAGATTCAACACAACTAAATCCTGCAGGAGAAATCGAGGGAATATTTTCACTGGCCACCATGGAGATTTGACTAAGATCCGCATAAATCGTCTCAAAGAGATCTGAATATTAAAATGGCAAAAAATTATCAAATCCTTTAGACAATGTCTGTAATCATCACCTTGAGGCTCGGGGCAGATTCCTCTGGCTTTTGAGGGGGCCAGACAAATTGATATCTTTACCCCACAATGTCACTGGAGAGACCACCAGCTCAGAATTGGGCTCCAAACATTTTGTGGTGATTTGGTTGGGACTTTATAGACACAACACCTAAGAGCTCCTGGGACGGTGTCCAGACAGGACCTGAGGTGTATAACCTTAACAGTACTTCTGTTTTCCGACAGTGCTTCTGTTTTTCCCATCCAAATGGGGATGGGAAAGTGTCTTCTCTCCTGTCTGTCTGCCCCTCCACTTCCTTGTCACGTTCTTCTGCTCAGTCCATTCCTCTCCATTAATGAACCATCCTGCTCATCCCTGCCCCTCGTTCCCCATGGCTCCTTCGGCTCCCCACCTCCCATATTCTACTCTTCTGCCTCCATCCTCCTCTGGCTCTGTCTTTCCCTGGCGTTACCACTTTGTCCCTGTGATTCCCACGGCCCTGCCGTGCCCTCAGCACCCTCTCACTTCCTACTCCTCCCGCTCCCCAGCCTGACCCCGCTGCTGTCTCTGCAGACGGAAACCCCGCCGAGCATTTTCCCACCGCTCTGACCAGTGCCCCAGCTTGTACGTCAGCACTTCGTGCCCCATGCCCGGGGCACGTGGAAGTTACCATGGGATCTAACTCCATGAGTTCCCTGCTTATTAGGCTGCCCTGTGCGAGCAGAGATGCTTCCTGGAAGCATGTGGGGACACTGAAGAGCCTGTGCCAAAGTCTGCTGGGATCCCACATTCTGACAGTGGGAGGGCTGAATTAAGAGCAGCACAGTGGCTATTCTTAGCCACCAAAGGAGCCTCCCGGAAGTTGCAAGAGGAGGAGCTTGGAGCAGAGAATTCCATTTTATAAATGGCTAAAGGCTTTCACGGGAAAAGGCACTTGCTTGCAATGCCTTCTTTTTTTTTTTTTTTCCTCCCCTGCTGTGGAAGATCCCTCCCTTCATACTTTCTCCCACCACCCCACAGCCCTGCCTGAAGTGACTCTCTGATTGAAGAGGTCTGAAGGTCACTGGAGGGAAGTACCAGGTGCTCCCTTTCCCATCCATCTCCTCCTCTCCAGCCATGAGCCGTGGCAAGTTCGGCTCAGGGTGAGCTATTGCTAAGGAGGCTGGAGGGGCACAGGGGCAAGGGGAGGAGAAGCAGGAACTGGAAAGTGTGACTCTGTCCCCTGCATCAGGGATGGCTGAGCTGTGCCAAGGGAATCTCGTTCCTGCGCATGCAAAAAAAATGGTTCCCAGAGGCGCTGCTCAAATAACAACCTGGAAGTTGGCAACCGTGCGAGCAATGGAAAAAGTCACTGCGGTATGGATGGGTCAGAAACCTGCTGGGCAGGGTTAGGTCCTCTGGCAGTCAAGGGGTGCTCAAAATGAGTCCTTTGTGTCAGCCTGGTGGTCTGGCTACCGAGACCACTGAGAGATGCACTGGAAAAAGTCCGTGCTGATCCCCGGCGTGCGCGTGTGCTACTTCTGCTGGCAAGAGACAGAAGCTGCGATCAGCCACGGCACTGCAGGCTTTGGGCCCAGCTTGTGTTGTCGCTGGTGAGGTCTAAGTTTTAAAGTGTGGGTCACTTCCTTTTCCACTGGAGTCAATACAAAAGCTATTGACCATTTACAGCCTCAGTCTGAGGGGTATATAGCTGCTGTTTCAAGACTTGTGTGTTGCACAAGTTACTCTTTCATGCTTTTGTCTGGTGGTGTGTTCTGCGTATTTTCTCAAGTTTAGACCACCGTTTGTATTCCTGCGCTGTGTTTCCCTGGCACTTCCTTTGGATATGCCTCAGCTAACATCCAGGTTGTGCTGGTCCAGTAAATCCAGGTCAGGTACTTTTAAAATGCAGGAATATGCTACGCTTCCTCTCTAACTATAATTTTACTATATGTGGTTAGGTTTTTTCTAGCAAATAACTGTGGTGGTTTTTTTCCTCCAAAGGTGATGATTCTTATCCAGTCTGGTCTCCCTCACTTCCTCTTGTCTACTCTGGTACTTTACCTACCACTGAAATGCAACCTGTCTCCAGGGAAAAAAGCAGCGGCAATTTAATAACTTGGCATTGTTACCAGCTCAAAAGAATAGGGCTAAAAAGGTGAATTCTTCCTGGATGAAAGTATGGAGGCCACACACCTCTAATACTCACTGGAAATCCTCAAAACGAGGCTTAAAGGAAACTTAATTGAGGCCCAGGCCTTCCCCCCATAGCTGTGTATTTCACTTAAAGTTACCCATATGAAATACAGCTCAAATAAGGGAAAAAAAAAAAGAAAAAGATGGGATCGAAGGGTTACAGACAGGCAGTAATTGAGTTGAACTGAACTACTAAGGCTGTTCAGGAGGGTCTCAAGCAATTACTCATGCTTTAAAGGTGAAACTCACACCCAGGCAGTCATTCCCTGCGAGTCCCATTTACTTGAGTCATTCATGCCACTCGTCCCTGGGTGCCTCTGAGCTCGGGCACTGGCGTGAAACATCTCCCCGAGAGGCCACCGAGGGAAACCAAAAGGAGTTAGGTCTTTCTTAGAGATAGGTGAAGGAATACCTGGAAGGACTTGATGAAGGTCCAAAGCAGTGTCCGGATGCCCTCCCCTCGGCTCAGGAGCTTCACGAGGCGCATCACGCGGAAGAGTCGGAAGAAGGTGATTGAGATGCGAGAGTTTTCCTCTGCGTTCTGGAAGCCATTGGCACAGAGGCAGGAGTTACAACAGCACGAGAGCAACGAGGGCCCTGGGCCACAGAGGACGCTATGCCGAGGGTTCACTGCACTGTTCCTCGTCCTGGTTCTGCTCCCTGGGCTTCCACTGCCCGGCACCCCAGGGACAGGCCAAGGCTGCTCCCTGTCTCCCGTGGTGGTGAGCCTGCTCTACAGGGGCTCTCAAGGCCATCAGCCTCTCCCTTCAGCTTGCCTGGGCTTTCAGGGATTAGGGATAGCTTATGCTGCAAACCCCTCCACTACACGTCCTGACACTGGAAAGAAGCAATTCCCCTTTGACCTTGCACTGGAGGAGAAAGACACTTTCCCTTTTGACCTGTCTTGAGCGTTTCACCCCAGTGAGTGCCCCAGCCAGCAGTTCTGGTGGATGTGGTGTCGGGCAACAGCCACGTGCTGCTTGCTCTGCTGGGAAACAGGAGCAGGTCCCAGATTTGCCCCGGGGTGCAAAACCCCACAGGGGCACGGTGTGTGCTGGTGTCACTGGCACTGCTGCCAGCCTGGCTGCCCCTGTGCTGCTGTGGCCGTGCTCCTGAGGGCTGGGCCCCGGTCCCTCGCTCCTGCTGCCCTGCCTTTTTCATTTCTCATGACCCATTTGTATTTCCCACAGTCTGCGCACTGACTTTTGGGTTTTTTTTAAAAACATTTTATTTTGGCTTCGCTGCTACTGTTCAAGCGTGGAGTATTTTAAAATAGTCTTTCTTCTGGCCTGTTTTTTCTCACAGCATCTGCTTTGTCCCTAAGCGTTTTCCCCTGGGGTTGTAACCAGCTCTGACGTTCCTCAGCCTTCACATGTGTGAAGGCAACATCCATCTGAGGGCTGCTGCAGCAGCAGGCTCACCTGGCCTTGGCAGAGGACTGGCTGCCTAGCTCAAGGGCACAGCAAATGCCACGTTTGCCAGTTTGTTAACCCCCTAAAATACTGTGCTGAGCCTGTGGAGCTGGTGCCTTCCGGTAGCAGCACTGTGGGAATGTGACCTCCTGTCACAGGGGGAGATAACACTGTCACCCTGCCACTTGACCTGCTGCGGAGCAAAGTGCATGGAAACCCCCTCTCTGTCCCCACCCAGGCTGCAAAGACTGCAGTTGGAGTCTAAACACCACCGAAAGAGCAACATTTAGGAGGAAGAAACAGTGCAGATCACCCCTGCTGTTAACTACTCACCACTGTGTAAACCGAGAGAGAACAGACCCTTTGGATTTCCTGTCACTGGGCAGTGAAAACAGCAACTGCTTGCCTGTCTGCTTCTGATAAAACCCAAGGCACAGGAGCAGCCTGGGTGGATGTTTCTGGGATTAAACGTCCAGAGGCACATGTGTACCTGTGTGTGCTCCCGTTTCTGAGCCAGGATGAGCAGATTGGTGCTCAGCTCTGTCCCTGTCCCTACGCAGGGGCCGTAGCTGTGTGCTGGGGTGTGACAGAGAGCTCAGCACCATGTGCAGCAGTTCAGGATTGCACCCAGCTGCAGTTTGTCTGTCTGTCTGTCTGTCTGGGGTGTGTCTGTCACCAGGTAGCTTCCTCCAGTCTGTGACAGAGGCTGACACTCGCTGCCCATGGAGTAACTGGGTGAAAAAGATTAGGGAAACAGGCTGTGTCAAGGAAAAGCCTGAGTGCTCCCTGCACCTCACATCAGCCTTGTCTGATTGCTTGGGCATCAGGCTGTGGGCTTCAGTGACTTGGAGGCAGTTGCTCTGAGGTGAAGGAGGGAATTTGGCCTCCAAGGAACCAAAAATCATGGCACTGAATACTCTCAGCGCTACACTCCCAGAGGGATAACTGTAAGGCCAAATACCTCTCCCAGTCCTATAGAAGCCAAGCTCTAATACCATCTGAAACAGAGCTGAGGGCCAAATTTAAAGGTTGTGTGGATAGCAATCCTGTTGTTGTTGTGGCTAAAAACCCAGTGTTTTCTTATTCTACCTGCTGTTCTTCTTGTTGGCTTGGCTCTCTAGGTGGCAGCAAGTTGGGATGTGGGTCTGGACAGAGGTTTTAGTATTCCTTTGTCCTCCCTTGCTGAGAGGAGGCAGCTACTGTAGGCAGAAATTTATCTCCGCCCTCCCAGCATCCTAGAGCAGGCAAAGTCTAAGCAGCAGATAAAATAGAACAAACTCCTCCCTGATGCAAATCTGCAACTTACTGGCATCAAACCACTTAGCCAAAAACTCAGCAATGCCTCAGAAGATTACAGTCGTTTTAAAACTGGGTGGCTATAGATTAGCTGATGCTTGAGTAGCCCTGCTTGCTTCCTCCTGGCTTTCATCCAGCTTTTTGAAGGCATATCCTTGCCAGAGGAGGGAGGTTCTGCAGAGTGGCAATCCAGAAACTGGAGTTACTGCAGCTCTCTTGGGGTGGTGTGGGAACTGCCTTGCACACCAAGGCAGCGGAGTGTTTCGTGCACCATTGCACTGCTTTTTTTTTTTTTTGTGCAAAATACGAACTCAAATGTTCTAGTGAATCACCTCATTGAAGAGGAGCTTCAGAGTCCCAGCGCTTTCTTTTCTGGAGGCTTGGACATGAAGTCACACTGCAAACTCATTCAGCGTCACATTGATAGTGACACAGGGACACGGTTTGTGGCTAACAAGAAATCTTACCAGGTCCAGTTCTCTCTTGGTGGTTCATTAGAAGGCAGAACGACAGTTAACTCGACCAAAGGAAAGCTCAGGATGCACAAGAGATACACATGTGCAGCATATCCACAGCTCATGTGAACACCAGACTCACACCAATACACGACATGGCAGCTTCATGCACAAATAACTAGGCTGGGCTTGGAGAGAGAACTCGTGATCACGGAGAAGAGAAAAAAGGAGTGTGTTAGAAAGAGTGTCACAGAAGCTGGGAGGGTGGTCTGTATTTTCGGTCTTACCATAGAGGAAGAGCATTGGGTATGTTCAGCTGGCTTTAAAGAAAGGCAGACAGAAATAAGCTGTAATAAGTCTCCAATCAAGAGCCCTAGTAAACTAGGTCTTGGCTAACACAGGAGCAACAAAATGGCAGAAGAGGGCAAAAGGGAATTTGAAAGAAATGCACAAGAGGCTGGGCTCATTCCCTAGGATGCCCGGGATCAACGCTGGCCGTGGCAGAAGTACAGCTGCCACTGAATTGGATGTAAGCTCTCTCCACGACCACATGTGAATCACACCCAGTGTCTCCTGAGTGCGGGACACCCTGGCATCCAGGCAGTGGAGGTGCTGTACTGGTAAAATGTTTCTTGTATCAAACTGCTATGAGTTCAATACAGGGGCTGATTTAGCTCTCCAGCTCAGATCCAGGCATTGTCTGCACAGGGACCAGCCAGCTTCTAGTGCATCCGTCTGATTTGCAAACCCATAATATCCCAGTGCTAAAGCAAAGCTTTCTGTTTACATATCCCCATTCCCTTACACAAGTGGGTGAGACAACGGGAGAGTCTAACTGGCTCCTGGCAACCCTACAACGCCCAGCACCAGCTGTGCAAAGTGGGTTGGTGCAGCTAATTAGCTCGCTCTACCTTCACCCACCTCACAGCAAAGCCCTAGGGACCCAGTGGATGTGTTCTTGGAGGAGCTGAGCTGAGCCGAGCCCTGGTCACGCCTGGAACAGTCAAATTGCTGCAGATACTCTGCCTGACATTCCTTGATTAACCTCTGGGGCCATTCCCAATACTGAGAGCAATTCTAAAAAATACCCAAGGCTGCAAGTATCCTTCGGTGTGAGAAGCGGAATTGTGAATTAAATAATACTGTCCTTATTAGGAGTCCTTCAGTTCAATAGTAACGTAATCCTTCAGGCCTAACCTCTACCATATGCCAAACCTGCCTGCTACTTTAGCAAAGTGGGAACTGATGTATTTCTTCTTCTGTCAGTGTCAGAATTCCCCCCTAGTGCCACGGAGGACTCCTGCAGCATGCTCCTGCTCTCCAAGGATGCTGCAGTAATCAAACTGGCACTGTATTACCTAAAGAAAACTGTAGTTTGGATGCACAGCCTATTTGGTGATTCAGGCAAAAGGAGAGCAATTAAAAACCCAAGGTAGACCTACTCATATAATAATTTGGGTTAACTCATTGGTTTGGTAGTGTCAGCTTTCATTGCTTTTATCCTCCTCTTTCACATGTTTGCTCTTGTGCTTTCAGATCACATACAGGCAGAAGTTGGCTTGAATACCAAATAAAGAAGCAGTGCCCATAGAGACGTTTCTTACGGGTCAGGCATAGATTTTGATTTTGTGTTGCTAGGCAAACATCTTTCCAGCAAAGCGTTGCTCTGTCCCATCCCCCTTCCTTTTTCTAGTTCTGCAAATCACCTTTTCTAACAGTAGAAGGACCCTTATTCTGCTACTTGCTGCATTCCTGGTAGAAGGTACAAAGGCACTTCAAAATAACTGAAGGAAGCCTAAAAATTTTCGGGATTCTCCATCCTTCCTGGCTGACAGCATTGGTGCATCTGTGACTGACAGGCTGAAGAAGCCTCTTGAGGTGCTGTGGGATATTGTGCCTCTATTGTCATTTCTTCTCCTATTCCCTGAGCTAACTGGCCTGTGTTTTAAGATGTGGTTAAAAATGTAGCAAAATTTTATCACTGCCTACGTTAGAGGCTCAAAAGCAGCACGGGAAAGGCTCTGCTAATGCTGGCGGGTGGGATTTGTACAAACTGGGGCACTGCGGGCTGAGGTTCCTGCTGTGCTCGTGCACAGTGTGTGAGTTCATGAGGGGGAAATCAACCCCCAGCTCGGGGTTGCTGAATACCTTTTCTGATATCCACAAAGGTTTCGGAAAGGAGACAAATCCTTCCGCCTGTGCCAAATAGTCACCCCATGGACCCGAGCACAGATACCTGAGAACCCGTTACTGGAGCTTTCAAGTGTGGCCATTCTGGACTCTAAAGCTGAGAGAGCTACTGCGTGGTTATCCAAGAATCTTCAGCCTTGCCAGTGATGTGGGAATGCCAATTTTAGGACAAGCACAGGCAACTGGCACCTGAGAATGTAGTGGCCACATCAGTTCCCAGAGACGGAGGCATAGCGACAAGAACTTGGAATTAAAGCCAGTGTCTATTGCCCATCTGAAATGGACAGGATTTCATTTCTACAAACCTCAGAACAATGTGGAAAAACAAATCCTTATTTGTTTAATGTCTCTGAAAGAGCTTTTGGAGAAGCTACAGCACTGAGCAGAAAGCATTCTTGGCTGTAGTGTTTAATTTGCAGCCGTCCCTGCTCCTGCGTGGGGTTTAACTTGCAAAGGAACTCCAAGCCTTCCGTCCTGTCCTTCTCTTTTGGGGGCGTGAGTAGCGTGAACATAACGAATGGGAAATGTCCACAGCAGGGAGATCAGTCAGAGATGATGTTCTGGGCAGTTTCCCTCGTACAGAAAAGGGATCTCAAGTATAAATCACAAGTCCAAGGCCATATTTAGAGTGATATAGAAGGGAACCTGCAGGCTGAGTGGGAAAAGAAACATCTGAGGCAGGATGCACCAGTGCAAAGACACTCGGGGGGATGAGTGCAATTAGAACTGTTTGGGTATTTTTTTTCCTTTCTTTTGATGTCACTATATTTAAAAAGGCAGCAGAGATGCTAAGGAGCAGAAGAGGCCAAGAAAGAGAAGAGAAGGCTCCAGAAGCCCAAGTAAGAATTCAGTAGGATAAAGACTGAGTGATCCCTGAAACATGTCTGAAAACCTCCTCAGAATATTGTTGCCTGCATACATCTCATTCATCTTCAGTGCGTTCCAGAACACCGGCTTTTTAGACAGAAAAATTGCTTGAGCTGCTGCAAACCTGTGAGCATCCTTAGAGCAGGTACAGGCATGAAAGAGAAAGGCAAAGCTTGTGCCCATCATGAAGTCAGCATCCCAGGTAAGGAAGTCCCTGGGAAAGAAGCCAGGTTTATTTGATGGAGAGATACTTAAAATCCCAGAGACCACAGCACTGGATAAGGTGACTATGCTCCTGTTACTCATGCTCTGCCTGGGTAGGTGGGAGCGAGGTTCACTGGGGACTGCTTGCAAAGAACACAACCCCTCCAGGTCCTGTTGAACCTCCACAACGCCTCACAAATCAAACTTGGTGTCTGACACTGCCATCAAGTCAAGGAAAAAGTTTTTCATGGGTTGTGCTTTGGAAGCTAGGAGAGGATAAAATCTGCACTCCAGGAGAACCAGTCTCAATCTTTCGAGAACAATATGTAACAGAGTCAATATATAATAGGATATTTATGCTGCAATGTAATCCTTTCTGAAATTCTGAGAAGGGATGATGTGGCTTTTCAGACCTGTAAAGACAGCAGCAAAAATATGAGCAAAAAGTCCTTGTATAGTCATGGCAGTATCAAAGTTCCCTGAAATATTCATGGCTTAGAATATCTTACAGATAAAGATTTGGAAGAAAACAATGGAGTGTGCTAATAAAAAGATTCAAATGAAAGTTTCAGTAGAAAATTCCTGACAAGAGATATTAATCCCACCTCATCCTTGTGGAACAGTGGAGATGGAGGACCATGTTGGGAGGTTTCAGTCCCTTGGGGCTTTTGGCTGGTTTGCTGCCAACTGAAATGGCTCTGCAGAGAAGCAGCAGCTGGAAATGCCTGAAAGGGAGCTTCATTAGGTCTGTACAGTATATATTTAATCCATATTACCACGGGGGCTCCTCGGCTGCTGGGTGAGTATCAGTGCCTGTTCAGTAGCTGTTGAAGCCTGACTGCCCTGAGATGACAGGACAGGCAGGCAGCATTCCCACTGCCAGCACTGCTGATGGTAGCAATTCTTTTACACCACAGGACACACTGAAGATGAGTCCAACTCCCTTGGAGGGGTTCCAGCCTTTGCTAGGAAGTCCAAACTGATTTTTTCCCTGGTGTTTGAGGAGCAAAACTTCCTTGCTGATAGTTTTTTACTTTCTAACAACACTTCCATTCGTAGGGAGGAATCTCTTTTCGCAAGAGAGAATTCAACCTTGATGTTGTGGAGAGCATTTAAGCAGCTGAATGCACAACGTTATTTTTGCTTTGCTAGAGTTGTCTCAGTCAATGCAGAGCCTTCTAGTTATGCCTGGTAGCCCTAGGTTAGAGGAGATGGGAGGAAATGCGTGTTTGAGATGCTGACACCACAATATGACAGAGCAGCTTCGTATTTCTCAGGAGAACGAGTGGTCAGGTGCTTTTGCTGCCTTTTGTGATGAACAATCTGTAATGGCATTCCTCCACTGAGGAAGCTGTGGCTCGTGGCTGAAGCTTTTAGGAGCCCACGAAGAGCAGGTGGTTGTTGGTGATGGGTGTCTGCTAAGGTATTTCCTTGATTGCTGTTGAATTTGGAGAATGAAGTTACCCGTGAAGATGCTGCATCTGTTGGAAACTTGATAATTGGTCTGTCAGCCTTGTCCCACGAGGAACGGGGTGATAAATGGCCACTTCTTGCTTTTTTCTCCTCACTGCAGGAAGGGTGCCTCTGAGAATCCTCTCTGCAGAGCTTGCCTGAGCGGGCTGAAGTGTTGTGTAGCTAGTTTGCATTTGTAGGATATCAGTATTTTCTACACCAAGGTCTTTGTATATAGGAGGTCTCCTCCAAAAGTCCTACTTCAGCCATGCTGCCTTTGTGACTTTGGACACAGGATGAAGGGTGGAAAGAGACATTCTGGGGAAATGAACTCATCAAAACCATGGGTAAGGTGTGGAGGGGAATTAGAAGCACAAATAAGGCAATGACAAACCACGCTGCTCTGCTGGAGATTTTTCCTTCCCATATGTGGTTACACTGAGATGGGATCTGCAGGGCTGTGAGTTTCAAGAAGAACAATAATTTACCAAAGTATGGGAAAAAAAAGGAGGTTTGGAAGTTATCTGTGCCATGGACACGTGGAAAAAGAAGACGTGAGACGTCCTCTTGTATTTGTAGTGTCAAAAACCTGAAGTGACCTCAGGAGGCTGAGTTGCACAAGTCTTTGTGGAGAGCTGGAAAAAGTCAGGGTTTCAAATGATCTTTTTTTAAATCTTTTTTTCCCCTGCAAAAATATTTTCTGTTAGAAGAATGCTGATGCTGAAAATCAAATGTTCTGTAGAAACATGCCAATTTTGAAACAGGCATTTCAGAAATGTAAGGTTGAAATCTCACATTTTGTCCTCACACATTTTAATTTGGTTTGCATTTCCATTATAAATCATATATAACTAAGAAAAAAAAATCAATGCCAGATTAAACTGCTTTTACTTTACTTAAGCATATGTTTTGAATCTTGATTATTTCAATAGATATGATCTTTTACTGAAAGTTTTTCATCTTTAAATTTTCCTTCTATTTTAAAACAGAAAAAAGTGTCACAGGAGGCTTTTGGAAACAAAAAAATTGAGCCTCCCTACAGCTCTAATCTGGGCGAAGCACTAGAGGCTTTTTTGGATCATTTAATGCCTATTAATAAAGGGCACCATCTCACAGGAAAACAGGGAATTGAGGCTGCTTTTACTGGGCGAATGGTGAACACCTTGTTGATTTCCCTGGAAAAGGCTCTGGGTGTTCCAGTGCAATATAACATGCTGAGACTCAGCTCTGCAGAGGAGACTGAGCTCTCCTGCAGCAGGGGAGTCACAATTTCATTTGTTGCAATGAGGGGAATTAGGAAAAATGCGACGTCTGCAGTGAGGTTTGCCATTACATTTCTGCCTGCACTAACTCGTGGTTAGCCACCAATAGCCACCAAGTGTCAGCTCATCCAAATGCAATATATATGCATTTATACTTCGCTGATTCCACATGATCTCACACCTCAGGGGAAACATTACCATATCCCTATGGAACAAAAGCCTGTTTTGAATACAGTTAATAAGGGCAAGGTAACTTTTAAAGCAAATAGATCCCGCAGCTATCAGTTTTTTCCCCTTCATTTCCCATGTATTCTAAGATTTTGAAATTCTAGAGCTTGCTTTTCTAATTAGCTTCAAATATGCAAATCATACCAATTTGAATAGCTTATTAATTAATTTCACATATATATATATATATCCATGAAATTGTCAGACAGTAGTCTTATGGTTCTAAGTGCTTAAGGTAAATATAAGGAAAGTCAATTGCTTTAATTTGGTTATGCAGATTACCCTAGATTGACAATTAGAGGACAAGTAATGAAAGGGCTGCTTTTTTACACGGCTAAAAGCTCTATTTTTTTCCCCACGACTTTCAGAAAAGCAGAACAATTGGTAAAGTATATCTATGCAAATTATTCTTAATTTTCAGGATGTTTTAATAATCCTTCTCATTAGCTCTGGGTAATCAAGTTTTGTGGTAATCAAGCCTGGGGGGCTCCTGAGAAAGAAGCAGATACTAACCACTATCAGAGATGAGGTGCTTATCTTCAGGTACAGGCACTGGTCTGACTCAGAGGAGCAGGTGCAGCTTGCCTCACTGTCATCATTTCTGTTCTGTGGGACAGGCAGCCAAAAGAAGCCCTGGAACATCTGGATGAGAAGGTGCTGAAGATAAACTGAGCCATGAAAATGAATGTTGAAAGGCTGCTTGTGTGCAGGACCTTTTACTTCTGTTTTACAGGTAGAGTGACTTTGAGGATTTTCTGTTTGAGTAAGAGAAGAGAGGTTTTGCTGATTTGTGCACCTCTGCCAGGAGCCATGTGTGATGAACTTTTTTTCATTAAACTTGCCTTTTCATTTGACCAGTTCTTGATTCACAGGGCAATGGCTCCCAGAGGAGATGATCAGTCTGTCCCAGCCTGCGGGGGACGACCTTGGGGACAGAACAGACCACTGAGCAAGAGTGAGAATTTAAGTTCCCATATCTCTCCAGCTTTCCTCAGTTTTATTACCATCCGTGCCAACAGCGTCCTCATTGCTGTTCCTGAGCAGTCCAATGTGCTTCACTGCATTTCCTAAGGCAAATTAACATGGCTTTTGAACATCAAACTCAGCAGCGTATTTATCACTGTGTTGGAAAGGGCAGTCTTCTTTTCTTCCTCCTCTTTAGAACGATTTATGCTCTGAATTACATTGTTTATTGTTCTCTTCCATTTTTTTTTCATTGTCTGGGAGGGAAGAGGGAGAGAAATCTGTGGGACAGGTTTTCCAAAAGGAGCACAGCCTGTATCTGGTTTTGACTCATTCCAAATAACAGTTACTTTCACATCCAGGTTCTCCCATCCCAAACATCCAAATAAATCCCTCATCTTGACTTCTTATCTGTAGCACTGTTGTGAAAGCACAGCTGCTCTGGAGGGCTGCAGGCAGGGAGATGTTCCCTGACACACTTGGCCTGCTCAGGTTCTTGTGTACTAAGACCATGACACGGATTTTGATGTCAAAATAAAGCAGAAGAAAGAGACTGTTCAAAACATTCATAGCAGTCCTAATGACTTTAAAGACACGCTGTTGTGCACTGTGTAAGAACTGGTTTTTCCATTTCTTGTAGCATCCCACAGCCAACATTGGAGATGAGAATGGCAACAGAGCTCTTCTCTGAGATGAATTCCCTGAGCCACTGACAGGCAGGAGCTTTGTGTCCAGCACCACTGGCACTGAGAGGGTGTGTGACATCTACTGCTTTCTTCCCTGTAGGCTGGTGATTTGAGGAATTCAGCAAACTCCCGGAGGCATGTCCTTCTTCTGCCGTGGCTGTGCTTTTCTTCTGTTCACTGGATGTTCGAGCACTTCGGCAGGTATTTGTTAATTACTTCTGAATTAGCAGATAGGATTTCATGGTGTGGGAAAAGGACAAGGAGGAAGGAAAAATGAAGAAATGAAGAGCAGAGTGAAACTTGGCCAACCTAGTGTATTGGTGTTTCTGGGGTTTCTCTGGGCAGCCTCAGGCTGAAAGGAGGAGGGAGACCTTTGGACTTTGTAGGGTTCCAGGAGCACATGAATCCGGAAGGAAGCTTCAGTAGCATCTTTCTTGAACTGTACAAGTCCTGTATAAGCGATGGGGAATTACACTGGTGCTGTTAAGGTCGGAAGGAGGCAGCAAAATCCCCGCTCCTCAGTATAACTCTGGGGACTATCAGAGCCAGATGGAGACTGGACCAGGAGCAGGTTTTTCCAGGAAGGAAAAGCCACCAGCTGAAAGATTCCACGTGCAGTGCTGCCAGGATCCATCCTTTGGGAAGCCCAAAGGCTCTGCGACAATGTGAAGATGTGCTTTGATGAAGGTGCTAAAGAAACTGCTGGTGGAAGCAGGAGAAAACCCAATCCACCTTGGTTCCAGAGCAGCAGGACTGTGGATTGCAAGAGGCTCTGGATGACTGCAGGTGAACTCTCAGCCCTTGTCAGTTTTGTATAATTAATCTTTGCTCAAGGGAGGGTATCCAGAGATACCAGCAGCCCAGACAGAGAGTTTGTTATGGACCATTTTCATCTGAGATTTGTAGCAGCTAGTATTTAATTCCCAGTCTGCGTCTTTTCATTGCCTTTTAAATTAGAAAGTTATTTAATGTTGATGCAGAACATTTCCTAGAAAAAAAACAACCTACGGACTCATATTGGATTTCTGTATGATAATATGGGATACAATAAAGCCTACGAGTCATTCTGGGATTTGAAATGCCAATCACAGGCGTTATCAGAAAACATTAGAAGTGGTCATATGGAGACTGGGGATAGATATTACAAAGCTACTGAGAAAGATTTTCTTGTTCTACACATCATTCCAAGAATAAATGCTTATTGATTTGATGAATTCTTTGGTAAAACAAAACAAAGGTAGGGGTAGTTTAGATGATATGTAATGCTCACTGTGTGTGATTTACTATGTTCAAGTATGGTCAGATTCAGAGTCTCAAATTCCCTGTCTCTAAACATCAATTTGTTTCAATGTTTTTCTATTAACAAGTGTTTCTTTACAGCTGAGGCATCTTTGCCTTCATGTCTGTTCATCTTATGTAAAGACGCCTGGCTTTGGATGAAGGAGATTTTCTGCCAGCCACTCAGACAAGGCTCAGCAGGCAGCACTGCTGGCTGGTGTCTCTGAGCTTCAAAGTGGAGCTGGAGAGACCGACTGGGATGTGACCAGCTGGGATGTCCCGTCACTCTGCAGCAGCAGTTAGAGCCAAGTCCCATTTTTTGGCCATCGATCAGCTGGCCATAAGCAGCAATCCAGTCCCTACAGCTTGGTCATCTGGACGCAGCAGGGAATGGGTCCCATTTAGCAGATGCCCAGGAAGATGTATGAAGCAGAAGTTGTTTTGTTGGCGTGTTGTGCCAGGCAGTCTCCACGAAGAACAGACCAGGGAGCGAAGGTAAGAGCACAGCCATTTTAAAATCAGATGTCTGTTACAAAATAATAAATAAAACACCCCTCTTGTGTTTGCCTGGCTGGTGCATGAGAGTGTAGAGGAAGCAAGGCAAGAGCTAAATGAGGGTGCTATATTGACTACATTTATATGTGTTTACCTTTGATTACAAATCTGGGTGAGCAGCAAAGCCCCCACAACTGGGTCTGTATTTAATGGGAAGCCTGTACATTTGGGTTTGCAGACTGGTACCAGCACCATGCTGGAAGGCTGCCCAGTGCCTGGCACAAAAACCTTCACCAAGGGGAGCAGCTCTTCCCCTGGACTGCTGGGATCTTGGCTGAAGACAGAGAGGAAAAACTAGTGCTGCGTAAGATAGATGGGAACTTCCTACTGCCTTGCTGAAAACCTCTGCTGCCCAAGCCTTCAGCAAAATTTGGAGAAAGCCACTGGGGAGAAGAAGATGGGGGAGAAGAGCAAGTTGAAGAGGAAAACGAGTAAAATGCTTGTGTGTGTCTTCCCTTCTTCATTACCTCTGTTGCTTTCATTGCAACTGGCAGTGCAGGCTGGGACCAGTTAGAATTTCTCTAAATGTGCACGATAGCACAAGATGGTGCACATGGTGAAGCCCTGTAGCACCGATCTAAGAACTCTTGTGATTTGCATGAAGAATAGGAGCTTTTGCAGCAAAACTGAGTGAGTGAAATGCAGGGGATTGTGCCCTCTCTGTTACTGCAGCCTGTGTACGGAGAACAGCGACGCTGGAAAATTCCTGGGGCATTCTCAGCAAGGTAGGTCTGAGAAAAAAGAGAATTAAACACCGGAAACGTCTTTCGCTGCTTCAAGGAATTGCCTAAGATGACAGAAGCAGCTGGATTTGAACTCACACAAGCACCTTTTTGACCATCTAACTTAGGGTGCTTAGGGATCATTAATTAATTATTAAATTATTAAAAAAATAATTAATTAATTAAAATAATTCAGAGATGATCTAAGGACTCAAGAGTCACAGATTTTTCTGTGGATTCATATAAAGATACAATCTCTGTTAGAGTTCAGGGAAAGTTAAAAGAAACTTTTGCTAGGCGAAAGGAATGATTTATCCTGGCTAGCAAGCCAATGGAAAAATATAATCAGCTTGGGGTAGCTCTTTTTAATTTGAGTGTTTTAACTAGCTTTGCGGAAAAACACATTGGAATTAAAAGGAAAATGAAATATAACTGGAATATATCACAGATGTTGATGCCAGAATATTGTAGTGGGTT
Source organism: Melanocharis versteri (assembly GCA_013397845.1). Taxonomy (NCBI): domain Eukaryota; kingdom Metazoa; phylum Chordata; class Aves; order Passeriformes; family Melanocharitidae; genus Melanocharis; species Melanocharis versteri. Next base: position 434,504 of record VZTG01007655.1, read on the forward strand.
TTTTCTTCAAAGTGCTGTGATAGGAAAATGACAACTAAAATTAAATACTGGCCAGAAAATCTAGATGTTGCCTTTTTAAAGAGCTCTTTGTACTGAAATATAGATGTCATACACTGATTTTTGCTATTGAACCAACACAGGACAAGGTCTGTGGTTCTTTGTGTTCCTACTATTAGCTTTTACTGTTATTGTAACAATAATTTACAGTCAAATAAGAAAACAGGACTTCTTCTCTACAGGCCTTAAAACCCACCAAGGTTTTGGGTATGTGCAAGCCTGCACTAATTAAAAGCACAATTCACTCCTCAGGGCAGTCAGTGAGGTGCTGTGGCCCACCATCTTACACATTTTTCACTCAGAAGGACTCCAGACAGGTTTGTGCATCACGTCTTACAGTCATAGGGCTGTCTAACTTTCTTTTTGCTGCTTTCACATTTAGCTTCTAAGAATTTGTTCTCCTGGATTCTTTATCTTCTGTTTCTCCTATTTCGATTAACGAGAATGTGTGTGGTTAAATTTTTCCAGTAAGACAAATTTATTTTTATGCTACTCTTAAGTCTTCCCTGCATTAAAATACATCCTGATTTTTCTGTGGGCCTGGAATAATGTCAAAGCCAAGTACAACAATTTTGTGGAAATCACAATATTGAGGTACTTCCTTAAAATTGGGTAGTATGAAGAGTCTTTCAAAGTGGGAACTACATGCCTTCTTCTTATAGTGCTAACACTGCTAGCAACAGCTCAAATACTCAGGTAAACTGAGGAAGGACTCATTTGCATTTACTATCCCCTTTTTTTGCAGAAAATACATACTTTTTTTCTGATCGTCCATATTTCATATAGATTTCCATACAGAAAAAGTTGTGCAGTTACCAAAATCACCTCTTTTAAAGGTCAAATCACATTATGAACTCTGGAAATGCACTCAAAATACCAACATTTTAAAGACAAGAGATTAAAAAAAAAAAAAAAAGAAAAAGAGGCCCCATCATCATGACAAATATATACATAAATAAAAGGAAAAATAACCCTGTTCAAACATGGTTGTGGTTGGAAAGTCATACCATACTTCTTTTTCACCAGTGCAGGGTGATAAACATGCACTATAATTGTTGATTAAGCATGGGAGGTGATCAAATCCAAATTGATCTAAGCCTAATCTGCAGAAGAGTTCAGGGCAGCTCTTCTGATGTTCTTCAAAGGCAAAATAAAGCACTTGCCACTGCTACAGCTCACAACCATGCTTCAACGTGGCTTCCTACAGCTGGGGCCACCGTGGTGCGTTACCTGAATTATTCCAATGATAAAAACACCACCAGATATTAAAAAAAAAGAAAAAGCAAACGAAATCCACCCTCCCCCTCCCAGCCCCCAAAATTTTATCAGTATCTTTTCCAAAAAGAAAACAAGTCATATTTACATACATATACACGCACACAGGGAGAGCTCAGGACTACGGACAACTTCTGGGATGGCAGCAGTAAGGGTGCGACAACACAAGATGTCAAAAGAAGCCACTGTGCTTCTCCAGCCCTTTGCTACGTAATTTGGAGGCCTCTGCTACCCAGATGGCATTGGAGAGGGAGAGAAAGGAGAGTTGGGAGGGAGATGTTTTCTGCCTCTTCCGGAAGGTTTGGGCAATCGAGCTTGCGAGTTGTAGGAATTGCAAAGATTTGCGCCCGGCGGCAGCCGACGGCCGAAATCTGAGCAGCAAAGGGCGTGGAAGCGGAGAGGACCGGACAGGCAGAGAAAGACGGACAGACAGACAGACGGACACAGCGACAGAGATGAATGGCAGTCCCAAGCGAGGTGCAGGCGGGATGCGTGTCGTCCTTCCCGCGATCCTTGCTCCCTTGGAGGGGTGTGTGCGCGGGGCCGTGCCGCAGGGCCCACCGCCCCAGTCCTCGCGCAGGCCGCGCGCCTGGGCGAGGACTGCGGGGTTCGGGCCGCTGCTTCTCTGCCTTCGGGCACATTGGTCGAGAGGGAAAATGAACTCGTGAGGTTTAGTGTGGCTGGAGACGGGGGGGAGAGGAGAGCGAGGGAGAAAAGGAAGAAAGGCGGGGTGTGGGTTAAAAGGGAGGAGTGCAGGAGAAGGTGAGAGGGAGATTTAAGTATAGGCTTTCAGATATTCCAAAGAATGGGAGCAGGAGCCCATGGCAAATAATATGAAGCCTCTTGACACCAAAAGCAAGATGATTGTAAAAAAAGGCCTCATGCGCCTGGTTTAAGCCTGAGCTGCTTTGCGTCAGAAATAAAACAGACTAAATGAGAAATCACTGCACAGGTCTCCAAGTCTTGGGAACTCAATGCTTTGGTATTTCTCTGGCCCTACTGCACCAGTACTCAGGATTCAATCAAGCTGCAACCCTCTGCTGACTTCCTAACAGAATTTAGAAACCTTTCCAGATGTGCGAGATATAAAGTGCTCAGCTCTCCTGAACACCTGATGGACGAACACCAAACCATTACCCAGCAGGCTTGGGCAAAACGGACCTGACTGACATTTTTTAGGGCAGTAACACACCAAGGTGGGGTTTGGGCTTCCCTAACCTTCTTCAGAGGGGTGCTACTTCCTGAAGCACCCAAGTCCTGTGTCTCCCCAGATGCCCACACACAACACTGCACTCTCCTCCTGCCATCTCTCCCATCAAAACCCCACCATTTCCATCAACCCTCAAACCACTCGCCACGTTCACTCTTTGGAAAACCTGTGCTGCTACAACAGGAGGGCATTTTATGCACGGAAATATTCCACTATTTCACAAAAGCCAGCAAGTCACCGGTTCTCTACCCCTGACGGTCCTCATCTCATAACCGTGCTCACCCCCTGGCTCATCACATCTGCATCGCCCTGTGTACCTGTGCCAGGTAACTCCTCCTCCCCCGTGCCTCCTGCAGTGTTCACAGACACACTCAGACACGCAGCCGTGGCCCTGGAGGCACAGGCAGGGTGGATCCCAGTCCACGTGGTTTGCTCAGCCATCCTCATGCACCCCCAAGCACATGATGAACACAGAGGCACCTGCACATGCAGACACGCTCAGAGGCACCGGCAGAAGCCCCCAGAGACAGGCTCACAGAGGGGCACAAACCCTCCCTCCCTGCCACCCTTTCCAGACAGACAGACGGACTCAAGCGCACGACACCCCCGGTGTCACCGTGGTGCTCTGGGGACACGCGTGCTCCCACCTGGACGTGCTCTCACACAGGTGCAGGCCGGGAGCTGCCCACTGCAGCTGCAGGAGCAGCCCCTCAGCCAGACAGGGGCTCATCCAGCTCAGCGGGCACTGCCGTGAGCATTGCTTTGGTGGCAAAAGAAGGCTGAGCCACTGTCCCTTTGGTCTGACACTGGCAGGGGGAAGGATGAAGGGAAAAGGACCCTACAGATCAAGGAAGTGTCAGTTTTCCTCTCCGACCGCGAGGAAGGAGGTCACGTTAACAGCTTTCCCAGTGACTCAGGGCCTGACTGTTTTTCTTCCATTACTTTGGGCACTGTAGCACAGCACAAATCGAACTTGATTTCCCCGTTTGATACAGAGCAACAAACAGTAATGAGCAACTTTCTTTGCCTGGAGGAGGGGACAGCAGGCTGTTAGTCACCTTTACAGTACTCAACTCCAGGCTGTGTCTGCTGATGTGGGGAGGAAGGAAGTGCTAGGCTGTGCTTGGGGCTACTTCTGGGATGATATAGTCCAAACCTGCTGGGTTTTTATTCAACTCCTATAAAATTTGTTTTCAATTGTAACAGAGAGTAATAATTTTTACCACCTTAACATCTCCTTCTAAGGAGCTTAAAGGGTTTTGCAAACTCTAATAACAATACTTTTTTAACGTAAGGAATAAAAACAGTCTCCACTGATGGGAAGACTGAGGTACAGGGATCTAATCAAAGTCCAAGGAATACAGTCCACAGGCCCTTCATCCCAGGCCTCATATATTATACCATCTTTCATCTTACTCCCCAAAAGTCATTCTTTGTCTTGAAGAGAGCCAACACGTGGTAGATGTGGTCTCTGCCTTGGAACATCTTTTTTTAGCAAAAGAGAAAAAGTCCTCTTCTCCCTCTTTAGCTACTTAAGAAGTGGCGTAAGAGTGCCCCAATACAGAAACATTGAATATTTCCAGAAAATTTTGGGGGAAAAAAATAAAAACCTTCATTTTGTGGCTAGAAAGTTAGTGGTACAACAGCCACTGAGAGCAAAGCTCTGAAAATTCAGCTTCAGAGTCAGGTGATTTAAAGGTGAATTTGGCAGAAACTGCCACTCTGAAATTTTTAAACCCACCAGATTTTGACCTTCTCTGTGCCCTTTGCACTCAGTTGTGTGAGATGCCTTTGTGTGTCTGTGGAGCTCGCTGGGGGGACTGAGGAGGTGTTCCCAGCAGGTGGGAACAACATGACTGGGCTTTATTTTTGACATATTTCCCCAGCATGGAGGTGTTTTACGTGAAGGCTTCCCGAGGGACTCAGAAAGGCTGAGGGGGCCCTGCCCTGAGAGCACATGGCTTCTCACTATTTTGGAGTGCACAGCCGTGCTAATGAATGCCTGCTGAGCTGGGCATGCACGTGCACACTCACCCACGGGCATGCAGGGGAACATTCCTGCATCCAGGAAACTCCCAGGCACGAACCCTCATCCATAAGCAGGTCCAGTGGGCTCAGTTACACACACAACGACGCCTGTGAATCCATCAGCAACCATTCACCGCACAAATACACGTGGAATACTTGTGCTTGCATTCACACTCTTTTTCCCCCACACGTGGATTTCTGTCTGGACACTCTCCCGTGGCTTTGTAGCCCACACAGGCATCCAAACACACTCAGGGACATGGAGTACAATTAATGCAGTGCACACGCAAAGACCCACCCGTGCACACTCACATATATCATAATGAAGGTTTTGGTCTGGGGAATTCCTTTTCAAGAAACAAAAATAAATGTCAAAAGGAAAAAAAAAATCCACCAAACCAGAGCATGGGCAACTGCACGAACAGAAGCAAGCACATACCTACACACACACACACACACTGTGGAGGCTGCCAGTCAGTCAGGGCTCTCCTCACAACCACAGCTCAGTGCCTGCTGGGTTTGCTTTCCCTGAGCGCAAACGTCTGGTGAACCTCACGGATTCCAGGCCTATGTGTCCACGGCTGCAGGTCAAACTGACCTGTGCCAGGAGTCTCCATCTTCCCTTTTCACTGACCACAGTAAGAGCTGACCCTTCACTCCAAGAGCAGCACCTTCCAAGATCCTACCACAAGCACTCTCCAGCTTCTAAGGAGTTAAGCAGAAATGTTTTACCTGCACCTGGCCAGTCTAAACATCTCCTACTAACGGAGCTGATTGGCATTTTGGGGTTTATTGTTTCTTTCCTTTTCAGACCCCAGGTCTCTCGGAACAAGACAAGACAGTGTACAGAAACACAGGGCAGGGTTTGCTCAAACCCACAGACAGCAAGAAAGCAACAGGCCCCTGAGGAGACGGGAGACGTGTGTCTGACAAACTGCCTCGCACTGCTTGGGAAGATGACAACCGTCCGTCCAAGATGGGCTGCTACTTCCAAAGCCCATTTTCTACAGATGTAACATACCAAGTGCTGCTAGCAGGGAGGGAATCTGACAGGACAAACCGACATACAAAACATTCTCTTATTCAATAAGGGTTATAAGTGCAAAGGGGTTTCAGAACATTTCAGAACAAACTCAATCCATAGCTGCCGCTTATTTATCAGTGCATCAAAAGGTTGTGCAAGTTTTTAGTAACAAACATTAGAAACTAGTAGCAAAGGACTTGCCTAGATAAAAAGAGAAGATTTAAACATGCCAGGTAACAAAAAGACGTGTGCAGAGATCCGTCAAACTGTATAGAAGGAACGGGTTCTTTAGAGGGAACGGAGGGACCATCACACAATGCTCTTCACAGCCCTTACTGAAAGAGTCAGGGCCAACCCTGCTGCCTCCTCAGCTAAGACGGGTGCTGGTTGTTTGGACAGAGGCATGCCCTCATTTTTCATTGGCTTCTATAGCTAAAAACTGGATTGTGGGCCTTGCCTGACATGAACTCGAATTTAGAGAGAGCCCTGTCGCTGGCAATTAAGCACACCGGTATGGACAGCCCTGGAGACTGAAGATCACAACAGTCAGCAGCAGCATGACTGTCTCGACGAGATGCTGAGAATGAATGTGATTTACACTGCCTAAATTAAATGTCTGGGAGCTGGATGTCTAGACAAACCTGACGAAGCTAGGCACTCACCAGTCACTGGTGGGCACCTCCACAGAGCAGTTCATTTCCCTGTCACAGACACGTCCAGGGCGCCTGGGGAGGGGAGGATCCCTCCCCACCAGCAGCAAGAGGACACCTGGGTGACTGTCTTCCTCTCAGACAATGGAAGTTAATGAGGAGATTAATCGGAATTTCTTCAAAGGGACCCACTGGATTTTCCTGCAGTCTAGGATTTCTGACTATTTATGTACCAAAACACAAGGATTTCCTTCCTTTCTGCTTAGAAGACTTTTGTATGGATTCAAAAACATCAGTCTTGTTGATGTTTAATATGATTCATCTCCAGTTAACTGTGCTTATTCACTCCATTTCCACGTCCTCTGTAGATGAGAATTGAACTTTTCCACAATCTGAAGGCTATTGCCAGGTTCCCTACTTAGTTTGCTTGTGAGAAGTGTGGCAGAGAAAAGGTTTTAACTTCACTCTTAAAAATTAACAACTTCAGCCTCATTGTAACCTCCCTCTACAAAGTCAGCCTAATCCTAATACCTACCTAGTAAAAGGGTGACCAAAATAGTTTACAACATTCTGTGGGGGAAATGTTGTAAGCAACATTTTGTGTCCAGAAAAGTAGGACATTTAAGAGATGCAAAATAAAAGTTCCTTTTCAGTCAAAAACTATTTTCCATTCTTTCAAAAGACAAGAAAAATAAACTAGTTTAAAAAAAATGTTCAAAAGCAAAATGTTACAGCTTGAATAAATATTCCTGTTTCAGGACTAAAAAAAAAAAAAGAAAAAAGAAAAAAAAAGAAAAAAGAAGTTGAACAGAAATTAAGCTAGAACGCAGATACTAAAATATTTTGTTTGGAAAGTTCCAAGTAAGGCATTTTTATATTTCAAAATGCTGCCTAATTTTTTTCCCTAAACACAGCACTGAGTGAAAACTATGCTGTCACTCTTCTGCTTGCAATGGGTTGCCTCTACAGTACACAACAATTCCAAGCTGGAATGTTTATTCAACAGCCACATAATTTTGAAAATTCACAACGAATTTGCTGTTCTTTAACATATTTACAGCAATTCTCTTTCAATCTTTCTATTTTCCTGGCCTTCATAAGCTGGATTTTTCAGTGTAATTTTTAGCCAGGCTCATAAACCCATCATAGTCTTTCTTTTGGAAATCTGTGTGTTTCCTGCCTGTCCTTTGTCTGTTTAGCCTATAATTCTGTATCCATCCACCTCCAAAAAAAGGGATATAGGAAAAGATTTGCCTGGTGTGATTTATTTCCTGGACACTGGCTGCTCATTTCAGTCTCCGTGGCTCACTCATTCCTTCACCTGTCTGCTGAGATGGGCACGAGTGGGGCCAATCAGTGTCAATTGGGCTGGGGCAATTTCAGAGATGGAGCAAATCATCTTGCAAACAATAAAAAATGGGTTGGAACTCTGGTGCTTTGTTTTCCTTTGGGATTTCTGCTTCATTTTTATTTCATCTACCTTTTTTTTTTATTATTGTTTTCGCATTTGGAACAGAACATTAGGAGCAGGTTCCTCTAAACAGAGATGATTTGGTTTTTGTTTCTTTTGGAGGAAGCCTGGGTGAGGAGGCACAGGGAGGATTCCTGTCTTGGTTCCCTCAGTTCCACCTCGAAAGAACTGACCTTTATCTCTCTGTGGGGTGGAGAGTATTGAACTGCCATGGGAAGCAAAGCATAACACCGGGCAGACCAAAGTGCTGGCCTGGGACTATTCCAGCAGCTTCCCATGGCACAAAGAGCTTTTTTCACTTACACTCCACGTTTCCCATCACTTTTCCTGCTATACAGTTTAATTCATGCCAGGCGGATTATGGAGGGAAGAAAATGATGCAACGGTCAAAAAGTCCTTTAAGTCGTTCCGAAAATTAAAACAGAATAAAACCAAACCAAACCAAATAAAACAAAACAAAACAAAACAAAACAAAAAAGAAGAAAATAAAGAGCTTTGAAACTAAACAAAAAGTTCTGAAAATAAACTCAAAAGAAAGGAGGGAGGGGGAGGAAAAAAAAAATAAAAAAGAACCCGGGAAAGACAAATGAATGTTAGAGCAGGCACGATCATGGACAGACGCCAGCTACTTACGTTCACCTCGGTGATTGCTATATCAACAATGCTACCCACAACAATCAAGGCGTCAAATGTATTCCATGCATCACAGAAATAGTGCTGCATGTGGCAGAGAAGCCAAGGAGAGAGAGAGAGAGAGAGAGAGAGAGAGAGAGAGAGAGAGAGAGGAAGAGGAAAGAAGGAAGAGGAAGAAAGGATGAGAGAGAGAGAGAAGGGAGAGAAAGAGGGAAAGGGAGAAAAGAGGGGAAAAAAAGTAAAAAGTAAAAAAAAAAATAAAATGAAAATAAAAACGAAACAAAAGCATGAAAGAGGGAGAGAAGAGGAAAAAAATAAGAAAAGAAAGAGGTTACGTGGGCATATTAAATAGTCTCTTACCACTCTACAGTATTGGTTGCTCAAACCTCTGTAACGTTTCACATGATGGAGGGTATCAACAAAAGCCTGGTTAGTCAGAAAGTTACACTCAAGCATGTCTACCTTTTGGAGGGAAAAAAAGCACACACACCCCAAACTCTGTGCGCTTTCACCAGTCACAGCCTTGGGGCCAGCTATGACAAGTGAAAAAGAAGGAGGCATTTCCCCCCCTCCTTTTTTTTTCCCTGGGAGAAGGAGAAGGACGACGGCAAGTTCAATAAAAGCATGACTAGAGGGAAAAAAACCAGAAAACAAAAAGAGAGAGAGAAAAAAAGAGAGAAAGAGAGAAGGAACAGCAGAGGAGGAGGAGGTGGTGGTATCCTGGGGAGGGTAGAGTAATACTCACATTAGTTTCACTGAGAATGACGTCTATAATGCTGCCAATTACGATGAGGAAGTCAAAAACATTCCAAGGATCACTAAAGTAACCCTACATAAGGAAGGGGCAGGCAGGATGGGGATTAAAAAGGAATGTTAGACAGACAAAAACAGTTCAAAATTACCATTAGAATTTCTGCCCTGATACCTCAAGGGGTTTTCCTCTTAAGTCTACTTGCTGTGTCTCAAGCTGTAGCCCAGGCCTGCGTTCCCTGACTTGTGTGAGCAGCCCCTCTCCAGCTCATGTGACTCCAGGGAAGCCACCCCTCCCCTCCAACTCTGAGACAGGGGCTGAAGGGAAGGCACACAGATCATCCTGAGCATGGCTGCTGGCAGGAATGGGGCTTGCAGGACCAGCTCCTCCAGACATCTCCATTCCTGGCGACGCAGCGCCCTTCCCATTTGACTTAGAGGGGAGAGTACAGGAATAGCGTAACATGGTTCCCCCAAAAAATGGCTCCCCACTGTCAGCATCCATCCCCCAGTCCGTGTTGCAGCTGTAATGCTCTGTGCTGGCACAGGGAAGAGCTGCCTGCTGTGCCATGGACGAGGAGAGGGCACGGTCCAGCTGGGGATGTACCGCCTAAATCTCACCTTTCTCTTTCCCCAGCCACAGTCAGTATTACGACAGTGATTAGCCTAACAGCTCCCTTCAGTAATGCCTTGGGTCCTGTCTCAATAACACAGAGCAGGACCGGTGTCTCTGTTATTCTGACAGCACATCTGCACCACAAAACAGAGCCGTGAACGCAGCCTGGCTCATCCCAGCAGGAAGGGGTGAGAGCAGAGCAAAGCTGGCTTTAGCACTGCTCAGAGCCAGACCTGTTGCTCACTCCTGCTAAAGACAGTGCCACAGCAGCACTGCCACTTTGGCTGTGCAGGACAAACGATGGCTGATCCCTTCAGGGGCTATCCCAAACATCTCTTCTCCTAAGCAGAGCTTAGGGGATGCTAACCAGCACTGCTTACTGTCCTCATCCTGCATAATTTTTGGCTGGATAGGCTCCAAGGATACAGGACCCTTTGGGAAAATGTCCTGTTCAGCCTAGAAGATGAACCTCTGTATGTAAACTTCCTCTAGAAGTCGATGTCATGAGCAAAGAAAATTCATCTCGGCTCACTGAGCACCTGTGCCAATCTCTTCCCCTTGTTCTGCAGTCTCAAAAGGAGGCAAACATACAAAATCCTCCGTCCTGCTTCCATGTGTTTGGTTTTGTGAGCATGGGCTAATCTGACCTCCCTGTTTCCCAGCTGCAGCTTGTCTCCTGTGAGACTGAACCCGAGTTGCACTGTGACTGCTATTCTTAGTCCAAGAGTCAGGTCATGGGTAAAGTGCGAGCCTGTGTTCCCAGGCAGCATTGCAGAAAGCAAAAAGGAGAAAAGACAAAAAAATTAAAAAAAGAAAGAAAGAAAGAAAAATTATCCCAGTACTGGCACTGTACAAAGTCAGGCTTGGGAACCTCAAATTACTGTGGGTTCGACCACCACATGGAGCAGGTGCTGGCAAAAAGTGTCTTTCAATCTGCTGAAACACTGCCTCCATGAGACTTTGAGACTCACATTTATGAACAGCATTACACTTTGGGCAGAGGAAAAAAAAAAAAAAAACGGAAAAGATGAAGCAGAAAAAGCCACTGCCCAGCTGGTTCCATGCCAGTGAAGGGAACTGGTAGAGGGGACTTTGAAATCTTCTCCTCAAAACCAGAATAAAACACCTTTATTCTGCAGCCTGAAATAGGCAACTCTCTTAGCAGATCTACACTGGGAGGAGCAACCACCCCATGGCTACACATTACTACACAATTAGCTACAACAGGGAGGAAGGAAACAGGAGCAAAAGCAAATTCAGAGAATATTATTATTCAGCGTCCAGCCTAGAAATACACAACAAATATTAGAATGAATTCAGCGGTGATGTCCAGCATCATTAGCAACCAGATGGACCTGGAATAAAACTGTAATTAGACTTCACCAAGAGGAAGGGGAGGGAGAGAACAGCAGATTAAATTGTAGAGGCAAACGCATTTTGAATAAATAAAGGACAGACACAGATCATACAGAGTTACACAAAGTGCTTTTGCAGCCTGATGCGACCTTGGCAGACAGTGCACTTGCAGGATCAAAGAGCAGAGTAGAAGACAACAGACCCAATCCTCCTGCCCCTGTCCATGGGCACAGTCCTGCAGAGGGCAATGGCACTGCCCCGTGCCAAGCGAATACAGGCATTCAATAGCATGGTTCTCTTCTATTTCCTCTCAAATGGCGTAGTTTAGGAATTATTAAGGATTTCAGCAGGAATCCAAACAACTTCAAAAAACCCCAAGAGTTTGATTTTGGACAGCTGCAAGGGTAAAGATCTAAAACATGTTGTTTAGGTTTTGCCCGTGAAAATGACGACTTTTAATGATTTTCAAATCTGTAGTGACGGATGGTTGGTATTTTTACTACGACTGGCATCATACTGCAAAGAATGTTTCTGGTGTAACCAAATTTACAATTTCTTTTTACTCAGCAGCTTCTTACATAGAGCCCAATAATCACTGCTGCTGGTAAAACAGCATTTGCTGTTGATACAGAACCCGGGTGACAAGTGGCACCAAATCTTGTCCTCAGATGACCACCAAAGCCAGTGAATTAAATATTGCTCCCAGTAGTAGTAATAAAACCTCACTGGGAGCAATGACACTGCACTGACAGAGTTGGCACATCTCAGGAGAGATTCAGGCCTGGAAAGAAAAGGTCCCTTTCTCATTGCCATCAAAAATAGCTGCTTTGGGCCTCTGAGACACCACAGTGTATCTGGAGCCACTCTGCTGACTTCAACAGTGTTGCTCCAAATTTACACCGTGAGTTCTTTCTCCTGGGATGCTCTGCTGAGTCTCAGCAGCCAGATCCTCGCCTGAAAGTCACGGGCTGGTCTGCTCTGGGATCCCAGAAAGAGCATTATCCCAGTCTGTTATTGTGTGGCTGTAAGGTGGGCTCAGAGGGCTCTTCTCTTCCTCCCGTGTCTCTTAGATGAGTGATAGAGAGGAACCATGGATATGAATGTAGTTTTACTCAACCCCACATCCAAAATGCCGGTGTCGAATTAAGGAAACGCGTGAATTTTAAAACCTTCCTTTCCTCCTCACCTGCTCCCTCTGTTTCGAACAGAAGGGTGAAAAATAGGAAGATATTATTCACAGTAAGAGAGCTCAAGGAAACAGAGGACACAGACGCTTCATTGGGGTGCAAGGGGATGGAATCCCTCCCTGAAAAGCCACCCACCCTCCTTAGAGATATTTACCTACAAATGGCCACGTGGGACTTAGCTTTGGATCAGACCTCGTAACCTGGTCATGAGTTATGAGTGCGTAATGAGAGTGAACTACACCCCTTCAGGACTTGCCTCTTGTGACCTCAAAGTACCTCCTTCAAGCCACATTCCTCACTGGAGTGTGCCAGGGTGGCTCGTGAAAGACAAGCTGAATGAAGGAAGAGCTTTCACTCTGATGGAGAGGTTGTATTTCCAAAATATTTTTCCCACCAGAAAGTTCTGCATACTTTTCCCAAGAGGGCGGAGGTCTGACTGGAAATGAATTGATGGCACTGTTTGTTTTTGCAGCACAGGAATTTGGAGTGTAATACCATATTTTACCCGTAAAGGGAGACGCTTGGCCCTGACTTAGCTATAATTTCATGCCACATAATGGCATCCTCAGGGGTTTACTGGGGAATGGTAGTCACCCTCTCTTGTGGGATGTCTTTGGAGATCCATGAAGCTTTTCGGGAGAAAAGAGGACAGAGAGAGACCAGGAGGATTGGATTGAATATTCAGGAAGCATGAAATAGCCCCACCAGTAGAGCACATTTTTTCCCCGCTTTTTTTTTCCCCCCAAAGGTAGCAAATGATAGTGTATCACCACATGATCAATAAGTTAATGAAAGGCTGAGCCTAAATATGCAGTAGCTGACTGGAATGGAATCTCATTTGTGCGGGAGGAGCAGACATTTCAGAACGAGTATGCCAATCATTTTTAGGTTTCCTACTTGCTGAGATTAGCTGTTACAGAAACGAGGGTTTATTTAGGTGCTAACGGAGGCATTGACATCTCTGGACACCACTTCTTCTACTTTTTGTGAATAATATGAGATCCTCAACAGGATATCTAAGAAGCCTCAATAATAACAACAGGGAAAATTGCCCACTGGAGTCTATCTGAAGCTCAGAGTCCCCTGGAGCCCATAATAAGAATATGTGGCAGCTGGAGTGCTGTGCATCCACTCTGGAGCATCGAAGGGCTCGGGGGAAGGGTGCTGTTGAGTCATGGCTGGGTTTTGAGCACCGAGCCCTGTGGGGCCTGCAGGGTCACTTGTGTGATAGTTTACGTGCAGCTGTTTATCTGCTTAGTCACAGGTCTTCGATTCTGCCTCTTCTGAGGCGGCTGGCAAAAAAATTTAACAAACCCCTCTGAGAAAAAAGTCTCCGAAGATGAAGAGCACAGCAAGGTCAGGGATATTCACTGGGTGGGGTCTGAATGTAGGTGGGATGGTCCCCAGGGGAAGGTGATGCAGCAGTGCTGCAGGAAAAAAGGGAAGGACACGCATGCATGCATGCGTGTTTGTATTTATAAATACAGGAATGAAGCATCGAGGAGGAGGGACTAAGACACAGAGATAGAGACAACTGCACAGCCTAAAAGGAGGGCAAGCTGCAGGAGAACCTTGCTACCACTTCTCTGAAATAATCCCACATGAACTGCTAAAACAACGAAAAGAAGCATCAAGTCTAAATCAGCTGAAGAGAGTATATAGGAAGGAGAGAAAGGGGCTGATACCCTGATACTCAGTGGGATTTCTTAGCAAAAATTTCCTGCTGCTCGTAAAGGGCAAAGCAGACTTGGCTAGGGATTTGCAAAATGAGATGAACTGCTAGTCTGGCTGATGTTTAGTTAATGCAAGGATTCGTTTTTGAAAATGCTGCAGGCCGTTTAGGGCTGTGAGAGTCAGTTCTCAGACTTCGTTAAAAGAGGCTTTCCCTGAAAGCACTATTGCAAAAGGGACAGTATAGAATCAAAGGACATTTACACGGTTCCATGGCTCCTGGCACGTGCTCTCACAGCAGATCTGGGGGATTCACGTGCGTCCTGAGCAATCTCACAAAGCTACAATAGCTCCTGACACGGAACGGAGACGTGTGTCAGATGCAAATTCTGTTGTGCTGAGATACCATTTAGCCATAACAGCAATCAGGGAAATTAGCAGAACCTAATAGAGAAGGAATCAAGTGGAGGATGCAGCTGCTTGGAGTTCCTGACAGGCTGCAGGAAAACAGCATCTATTTGCATACTATCTATCAACTCTCATCCACTGATGGATTAATTCTGAGACAGAGTCCCTGCAGCTCACCTACCAGTCACTGGAATGAGTCACTGCTGCAGGGAATTAAACAAGGCTCCCTTCTACTCCATCAAATCTTTCCACAGACAGGCAAAGAGAAGAGGAGCATTTCATCACTCCAGACTGTTCTGGTGAGTCCTGAAGGAGCCTCATGACTCTTTCCTTATTCCATAAGAAAACAAGATCAACTTGCAGACCAAGACAGACACTCAAAAACGTTGATGTTTTCCTTTATTCTCCCTCACTAGTTTCACGCTCTTTCTCACAACGAGGGCACCTGTGAAAGCAGACAGGTGTGTCCCTTGAGGTCTGAGGGCCTGCTTGGACATCCTGAACACTCTGCTTGACAGAAACAAAGGAGTTGGAGGACCTGAACGGCTCTGTGATCTGGAAAAACACCTCAGATGTTTATTTCTAGGTCACTGGTAGAAAACTGAGGTACCTCATTACTGGCCACCTGGAAGTGGACACCTTCTGATTATTGTTTGAGATCCTGTAGGTCCTAAAGCATATTACAGATCTCACCTGTGCTTCTGGTGAACAAATATCTCCATCACAGGAAAAAACCAAAAAAACCCCACTGCCTGAACCAAGGTCCCTAGGCCACTATTTGACAAACTTTAACATTTATGGAGGCTGGAAATATAGAATCTATTGTGTCTCAACAGATCCTTTTTTATGCTCTACACACCTGATGATAAATGATAATGTCTGGAGGACACAAAGAAAAGACTGTATCATGTCTGATCTGTGAAATGAGGATTTCCATTTCCAGATTTTGCAATCCAGTTCCTTTCACCAGAACCGTATTTTCTAAATGGCTCCATGAGTGCCTCCATGCCCATCTACACGGATTCGTGGGATGGTTTAGGCTGGAAGGGATGTTAAAGATCATCTAGCTCCAATCCCTGCCATGGTCAGGGATGCTTTTCACCAGGCCAGGTTGCTCAGAGCCCAATCCTGCCTGGCCTTGGACTCTTCCAGGGATGGGGCATCCACAACCTCTCTGGGCAGCCTGTGCCAGTGCCTCACCGCCCTCACAGCAAAGAATTCCTTCCCAATACCTAATCTAAACCTGCCCACAGCAAAGAATTTCTTCCCAATACCTAATCTAAACCTGCCCTCTTTCAGTTTAAGGCCATCCCCCTTGTCCTATCACTAGGTGTGCTCGTAGAAAGACCCTCTCCAGCCTTCTTGCAGGCCCCCTTCACGTGCTGGAGGTGGTGGCACTTGGTGGCACAGCCACCTCGCATCTCCCTCTATTTCATTTACTGTGAAGTGCTTAGAAGTACACGAGCTCTCGGCCACGGGAAGGCTCGAAGTGCAACGTTCTGCTCCCAGGTCCTGCAGAGACTGGGAAAGAAGCATGGCAGAGGCAAGATGGAAGCATTTATTATGAAAGCCTCTCTTGGACATAGCAAAGATTGTATTTCGGGGCAGCATGCTGAGAAGGCCTGAGGAAATTATACCAGTAAAGCATGCTGAAACCAGATGACTCAACTAGCTGATCCTGATGTAATTTTTGGCCTGGATTGCTCTTAACTGCCTTTGAAGGAAGGGTGAGTAATGCATCTGAACAATAATGACTAAGGCCTCCTTGACATAAATGCATGAAAATGGTGGCAGAATAGCTGAAAGCTCTCTTATAAATTTTGCTGTCCATCTAGAAAAGAAGATAAACATTCTTGACCTTCCTACAGGTATATTGTGGCACAGCAATTCCCCAGGAGGAGTTAGGCCCTTTTTCTCATGAGCAGTAAGCACACTGCAGTCATTTAACAATTACTGCCCTGCAGCCAGAAACCAGGCTTGTTCTCAGCGAAGAGAAACAAAATCAGCACCAGTTTTACCAGAAAGACTGAAAACTGAAGGTGATGGCCGAACAGATCATTTATCACAAAACGCATTCCACAAGAACTTTGCTGTCAAATTACATTTGGAAGAAGCTGCAAATGCTCAAAGACTTTGGAAGGTCTAGAAGCAGCAGGTCGTGATGAGAGCCAATAAATAACTCCTGAAGGCAATAAACCAACCCAGCAATATGAAACAGTGCTATGAAAAGAGCTAAAGGACGGGTTTTACTGTCTAAGGTAGTCTGTCTCCTAAAGCTGGACTGACATCCCAGCCCAGGGAAGAATGATTCAAAAGAAGGAAAACTCAGCCTATAAGAACAGAAGTGACAGAGTGAAGAGTCACTCCACGTTGTGGGAAGATGAGACAGCGGCAAGCAGTGGGTGAAGAAGCATTCTGAATACGGGGCTGGACTTGGAATAGTCTGTTCCCTCTCTCTGGATGAAGCTTGGGAAGAGGCTGTGGACTGCTCTGACGTGGTTGCTGAGTGGCCAGTGGATACTGACTGGCAGAAAGGCACAATGTTCGTTTATTTTTATGTAATCCATCAATCATAACTTGCCAAAAGAGAATGATTATTTTCACTCTACTCTTGGGGAAGCAGAAACAAAGAAAACTAAAGTTTCCAAGGTCTCCAAAAGCCAGATGGACGAGACAAGGGTAATCACCTCTCTTAGATGTCAGCCAGGTGACCA
This sequence comes from Melanocharis versteri, assembly GCA_013397845.1. Lineage (NCBI taxonomy): Eukaryota > Metazoa > Chordata > Aves > Passeriformes > Melanocharitidae > Melanocharis > Melanocharis versteri. The sequence goes on from VZTG01007655.1 coordinate 451,554, forward strand.
TTTGCCAGTGGAAAAGTCACTTTCTAACATGATGACTGGTTCTTAACAGGCACTGTATCACAGTCTGTTATCTGCTACCATTCTTATGCGAAGATTCACATCTCTGAGAGCTTTTGACCCTTTAAAACGACCTCACATGAAGTGATAGAGGGTTGGGATTTGCTGTCTGAGAGGGAGAGCAAGTCGCTTTTCCCTGGCACTGTTCCCTTTCCAGGCTGTTGTGAGTGAGGCCCCGGTTCACCATCCCACTGGGCTTTTAACACCGTGCGAATAATTTCCTGTATTAAATAATTAAGTTCAATAGCTAATACAGTGCTTCCCACACTGTTGCATTGTGCAGTCATATCATTATTTTTGATCATTTTTAATGACACTAAAACCCCCAAGTGCCAGACTGAAAATACATCTGTCATAATGTTGCAGCAATATGCAAATTCTCTGGGTATGTTTGCTGTGAAGGAAAAGGTCCTCTATCATTGAAGCTCTTGTACAGCTCCTCTAACTGTCTTTTCTGCCTACTGAATTCTCCATTGATCCTTCAGAAAGCTGGAGGACTGCACGGCTCTGGCTGATCATTGTTAGAGATTTCACACATTCTCTGTAGTAATTAGAGGATCTATTTGCAGAAAATTGCTGGCCTTGTCCTCCAGGAAAGAGAACATCCTGCATTTAAACAACAGATGTAACATGGGGAGCAGCAGATCAAACAGCCTTTTTGTCCCTCACCAACTGTTTCCACCCCAACACGAAAGGACAAGTTCTTTTCATGAAAAGGGAAGTTTGTTCTGGATACTCATTTCATTGTTGGCCTCTTTCTTGGGCGCACCAACGAAGAAACCAAATGAGGTGCACTCTGCTCATGCTTTCATGCCAGATATATTAATTTTCTGCAATGAAATGGGAAAGAGCCTACTTGTCAACCAGTGCTGACAAGGAAGGCTTTGATGCTTCCTGACCCAGATTCAAGTAGAGTTATGAGCTAGGATTCAGGGTGAAAGTTCCATTTCTCATCATCCATCTCGTTTCTTCTGCTGCATTCACCTACCAAGTGTTTTTCACACTGCATGACTTGTTTAGGTTCAGTCACGCCTATGCCATCTCAGAATATAAGCATATGCACAATAGAACAACTTTAGTCTGGCACTACTTTCTTCTCCTTTAAAGTGTTTGGGAGGGCCAGATTTCCTCTCCCACACACACTCAGGAACTGGTGAGGAGCTCAGTGAAATCTAGAAGCCATCAAAGAGGATTCCCTGTGCTTGCATATGACAGAGAAGGCAGTTATCTGCTAGCTGACTCCTCATTTGTGGAAACTGTCCCTAAATCATCCCTGAGCATTCTGTTGCAAATTTTCTTTTTCTGTATTAGCTCGAAGATTTATTATTCAAGGCTCTACTTGATGGGCCAGCACTCTAAAGCACCAAGATGTAGTTCCTCTTCCTTTAAATTTCAGGAGAGAGCGGCAGCGCTCTCTCCTGCGCAGTTTCGATTTAATGCCTGGAATAACAAATCCAGGCTTTGGCTCTTGGCCTTTCCATGGTTCGTGAGAAAGCCTCAGTGCTGAACTGCTGGGAGAATGCTGTGGCACAGACTTTCTTAGCCTCTCTTTTCCTTCCTTTTCCTGCACATATGGGCAGACAGGGATTCTGTCAGGCAAGCAGCATCCAGGAGCTGTGCCAGCTGACTGTGCCAACCCACTGATGTGTACGAAGGGCTGGGATGACCTGGTCAGCCATGTCCAGAATAATTATTCCAATATTTCTTCCCACCAAAGCCACCTAGACATGCTGCTCTGACATCCAGTACTTTCAGTATCTACTTTTTCAGAAAGGGCTAGAAAAGAGGCTCCTTCTTCCTCCCAGACCTACGGACATGAAAGACAATATGGTCAAGCCTTCCCATGATGTGTATGCTGTGCAAAATGCATGGGAATCCTGGCAGACAGGTAATCACAGTGAAGAGGAAGCAGAGGAGTGATTAATGAAGGGTTAGGATTTTTTTCCCCCTTTTCTAGCTGATTTCCAAAACCCTCGAGGCTGACTCAGCAATTCCTCAAGAGCCTCGGGCTGACTGCACACATGAAGAGCAGTATCTGGTACCTTTACCTGGGCACGACAAAGATGTCAGGGATTTCTGGTCTTGTGGCAGCTTTTGGGCTCGCTGAAGCAGCTGAGATTAATTCCAGCTGGGCACTGGTGGTGTAGGAGATCCAGAGGAATACACAAGACATTCAGACTTCACCCCCAGCAAAATTTGGGGCGAAAAAGGAAAGCCTTTCTGAGGTAACCTGATGATGCATTTTGAAGCAGAGCTAAGATTAATCCACAGAAGAAGGGAAACATGCTGTACCCAACTTTTACTGCAAATTATTCTGATGAGGCAGTACGCAGGGAGGCTCCGTGGCTGAGATTCTAATGTGTTTGAACATGGAGACCTGGGATGTCTGCCAGGGAGCTTCAATAAAATGTAGAAGCACAAAAAGATGCTCATTAGCTTAAAAGGTATGGGTTTTAATTCAGTTTTTAATTTTCTAAAAATCCCTTCCCATGTTTACTTTTTCTTTCAGTCCTGCTTCTGTTTTTCTTTTCCTTGCATCACTTTTTGTCCAATCGCTTCTTCCTCTCTTTTATTAATACTTTACTATTTCAAAGCCCTCAATTTATTTTTTTTCTTTCTGCTTGTAACGATATTTTAACTTTTCCCACTCTTCATTATCTGTGTGGCCTTTCTTCCTCCACAGGGTTGGGTTTTCTCTCTTTTCCTCCCACACCTGGTCCTTCCTGTTGGTTTAGTTCTTTCCTTTTCTTCAGCTAACAAACTGTCTTACCTGACTATTCCCAGTTCTCTCCATGCTCACTATTTCTCACCCAGCACCAAGCAGAGCTCACTCTTCCTTTTTGATAAACGATGTATATTATTCCCCACCCACAGGTTTTGACACACAATCAGCTTTCTTCTGCCCTTTAAAGCATTTCTTTCACCCAAAGCCAGGGTGGTGGTTGGAGACTGCCCTTCCTCTTGCAGTAGGTACATGACTCAGTCATCAAATCCTCCACGTATAGATGCTGCCCCTCCAGAGCAGAAAAAGATAATACTGAAGCTGAGGAAACAATCAGGTGGCCACCAAGGTTAAGGACCTGCCAAAACCAGCAGAGGAAATCTGCAAAGCAAGAGCCACTTGACAACCATCACTTTTGGCCACGCAGCATCGTGTGGCCACACTCCACAGAGGGAGGCAGCTGCCTGCACCACGGGCTCACACTGACACAACTTAAACCACTAATTTATACCACCACACTGCATCCCGGAGCATGGGATTTTTAACTAAATATGATTCCTGTTGGGTGGAGCTGAAGTGTTATTCAGCTCTGAGCAAATGACCGCTCAGTTGTAAGCAGTTTTCCTGATGTTTTTTACCAGTGCAGGATGTCTTTACTTCCCTTTCTCCATATAAGCTGGAGAAATAAAACACTGTGATGGATGATGCCAGGGCAGCATCCTAAGCTATGCAGGTATTTCTAAAGGTACTAGAATGAAGAAGTAGAAAAAGCGTTAGATTTTCAGAATTAACCAACATTGTTTCTGTGGTGCAAGGGGATAGGATGGATGTAAATTTCAGCTGTTTGTGAAAATGCTGAAACCTCTATCCTGACCAAGGAATAACAGATTATGGTTTTGGTGAGAAAGAAGAATTCAAGTAGTATGAAGCAGCCAGTGTGACTTCAGGAGAGACTGCTCAAAGATCTGTTTATAGGCATAAATGTATGAGAAATGTACTGGTAAAAAGGGAACAAAAACAGATGAGTCATTTTGCAGGTTTGAGAAGAGATATCTGTACATCAAATGCATGATAAACGCTGAATGAGAGGAGCTTAAAGAGGAATAAAGAAGTGCAAATGCATCAGGAGAGAAAGAAACACTGAGGACACGTTGATCCATCAGTACATGGAGACCAAGAAATAACCATGGGTGGCACTTTTGGCTTCCACTGCTCAGAGGGTCACAGCTCTTCCTGGGATCACATGGGACTGTGTGCCCTGTGCTGAATGTGAAGCTTGTTCGAAACAGCCCACTGAAGTCTGAACTCTGCTGCACAAAGACGACACGTGAGAACGGCAAGAATTCAGAGTAAAGCAGCAGTGATAAATGAGGGACTGAAGTCACAATCTGAGGCAGGACAGATGGCGTTGTTGCAGGCTGCTTTGCAAGTAACATCCATAAACACCCCGGGAAGAAAGGTGCTGACAGTGTCTGGTAAACGGAATAGACTTGTGATCTGCAGTCTCTCTGATAGTCACAATTCCATAGAGGAAATCTCCAAGATTCCCTTTCCACACGCAGGCACGGGTTTGACAAAATATGTGATCATGTGCTTTACTTTATGCATAGCAGTAGTTCCATGGATATGTCTTCCCTAGTTTAAGATGACAGGCACAGCAGGAGAAAATTCATAGCTCTTGGATTAGTGGTCCTGCCCTAGCTAACAAGGGGACAGATGAAATGTCTGCTTAAAGAAAAAGTAGATGTGGCTCATCAGGAAAACAGCCCGTTTCAGGGAGCTGGAAAGGTCTGAAATTCCTGCAGGGATATCCATCCTCACATTAGCATGTTCATTGACAGATGGTGCAGCTTCATATGGATAGGAATTTTAAGTCACTGTCTTTGACTTGAAAAGATAAACCCCAGGCAGGTTTTGTAGAGCAGCTGGACCTTCATGGGCTGGTTCTTGTGGGGATTTCTTCTTTAAGAAGCTGGAACAGTGGTAGCTGTGAGCACCACAGGCAGCACAGCACCTCATTCCCTTTAGTAGTTTTCTCTGGAAAAAGCCTGAAGCAGCAGCAGCAGCAGCTTTCTCCATGCAGGAACTGGAAAATAGCTCAGCAGACTGGCTGGAGAATTTATAAAATTAGAAAAACAAAGCAGCAAAAGGCCTTGGCTCAACAGCATTACTTTTAGACTGTCTGTCTCTTTGAAGTAACTAGTCTTGAATCAGTTCATGAGCATCAGCCAAGACAAACACTGAGGTTCATTTGGGAGTTTTGCTTCAGAGCAGCATATTAATACTCTGTAAGGAGATGCAGGGCGTGTAGTGGATGTTTTCTTTATCAGCAGCCCTAACCATCCCCAATCTCTCTAGCTCACTGGTAGCACACCCTCCTGACAAAACTGCAGGCATGGACGAGCCATCTTACACGGTGCTTAGATTAATCCTGCAAAAAGAAATGGGGCGACTGACCCTCTGCACCGGAAAAAGTGTCCCACAAACCCACAGGGTTCTTGCCCCAGCCTGGGGTGCACTGGCTGTGCCCCAGCAGCAGCTGCTCCAGCTGACATACTCCTCTTCTCTACGGCCTCCCAGGAGACCAAGCAAACCAAAACACTGCTCACAGAGGATGGCCAGCTCGAAGGACAAGCAGCAAAGGGACTTGCTGACCAGAGCAACCGATCTCAACATGTTTAGTTAGGAAAGCCCTTGCCTTCCTACCCCTTTCACATATTTTCTGTAAGTGTCAGGAGACGAGCCCTGACTTGGACTTGGCTCCTTATTCCTACAGCTGGCCTTTCAATAAGTAAAGCCTTGCTCCCACCACAAGAACTAGATGCAGGGCTGGATTATCCAGGCTGGTTCTTTGTAGACAGGCACGTGTGTGAACCTGCTTTTTATCTGTGCAACTGATTGTTGTTTGCTTTTTTTCACCTTTCGTATCAAGAGTAGCAAGTCAGGAGGATATCTCACAGAATGGGAGTGAAGAAAAAAGAAAGGGATACAGTAAAAAAATCTGTTCAGCCAGGCAAAATCTGTTCATGCCACCTTTTCTGTCGGTATGTACGTAATACACAGGTAGCACTGGCGTGCATTAAATTCAGTGGACCTTGGCAGTGGTCGGACCTTAACTGCTGGACTTGATCTTGAATGATTTTGACGATTTTCCAAGCAATTTCCAATTGAATCAGTGGGTCTATAGTAGCGGATGCCACACCATGGGCAGCAGCAGGAACTCTGCATATTGGGCTTCCCCTAAAGCTGTTCCCCTAAAGCTGTTCCACATGGGCACATCCCTGTGGTGGCTCCTGTGAGAAGGTAGCGTGATAGCAGCTCCCAGCACCTCAGGGATCTGTCCCAGTTGCCTTTCCAACTCTCCCTGGTACAGGTATGAATAAACAGCAGCCCGTTCCACCTCGTGCAGATGGAGAAAGCCTTTTCCCTGTGCTGCTGCTGCAGAGCCTTCGTTCCAAGGTGCCTTTAGGAAGTGGCTGTGCAAGGGAGAGCTCTGTGGTGGCTGCTTCAGAGTCACAACTCAGTTGCTGCTTTCCTTGCTGCAGTTGAAGGCTAAGCTGCAGCATCCACGACTGGGTTAAGCACCCCAAAAAAGGAGAAAACAGGCTGAATGTTGCCAGCTTCAATTCTGGGCTCAGTTCTGTTCTGCCACATTCTCCTGGGGCTTGTCATTAGAACACAACACCTTCAGCTAACCAAGTGTCCTCCTTTCTTGTTGTCAGTCATAAAGCTTACAGCTCTTTTATTTTAGGGTATTCTTCAGACAGAAAAGAGTGATGTTTGGGCACAAATTCAAAATGAGACAAAGCAGCTTAAACAAAGGCTGGTTTGTGTTTTATTGCTCAGGAAATGACAGACAAATCTGTCTGCAGCAGAGATGAGCATTTAATCTTGCCATTTCCCATCTGGGAAACACTAATAACGCTCAGCTTCTCATTTCTCTGTTGGGGGGGACTTGGTTGGTTAGAGGGGATAGGTAGTGCTGTTCTCCCAGGTGACAATGAAATGCTTTTGAACTTTCCCAGCTGGTGTTCCTAGAAAACTTCCATCTGCAAATGTAGTTTGGCCACAAGGTGCAGCCAAGCAGAAGACCGAGGTAACTACTCTCTCCATGCCAGAAACTCCCACTTCAGAAGATATTCTAGGCAAGTTCATCTCCAGTACTGGTGTGCAACCCGCAGAGAAGCAGATGGTGCTCCCCAGCGTTGGTCCGAGTGGTCATCTGGGAGGGAGGGTTGCCTTCTTTGGAGAGCAGGCTCAGTCAGTGTGGAGCAGGGAATGGGCTGCAGCCAAATCTTTGTACAGGACAGACAGCGACAAGTTACACAGGGAATTTGGTGTTTCCAAGCCCGAGCCACTGGACTGGCACTCAGCGTAATCTAGTGTGAATATTCTGCTAGAGGAAAGTCCTGCTGCATCAGCTGTTTCCACAAGGTCAGTCCTGTTTTTCTTCCCTGTAATCCTTTGCTTCAATTTTTAAAAAGTTGGGGTTTTTTTCATTAAAATAGAGGTATGAGTTAGTACCATCTTTGGCAAACAGGCCAGACCAGGATTTGAAACATTTTTTGTTATTGCTGGCTATTCTTTCACCTGAGGTTGCTGTCTGAGTCCTAGCTCCAAAGACTTCATTAAGACTCTACTATTCTCACCACAAGAAAAATTTCTTTTTTACTCTCACTTTTACTACAGTGTAGTAGCTGGGGATTTAATTTGGAAATTACAGAATTATGGAAAATTGGGCTGAGAAGGGCCTTGTGGTCTACTCCATTTGCCTGTCTCAAGGCAGATCATAGATTGCTAAACTGTTATGAATGAAAGGTTCCCCCAACTTAATTCTAAAACCTCCAATTATAGAGATCCCACAATCACTTTAAGAAATCTGTTTCAATGTTTTGCCATCCAGAGGATGCATGCTTACCCTCAGGTGATTTTTTAAATTCTTTTTTGTGCAGTAAAACTTGAAAAGGAGATTGAACAGAGGAAAGTAAAACACAGGAAGCAGAAAGGACTTCCAATATCACCAATGCCATTTCCTTACTGTTAGAAGCAACCATGTCAGGTAAAGCCTTCCTTGTATATGTATGGAACTCAGTATTTGACCTGGTTGAATTTCTCCCCTAAATGTTCTAAACCAAATTCTGCTGAGATTCTCATCTTCCTAAAAGTTAAGAATCTCCTGTAAAGCAGAACTGCAAAATCAGAATAACATTATAAAGCCTGTGAGATACAATTCTGGGTACATGGCATGCAGATAAAACTTTCATGAAGCGACAGAAAGTTTGCTTGCTAACTGACGTGGTGAAGCATCAAAAATGAAAGGTAGATCTCTCCCAAAAATTAAAATCCCTGCTGAAACAGATAATGATGCTTCCAAATTTCCCAAGACAGTGTTTGAGATCTCACAAAAAAACCTCCCAAACCCAGTCTACAGCAGGACTGCACAAGATGCTCCTAGCTTCCAAGAGAACTACATCTGAGATAGGATAGTGATATTGGGCTCAGGTGAAAAATAAAATTGTGACTATTCCAAGAAAAAGTCCTAGAAAGTGTGGAAGAAAGAGAGAAGCTGGGTGGGAATAAAGTCAACATGGAGTTAAAAAGAAAAAAATAAGACCAAGTTCAGTAGAAATGGAGAGCAAAGTTTCTGAACTGAGGATGAGGAAGATGTTAGATTACACCTGGGAGGAGCGAAATTCAGTAATCCCCTAACTGTTTAACATGAAGGACAAGCACGACTGCCAGACATAAAAGTTCTCATCTTTATCAATGTCATAACTGATGCTTCAGAGAGCATCTTGACCATCTCCACAATGTTTCAAAGCGTCCTTCAAGACAAAACCCCATGTGTCAAGGTACCACTGAAGATATGAAGTGACATGAGGGACCTATATTTAGGTATCGGATTCAACCCTTTATGAGACATCACTGAATTTAAACCCCACAAAAGAAAGTCTTGGGTAATTCTGTGAGGTCAGGATCTTTGTCCTTGTCCTGCAGCAGCTGTGAGAACTTAGTTGGAAGAGCTTGGAGGTTGCAATCATACCCCATGGTGCAGCTACACTAGCATAATGCCATGGCCCAATGCACAGGACAATACTTTCAGACAGGACCTGCAGGGGCACTGAATATTATCAATGAAGTCTTAAATTCAAAACTGGAGCAATCCAAACCATTGCTGAGATGTAGCCCTCCCAGAAGAAACATTTTTTTCCAAGGCTCATAACTCAAAATGAGTCATGCTTGATTAACTTCACTTGGGTCAGGAGACTAATCATGAGATGCTATTTATAGATTACATAAGGAAAGTCAGAGAGAGCATTAGAATAACATTCAGAATGGAAGACATGTTATAGCCTTAGCACAGTGTCACTGTGATAACTTAATGAAAACCAGGAACCTTCTCTATTGGCAGGGGTTGCCTTTTTTTTACTTTTTTTTTTTTTTTAAAGTGTGTCTACTCTCCAGCGAAAAATTATGAAATATAAGTGAGACTCCAATCCAGAGAGCAACTGTCCGGCTCAGTTCTTGGTGGGGTAACAGATCAGAAAGTTTCACCTCCTCCTTCTCCTCACAGCTGCCCCGCACACATGCACACACACACAGAGGCCAGGGAAATCTACTCCTAGAGCACCTACCTTGGGTTTGAAGGCGATTAACTTCAGGACCATCTCCACGGTGAAGAGGCCGGTGAAGAGCATGTTGAGGATGTTCATGGCTTCCTTGAACATGCAGCTCTGACCGTAGTGCTGAAAAACAGCATCCCAGCAGGAGCGTGAGGACAGGACATGCCAGCAGTCAGGAATACCCAGGACCCCTCCCAGTCTCCCTCCATGCCCAGGTTCTCTAAGGAAGACCCCAACGTGTTTCATTTTTTCAATTAAGAAAATCTCCTTTCCCATCTCCCTTCGTACGTAAGCATTCCCATGCCTCTATCCGTTTTTGCCACCTGGATCTGGATCTCCTCTTTTTAAAGGAATCTTTTTGAGGAGTGGCTACCCAAATCATACTTATCATTCCAATTCAGGGCTCATTATAAATTTGCACAATGTTACAGAACAATCTTCAACTGTGTTTTTTATCTCAACCTTCCCTAACACTTGGATGACTTTTTTGTTTGGTTGTGATGGCACAGTGAACAGGGGTTTCACTGAGCTGCTCATAATGATACCAACCATTCCCCAAGTAATTACACTAAACTCAGGATTCTGCAAAGTACACGAGCAGCTCAAATCATATCTTTCCAATATGCATTGCCTTGCATTTGTCAACTCTGAATTCAATTTGCAATCATGCTGCCCATTCACTTAACTTTATTAAGATGTTATGAAGTTACTCTCCATCTTCTATTGATTAATTCAAGCAGTGTCTTCTGCAAGTGTTACCACCTCACTTTTCATACCCCTGTTTCCAGATCATGATACTTGAACTGACTGCACTGCCTTATTCTAAGGTCACCTTCCAGTTCGTGTTACAAGACCCCATTTGTAGTTGCTTAACTTTAACAAACTTCAACCAGCTGGGGTGGATTTTCATATTCTGTATTGGCACAGGGTGATTTATTCAAAGCAGTTTCAGTTAAAACAACTCAGCTGCAGCTGAATGCAAGGCCAGGGAAAAATACAGTGTTGAGGCATTTTCAACATTTTTCTTGAAAGGCTCTAGTGCTTGCAGGACTTTGTTTAGAAATTGGAAATTTGTTTGTTTTTAAGGAGTCAAGACAGAATTGTTGAAAGTATCAGATATTAGCAGGAAGAGGGTGAGAGGTAGATTCCTCATTTTAACTACCTGTCATCAGAAGTGAACAGGATATAATGGTTTTTTTAATGTGCTCGTCCCTCTCCCTCAACACATGGTGTGAAGGTGAAAGTAGGTCTCAACCTTAGCCGTTTTTACATTTTCCCCAACAAAGTCTACCACTTCATCACCTGGAGGTTTTCTGCTTGCTTACTTACTTGCATGGCCAGGCAGATGGTGTTCAGCAGGATCAGAACGAACATCAGGTACTCAAAATAGGTAGAGTTGACCACATACCAGACTTTGTACTGGTACTGGTTTTTGGGGATGTATCTCCGCAGGGGCCGGGCTTTCAGGGCATACTCTACGCACTGGCGCTGTGGGAGAGGCAGGGTACACTTAAAACTCAAACCCAGAACATCAGGGTGCTCAGCTACCTTCAGATGTAATAAAGATACAATCTGTTTCGAGCTTTTTACTGAACTGAAAAAAGCTTGGCAGAAGAGTTTCCATTAGGTCATAATGCGAATGTGCACGTTCTACCTGTTAAAGAGTTCTATGTGCAATTACTTTGGCCATTTACTTTGGCCAGACACTGCTGTTGTGCTCATTTAATCTCAATGAAACAAATGGTACAGCAAACATTTTTAAGTAATTGCTGTCCCTTGAGCAAATCTTACAGCAAGGTTTTTTTTTTTCTACCTGACTCCTGAAAGATGTCAGCAAAGCCAGCTTACAGTTTTATCTTGTTGGCAAGCTTCACATGTTCCTCTCTGTATGCATTTATCTATTAAAAGCTTATTCTAAATGCATTTTCTACCTTTAGTGACAGCAAGGTGTTGTAAATTACCTGGTTTTTGTCCAGCTCACAGTTCTTGTACTCTTGTTCTCCTTGTTCCTGAAATGTGACGATGACGAAACCAACGAAGATGTTCATCATGAAGAAAGCAATGATGATGATGTAGATAATAAAGAAGATGGAGATCTCAACCCTGTGATTATAGATGGGTCCCACATCCTCCATGTGGGAATCAATGGACCTATACAGCAACCTGAAAGCAAACAGGAGCCAAATGCAGAGAAAATCTGCAACTGCCTTGAGGCCTCATAGGTGATGTTATAAAGTTTAACTCTGTGATTTTCTTCTACTTGTATCAAAATTAATTTGCTCAGAGATGTGCAGACTTGCGCTGATCTGAGTGCAAACACTCACAAAAGAGAAGACCTGGCTCTTACTAACTTTACACATTTGAACCTGTTCAGGGGCAAAATGTTTTCATAGCTGAACAAAACCATGCCCTTCAGTTAACAAAAGACAGGAAGGTCCCAACAGAGTTTTTGTGAGAATAGGGGATCTCAGGAGTTAACAGTTGTTAACACTGCTGCTGGCATCACCTGGTGACGCAGGTCAGGGTCAGCCCCCTGACACCTTGCATGTCCACGTCACCCTGACTCTGGGAGTCCCCAGCTCCTGTGGCACAGACAGCAGGGCCTGGAAAGACACCCCATGTGTGCCAGTACTGCAGAATGTTTCGTATTGCCCTGCTGAGGAAACCTGAAACCTGGCAATACTGGAAAGGACCTGGTATGCATTTTATATTCATTTATACACACAACAATTGTAACAAATACTGGTATCACTGCTACTACTGGAAATCATGTTTTAAGAACTAGAGACAGTGCTTTGCACTGTTTACAAGTACAGGAACAGAAATTCCTGCAGGCCCTGAGGAATTTACAAAGTACATAATACTACAGTGCTACTATTGCTGCTACTATTGCTATATTTAAAACTCTAGACTTAGATAAATACTTAGAAAAGGAAAGACTACGCCCTGACTTTGGATTTTCTCTTTTGAAATGAATGAGGACATTGCTAGTGTTGCACTGGTCCAGGAAACACTCACTCTGGCCAGCCCTCGAAGGTGGAGACGGTGAAGAGGGCCATCATGGCAGTCAGGACGTTGTCGAAGTCAAACTTGCTGTTCTCCCAGCTCCGGGGCTGTATCATGGGCTGGCTGACCTCCCCATCCTTGTAGGTGATGTAGTACCCTCTGTGGGTGGAGAGTGGAGACAGAACATGGCAGAGCTGCAGTGCCGGCACGAGGCGCTGCGGGCGGGCGGCCAGCGAAGGGGAGGGATTGGGAAAGCTCAGACCCACCTGCATTCTGCTTCTGTCTGCTTGGAGCTGTCAGTGCAGCTGTACAGCTTGCCCTTGGGGAGGAAGAAAGAAAGAGGAATGAAGCTTCTGCTCATACGGTGCTTTCATGTGTACGTCCTGAACACTTGTTGTCAGGAGGGTGGTGAAAGGCAGAGAGATAAAAGCAGGCACAAAGAAGGGAATGAACAACCCCCTTCCTCTGCAAGAGGGGAGGCAGAGAGCCTGCAAGGACCAACACTTTGGAACAGCCCCCCTCACCTTCCTGGGACCATGTCATGCCAATGTCAAGCTGTGTAGGGAAGAACAACATTACTGATGATTTCTGATCACAGATGATGGGCAAGAGTTCTGTCGTTCTGGAGAACTGCTGGTAGCAGAAGCCCAGGTAACACTGACAGTGTCCCAGATGTCTTGCCTTTTGGAAAAGACTCCATTTTCCCTTCCTCAGGCTTTTTATGCTGCTTTTCTTCCCATCCCTTAGCACAGCTCAATGTAATGGATGGATGAATGGGTCCAGTGGTTTTACCTTGAACAGCTGAACTCCGATGCAGGCGAACATGAACTGCAGCAAGGTGGTGACAATCACAATGTTCCCGATGGTTCGGATGGCGACAAACACACACTGGACCACGTGCTGCAGATGGAAGAGAGAAACAAGCCACTTGCAGGATTGTTCTCAACTGCTCTGGCTGAGGGAGGAGCCCAAGAATAAACTTACAAATAATAATAAAAAATTTTTTAACTAATACCCATTACCCAAGTAATGTCTCGGGAAAGGGGACCAACTTGTTTCATTTCTTGCTGTGCTTTTAGAAGCAGGCAGAAAGAGGAAAATAGCAGAACTCAGCTCTCTGAAATTTCCCACATAGTTGGGCACTCACCAGCACACAGGAAGGAGTTTATCTAATACAGAAAGGTTATGTTTAGGGTCATGGGTCCATCTGCACCCCCAAAAAACCACATCATTTCACCTGTGTGCTGATGGGGCCATTCAGCTCAAAAAGCAGCTTGTCAGAAAAGCGCCTGGCAATCCTGGTGGACACAAACTCGAATATGAACCCTCACTACAAACATGGCAAGTGGTGTCCTGGGCTGCATTGGGCAAACTTGCACTTTTAGCAAGCTGAAGGAGGTGATTCCTCCCCTTTACTCAGCACTGGTGAGACTATGCCTGTTGTACTGGGGCCTGTTCTGGCTCCTGAGTACCAGAGAACCGTGGACGTACTGGAGGAAGTCCAGCAAAAAGCCACAAAGATGACTTAAGGCACTGGAGCACCTCTCCTGTAAGAAAAGGTTGAGAGAGCTGGGTCTGTTCATGTAAGAGGAGGCTCAGGGGAACCTGGTCAGTGTATATAAATGGCTGAAGGGAGGACACAGAGGAGGCAGAGCCAGGCTCTTCTCAGTGGTTCCCCCCAACAGGACACAAACTGAAACAGAGTAGGTTTATCTGAGCATTGAGAAACACTTCTGTCGGGGTGGCTGAGCATTGGAACAGGTTGTCCAGAGAGGTTGTGGAGTTTCCCTCCTTGGAGGCACTCTAAAGCCTGGGCAACCTGCTCTCAGCGGCCCTGCTTGAGCAGGTCCCTTCCAACCTCAACCACGCTGTGATTCTGCTGAAACATTACTTGAACCATTGCAGAAGTCCACGTAGCCTGAAATAACCTGAATTTATCGTTTATAGAATGCACTGGGACTTTCCTAACCTTTAGTCCTTTGGCTCTGTTGATGGCCCTCAGTGGTCTAAGGACCCGCAGAACACGCAGGATCTTCACCACATTAATGGCACTGGACCTGGAAGAAAGTGTTGGAAGGTTTGAGGGATACAGCAACGCAGGGAGTGAGCAGCAAGGGCAGATCTTTGAAATTCTGCACGGCCTGAGACTGCCTGAGGTATTTAGTCAACTCTTTGCCATGGCACTTCAGGGGTAAGGAAACCAATATCTGGTGTTATCTCCAGAGGTTCTGGCTTTCATCATCTCTGCTGTATTAATGAAGGGGGAATGGAACATGGGCAAAGCGTATTTTTAGAGCAGGGCCAACAGACTCTGTAGATATCTATGATATAGAAATTGTGCCAAGACGTAGTCATTACCAAGGCACTTTGAGATAAGGCTCAAAGAAGTGCTGCATTGAAATACTCAAAGAAGAGTGGAAAGTCCAGGAGACTCCAGCACCACCCACTCGGAGTTTGATCCTGCAGTGTGTTTGGCCCCTGAACCCACAAATCATTTAAGTGCCTACATAAATTTAAGGATGTGGAAACTCCCACTGAATTGATTAGGATGACTTGTGCTCACTTTTAAGTACTGAACACAACTACTGCAGCAGAGCTCTCTGCGCCTCCCAGGACTGAAACCCTGACTGAGAATCTTCCTCGTGTTCAGTGACATGTTCTCCCACTGATTTTGGGAAAAATTTTTGTGTTAACATACCAAGAGTCTGACTTAGGTCTGTAAGAAAGAAACAGCAGGTCAAAACAAGCACTGTGCCATTCTTAAGGCCTTCACTGAAAGCCCAGTGGACCTGACAAATTCTCCTGCTTGACTTAGAGTGCAACATACGTGAGCTGCTAACCTATAATGGTAACAACTGGGAGCTTGTTTCTTATCAGATGTGAAACTAATTAGGAAACTTCCTACCCAACACACAGAGCTCCACGTAGTCAACTAAATCTGTAAAGTTACTGAGATGAACCAAAGGAAAACAGCATGACGGAACAGCCACCGCCACGCTGAAGATTATCACAAAACTCTTCAAGGGCTTGATGGCCTTCCATTGACTAAGACTCACAACACCTTAGGAAGTAGGAAAACATTATCAACCCCATTTTCCAAAGAGGTTATGAGAGGTCCAGGAGGGAACCATAAGTCACTGAACTGTCCTGAACTGGTACAGTGAAACAAAGGCCTTGGAACAAAGCTAGGTGTCATGATTCCCAATGCACCAATTTTTTGTTCTCATTTGTTCTTTCTGAAAGATTCCCCCCTCCAGGTCACCAGTGTAGCATTTCCCAGTTACTACCTCTCTTGAGGATGAATTTTAATGGCCTTGAATCATCTGAGAAAAAAAAAACATGAATACCTCGACAGGCCCATGAGAAAAATCTTACCCAGATAAGACGATGAGCCCCAGCCATCCCTCCCAGCCCAGCCCTACAACCACCCCGCTGGAAATAGCTCACTCACTGGATCCCAAAGGAGATGAGAGAAACGCTGACCACCAGCAGGTCTAGGATGTTGAAATAGTTCCTGCAGAAGGAGCCCTTGTGGAGGAAAGCCCCGTAGGCGGTCATCTGCAGGGAGGCACACGGAGACACAAACACACTTTGCCATCAGCAGCTGCTCAGGAGCCAAACCCACCTGGTTGTGCTCACAGTGTTCAGCTGGGGAGGGGGCAGGATTTCTAACGTGGCAGACTATTGACCCCCAGACCCCAAAGGAGAGGTTGAGTCCCCATGGAAAGAAAAGAGAGTGAAAAAGACAGCAAGATAACTATGAAAGGCCTGACTAAAGAAAGCGAGGAAAAGATGCACTTTGAGTGCACTGAGTAAATAACATTTAGAATTAGCAAAGCAGCAGAACAACTGTTTGCAAAAACTACTCTTTGCAATCATATGCTTTTCCCTTTTTCTTCAGTGACAGAGGACACTTGTATTATATAAAGGCCTCTTTAGCAAAATTGAATTAAAAATATGAAATAAAATGGACTCTTCTGTAATGCTTTTCAATGCTTAGACCAGCTGCAGTGGACAGTTGATCACTCTTCCCTTCATGGAGGAAAAACAGAATCCCTCAGGGATTTGATGCTTTAGAGCTGAACTGAAACAAAGGAGAAATTCTGAGCTCCTTCCGGTCAGCTCAATCCCACATCCCTTTTCCTATCCATCTTCCTTCATTTTTACTCTAATGCAGTTGCATTTTCCCCTTAGTTTTCCTTAGAAAGCCCGGGCTATATTCCTCGAAACAGAGTAATTCCTTTGTGGAGGTAATTATTATGAACACCACCCGGCAGAGGGAGGGAAAATAGTTACATATTTTGCAAGGGAGGCTCTGCCCTGCCTGGGTGTGAAGGGGTATTGAAAACCTGCTGGCTTTGAGGAGGATGTCACAGCTCCAGAACCGGACTGAGTGACAGTGCAAACGGAAAATTTAGACTGAGCTCTGTTACGGAATGTGGCTCAATGTCACAGCTAAAGAGGGTGAGGTGATGGGGTATTTGTACCACCTACCTTGGACTCGGTGAGTGATCTAACGTAGCTGCTTTGAAGAAACCCCATCCCCAGAACTGCTAATGTTCCTTCATTAGGAATTCTCATTCCCATCCAGGAATACAGGCTTCTAAGTTTGGTCCTCTGAATCTCATCTAAATTAGGTGTCTAAAGTAACCGAGGCAGACACCATAAGACTTGCTCAATGATGAGCTGTAGCCAGACTCTCAGCTGAGAAGTGTGAACTGGAAAGTCAAACTGGAGTTTTCTGGCTCCCACCAGCAGCTCAGGATGGCGTATTGGCTGGTGGTTTCCAGCCTGTGACAACTTTATCCAGAGCAGGGTGGAAGGGCACATGGTTTATCAGATTATTTTCTCCACCAAAACATCCATGACATCAGGGAACTGACTATCAATCAGACAGAAATTAGAAGGGGAGGAAGTATAAACTCTGGTCTTGGCTTAGAATTTATACTTATAGACACATTCAGTTGGGGAAGGGAGGGGGGGTTCTTGCCATAACAAAGGTGGTAAAGATGCCCTTTACTGGTTAGATTTTGTATGGCAATCTTGAAAGAAAGACACCATTGAAATCGGGGGGAAGCTCTGCTGAGTTTAACTTCTATATAAACTGTGGTTCTCTCAAGCCTGTTGAGAGATATTGTCATCTCAGAAGAGACTCTCAGAGAGTGTATAATCTATATTTGCCTCCCATCTGGGGCCTTTTAGGATGCTGGTTAGAAAACCTTGGCAGTCACCTTGCCAATATGCACCAGAATGCAGGTGTTGTCATCAGCAACATGAGGGCAAAGCTTATTTCTCTACAGCCTTGAACATCCCATGGCCTGTCATTCTTTTGTTTTTACCATTTACATTAACTTTGCTGTTCTGCAAAATGTGCTCAGTGCAAGGCAGCAGAGAAACATGCACTGAGAAACCAAGCTATTTGTGACTTAAACTTATGGTCCTTGCACTCTTCTCCCACTTGAACTTAGAGAATATCCGGGGATGTTGTCATAAATCCATGGAAGTTAACAGGAGGACCTTGGGAAGGCCCAGGACAATGAGCTGGGTTCAGCTCTGCCTCCACTGAAGTCATTAGCAGTGCTACCACTTCCTTCAGAGGCAGCAGAATTTAATTGTGAATCCGCACAGGTGCCTTGAACTCTGGTTTCATTTTTAAATGTTGCAGTTGGGATGTTTTCCTTTCCTTGACAGGCCTTTTGGACCTGCCGTGTGATCCATGCACGTTCAGATTTATTGTGTAAACACAGATGCAAACTGCACACAGGCGTAATGTGCACGTCTCCCTGGAGAACATTATGGCTTCGGTAATTTCAAGTCATCTCAAAAAAAAGCACGTTTCTCTACAAAAATATGCAGGGGCCGCCCTGCTTGCCAGCTTTCCATATAGATACTGTTATTAGGGTCTTGAGCTGCAAAATTTGAGCAACTCTAAGGCACTGCCTGCCAGCACTTAGAACGAGCTTGCTGAGAAAAAAAAAAAAACAGCTGCCAAGTGAACCTAGCATTTAGAAAGCCAGAACTTTGCTCAATTACTGTTATTTAAATTATTAGCCTACCAATTTGGGAAAATTAGAGTTAAGAACAAGGCAGCCTATTTTTATTTTCTTCCAAGCTAAACCATTCTCCTGCGCTTTCCCCTTGGTGTAGAGCATGTTCCTGGGAAACGGGAAGCTGGGTTTTGATGCAGCAATTTTCACTGGCAGCTACTGTCCTTGGTGTCTCAGTGGTTTGGACTCTCTGTTATCTCCCTACACCTAAAAAGTGAGCTTTTGCACTGTGCCCCCTGCCTCCTACTTGGCTGTGCACCCTGTAAGCTCACAGAAATCACCAGCCACCCTTTGGGCTGGTTTCTGCAGAATAGAGACCTTCTCTTTGGGTGTAGCCTGTGTAAGAGGTGTGTGTATTCAGAGTTTCTTGCAGAGCAGAAAAGTCCTGTTTTGGAAAGACCGGCCAGGGTAGAGGGAGAAACTTACGTGGGGATGGCCTTTTTCTTGGTCCTCTCTTAAATTTCACAACATTGCATCCTTTCTTTGCAATTCCCCTAAAAAGCGTTGTTTTGCTATAGGCCCTCAATTACAAGTTTGAATATCAAAATTTCCCTGGAGACTTTTTAAGCAGCTACCCAAACGTCAAAATCAAAAGAAAAACCAACCCTTTGTGTAGAAATAATAATGAGGTTAAAAAAAAAAAAAAAAAAAGAAAAAAAAAAAGAGGGAGAGAGAGAAAGAGCAAAAGAGCGAAAGAAAGGAAGGAAGAGAAAGAAAAGAAGAAAACAAGTGTATTTCTCAGATTGGTTACCTTAAGAATAATTTCTAATGTAAAGATACTAGTGAAGACATAGTCTGCATTGCCTAGGATCTGAAAAATAAGCACAATTGGGTTAGTGGTACTGAGCGTGACCCAGGAACAAACAGGCGTGTGTGTTAGCAACAGAGAGTGGCAGAAAACTAGAAAGCTTGTGAACAAGTAATGGTAGAGAAGATGGGCACTTTACCTTCAGAGCAATTTCAATGGTGAAAATGACAGTAAAAACTATATCAAAATAAAAGAGAACCTGCAAAAACAAAAGGGGATAGGAGCGGGGAGGGTAGATCAGTGGCTGATCACTTGAATGGGAAATCACAGCTCAAAATCAAATACGTATGTTCTTTGCACAAGGGAATGAGGACGACTCTGTAGGGAATGGTTTTGGAACAATGTCCTGTTGGATGAAGTGAAGGTCCTGGCACAGAGGACAAGAAGCACATTACAACTCAACAACAAATCTTTCCTGAGTTACAATCCCATGAGCACTACAGAGGCAAAATAACATCTTGGTTGCTGTAGGATTTTTTTTTTTTCTTAAATCTCAGAAAGAACATTCAAGGGTTTTCCCAAATAGGATTCCAAACTGAGAACACAAAGAATGCCTGGTCTCTCAGTGGAAAACATGAGATTCCTTCTTATTAACTTCCATTCAGTCTTGTCCTGTGCCTCTCTCAAAGGAAGAAAAGCAAACTGCAAATTCATACTCTAGCTATTTTTTTCCCTCTATCCTGAATTGCTCTGGGTTAGGGTGAATAACAAAGACTGCCAATTGAACAGAATCCCAGCACTCATACTGCAGCCATAATTTGGTCATTTGCTAAAGGTGCCCAAGTTAGACCCTGCATCTTTCTATTTGCATCCTGAATAACAAGCCAGCTGAAATGCTCCTCATTCCCAGGAACCCATGGCATGCACAGCAGACCACAAACAGCGTCCCTAGGGCAGCACAGGAGACAACAAGAAGCCTGGAAGTGTAAAGGGCCATTCAAAGTACAGCATCAAGGACAGGAATGTCCTCCACTGCCAATACGTTGCCATCCCACAGTAAATGGGGACTTTCTCACTGGTTTATGGGACCAGGATTGAACTCTCTTTGTTTCCAATATATTTCAACATCCCAAGTCACTTTAGTGCTATCTACACTACAAATGCTGAATATCAAAAGTATCAGGACCATGGTTTACTGTTGTTTTACCATAATCAAGTTTTAAACCAGAAGGCCAATATATGGAAGCTGTAGAAAAACTGATAATTTGTGACAATTAGGCCTTTGCTGCTAAAACACTAATAAACATAAAACAGGAAGCTGCCCTCTCCCATCCCACAGGCATTTATTGTATCTTAGTGCCTGTATCCTCACTCAGATTTATAGGAGGCTAAATTCCTACAGCTTGGTGTGAAGAGGGGCAGCTACTGCAAATTCCAGGGTTATTTCACATTGCGCTATTTCAGCATAATCAAAATCTGGACTGATTTGCAGACACTGCATGTCAAATGGGGGCATGTATCTCTTATTGCTACCATATAACTCAAAATTCTTCAGGTCACTGCTCAATTTCTAATCCCAAATTCCTCTTAAGGCTGACTTGGGCTCTATCAATTTTTGCAGCTTAGAGAATTAAGAAAGGGCCACTTCAAGGGGGACAGATCTCGATTTCAACCTATATTAATTTACATACATTACAACTGGAAATATCCTTTTGCCTTACTGCTTCGTAAGTCCTGACGTTTGATTATTTTATCGATGGAATAATTTTATGATCAACGGGCCAGATTCGTGGGTACTCTCTAGCTGCTTTGCGTGACTCCAGCAAGGTAAAGAAGCTGTAAACTTGATTAAAGTGAATGATTAAGCTGTAGCTGTTGCTGCTTTACCTCACCAGAGCGCTGCGAAGGAGCTAGAACACACTGGTGAACGCAGCCCCAAAGGTGCAGCTGGCAAAGGTGCCCCTGACAGAGGAAATAATGCCTAATGAAAATGGTCACTGCCCCACCTGTGCAGGCAGTTCCATTTATCAGCTGGCATGTTTACTCCTATCTAAACATGAACTTGCTGTAGAATATATCGAAACGAATGAGCACCTTGCCAAGGTGCAAATGGGAGAATACTGTGAGCACGGTCTTAGGGCCTGCTTGGGCTTCAAGGGCTGTTTGATCAGACTGGGCTGGCACTCCCAAACGCTTGCTGCCTGAGCCCTGTGTGACACGAGGAGCACACAGCCTGTCCCAGGAAAGCAGCAGTGTCCAAGCCTCTCCACTAGCCCTTGCTGAGCTCCCTGTTCCTGCCTTCCTGCTCTGGGAATGTCTGTGCCAGCAGCATCCCCAGCCTGCACAAGTGCTTGTGCACAGGCTCATGCTGAGTGAAGGCAGAGACAGCTTTGCTTTCAGCTCGATTTCAGCTTGCTTTCTTCCTTCTCCTCCCAGGCCTCCGTGTGGGTGCAGGGCAGGAAGGACACGATCTTACTGTTCTACTGTCACAGTGCAAAGGCAGGCCACCTTTGCAACCCAAACATCTTGTCAGTGTCCCCTTGCATGACACATTTTAAACATCTGTACCTGCAAAAATGAAACACAGATTTTCATGCAACAGCAGTGGCTTCACAGATGCAAAACAACGCTTTGCCTCAAACCTTCAGCTCTTTAATCCAGGACAACCGTCTCTGACTCTTTTTTCCCCCTCTCATTTAAATCTCTGTGCTACAGACTCTGTGACAGTTTCTGTGGCATGTCAGGAGCCCATCTGCCAGCTGACATGCTGCAGCACTAATACGTATTGGCATTCAGTTATCCCTGCATGGTGGGCACCCTCATTTGTGCACGAGTGGGTTATTGGTGGCACAGGTTTGACTGGATTATTTAGCATCCTCCTTCAGGAGAAAAATGCAAAGCCACTCTGAGATATGCTCAGGAATAAACTTCCATTAACACCTTCTCTGCATGCACATATGTGTTCAAACGCATGCTCAGGCCAGGATATTTCAGGGAGCATTAAATGAAGGTTTTATTATTAAACAAGAAGAAATCATCTCACTCTTCAATCCTAGCAAACTCTTCAGGCATCAAGGCACCAAAACGCCACTGCAGGCACCAGAAATCAGAGGTCTTGCATATGTCTGCTAACTCTTCATTTTTCTGCAGTGACCCCTGACTAATGGAAATGACCACTGGCAAAGTTAAGGGAGCACTGAACATTTCAAAAGGCAAATAAGAATGGTCAGGAAAGAGGGTGAGAATGTATCTCCATGCTGAATGCTTTCCTCTTCTCCCCCCAGGCAGGTGAGGAGAGGAGCACAGCGTATTTTTTTGAGGGTTATCTCAAATTTAACGACAGCTTTGCGGCTTGTGTTCGAAAAGTCTGATTCTAACCTTGATGTCATCAATCTCCCCCAGAGTGACTGCATCAAACTCAAGAATGTTACTCCTGATTTACACCAGTGTGAATAAAATGAAAATCAGGCCCCAGGCTTTTTAGTTCAAAAGACAGCATGTGGCAGCAGAACAAATATTCCAAAGGGAACCCGAAAATCCCTCAAAACTGAATTATCTATATTGCCAATCAATGTTTTTACAGCTCATTTCTAACGCTTTAATCCCAGGGAACAATAATTTTGCTTCAGCCTCCTGTTCTTCCTTTCCCTACACACACTTCTGAAGTGAACTAGAGGCCAAATCCTGCGCTGACTCATGTTTCCTGCAAAACCTAATGGATTCACACACAGCCTACGTGAGGCAGAAATCATGGAAGACAGGCACTCCCAAAGCCTCTGATGCAGCCTTTTCTGCCTTTCCTGGCTCCAACTCATGATCTGCCTGTACCACACTTGCAATACCCAGCGAGGGAAGGAGGACGTGAAGCATACTTGGTTCCTAAAGGAGAGGTGTCGCACGGGGTCCTCAGCTGCCAGGGAGATGCTGCTGAGCAAGATGAAAAATAGGATCAGGTTGGTGAAAATGTTATCGTTAACGATTCGATGGCAGTGGACACGAAACCTGCAAGAGAGAGGAGAGGCACGACTTTATCTCTCAAAGAACAGCAAGACCCAGGAAACATTTCCCCCCCTCCTCTTCTGCCAGCAGGACTAGAGGATTGCTCTGCAGGGCACCTTCCCTCTTCCCCAGCCCAGGGAGAACCTGTGCAGGGCAGAGCTGGCTCTCCACATCACGCAGCGCTCACACTCGGTGTGTTTGAATGGAGAACAGTCACTCTCTCTCGACAGTTTTTTGTGATTTCCATGTGGTCCGAAACCTGCCTTGCTTTCATTTATGGAACCAGTCCTGGTTCATTTAGGAGGAAAGCAGCAGAAACAGGCTTGAGGGTGCCAGTGTCTTTCTGAGCTGGGACTGGAGTGTCACTTAACAGGAGCTGTGGGGGATCTACCTTGCTAACAGGGTACAGGCCTGGCCAAAAGGATATAAGGCAGGCTGGTGTTGGCAAATGACTTCTGAGAGACACCATGCCATGCAGGTTGTATGCTAAACATAAGCCCGCTTGGTGCTCTTGGGGGGAAGCTAGAAGGTAAAGAAGGAGCAGTCTCCCATCAAACTCGCTTGCTGGAGACCATTCAGCCACTTTTCCACATGTTGGCAGCAGGATGCGAGGAGTTAAACCCCACAATAGCTCTGTGCATAATTCTACAGGCACTTCATTAATTTATTTAGCTCTACTCTTGGCTGTTAGGGCTCCCAGTCCCTATTATAGCAATTTTACAGATGACTGCAGAGGTTAATTTAGTTCTGCAAATGGCAGGGGGTGGGTGGCAAAGCCAAAATTACAGTCCACGAGCCCCAGTCATCCTCAGTCCCTCCCTGTTACACGTACCCGAGGAGGAGTGGCACAAGCTCTGCTGGGAAAAAACTGGCTCTGAATTCAGCGGTGCAGGTACAGCCCTGCCTTCCTCTGAGGCTGTGTCTGGAGGCCGAGTCCTTAGGAGAGGTGCTGGAATTCCTGGTGCTGCTCAGACCACTGCTGCAGCCTTGCAAATGTAAACTCACCTGTGTGCTAGCAGCCCTCCACCCACAGGTCCTGCCCATCTGTTTTGGGAAGGCAGGTGCCACAACGTGAGGCTGCACTGCAGGAGCCCATGGGAAAAGCACCAGAGAAGAACTGTTCTCCCTAGACTCCCCTCAGAGCTGTGGACTTTCCTCCTCCTCCTCTCATTTCTTCTTTTATGCTCATTCTTGACGTGCAGCAAGGAGCAAAGACATATGAACTCCCTACTGGGAGTGGATTTTGGGCAGCCCTTAGGACAGGAAGCTGCTACCTCCCCCTTGACTGATTGCAGGATGGCTGTCCTGCAGTTTGGACCTGGATGTGTTGGGGAATTCCAATTACTGACTCGCCTCTGTGTCCCTTATTTCTAATGCTTTCATGATCTGTGTCTTCAATCAGCCTTGCACGTGCCATGAACTCCCATTGAATATTTTCATGGTACTCCCTACAGTTGTGGTTTCGTGAGGATTTCATGCCTTAAAGGAGAGGTGGGTCAAAGGAGGCCTCTGGTATGAACTGCTGAGAGGGAGCTGTGCACCTCATAACTTTTGGGGCCCAGCGTGAAAGGGGTATCTGCTCTTCACCTCCTTCTTCTGGCTAAGCAATCTCTTAAATACCTGTTGTTAGGACTGAAGATGAAAAAAGCACTGGCATCAGGCATGGGCACAGCCTTTTCCTTGAGGTGCAGCTCAGACATCGGGCGAGGTCGAGGGCCGACAGGCATCTCAGGTTCTTCCTCATCTTCCTCTGCTGCAAGAAGCATTTTTGTCTTTTAATGCAAAATACAACCCACTTCGAAGTGCTGGGGCATTTTTCTCTGTCATAATTAGAGCTAAAAACTGAGAACCATTAAAATAGGATGCTGAAAGCTTGAGTTTCCTTGCCCTTCCTTCCCTCGAGGCAGTGCCCTTTACCCAGTGCTCGCCCTGGCAGACATTGGTCTCGTCTCTCTGCAAAACCATTAGTGCTGGTAAACCTACAGTATCCTCACAACACTTTCCTCAGATGCTTCACAGTCCCTTCCGCAAAAAACAAACAAAAAGTCTACTTCTAATGGCTCGTTTGAATCTCTCTTGCTGTGGTCTAGATCCATTATCTGTTTTATTATTTTCCACGGACACAGAAAATTGAAAATTGCCTTCCTCTTGCAGAAAGCTTTTGCACACTTGAGGACCACTGTTGTGCCTCTGGGAGAATATCTGGTTCCTAGAGCAAAAGAGCAGCAGCCTTTCCTGAGGTGCTGTGGTCCCCAGGTCTCTGACCACTCCTGCTCCTTGCTTCCAGATTTTCTGCAGGATTAACGTGCAGCTGAGGTTTTGCTGCTGCAGAGGAGGGCTAGATTACTTCTCATATCTTGTAATATTATCCTCCTGTTAAATGTCCTTCATGGAGACTTTTCATTATACTTAGGCATTAATTTGCCATCAGTGTCTGATATGCACAAAGCACAGATTATTTACCAGAGAGCAGCAGCCTGGCCTGTCACTCCCCTCTCTGCATTTCTGCTGTTTACTATTCCCAAAAGTGGCACTTAGACCTCATCCTTACTGAAGGGCATATTTTTTTCTTCTGGCCATTCCTCCAGTTTATCAAGATTGTTTTTCTCCTGTTTGTGAGGATCTCCATGGAGCTGTTGCCACATCTGGAATCATGTCTGGACGAGCACATGTACGCCCCAGAGCAAATACTGAGCATATGCACATCGACTTACACCGATCGGAAAGTCTTAAAATTGTCCCCTTTTATAATTTAGTGGGAGGAAGATTAGGAAGATGGGAATGAGGCTGAGACTCTTGAACCTGATACCTATGGAGCACATCTCCAGGCAGATCATTGAGCAACCTCAAGACAGAAAATGCAGAGATGAATGCTAAGGTGGTATGTGAAAGAGAAGCTTCTGCCTTTGAGGATTTCTTCTACCTGCTGAACTCAGGTGTTGTTTTGTAAATGACATGATAGGATTTTGCTATTTTAAAGATCTCAACCCTCTCACTTAATCAGCAAGACAAGAAAAAATCTTTAAGAAAGGAGCCTGACATGTTAGATTCATCTTCCAGGCATTGCAAAGGAGGAAACTAATTAAAAGGTTCATCTTGAGTCCATAAGGGGAGATAAGTTCCAGGAATGGTGTTCCTTTAGGGTGAGGTACTGTACTTTATCTAGTTACAGGACACATCAAAAAGAACAGATGAATCAGCACAGATCTTGATCTGGATATCAGAGAGAGGAGAAAAGTGCCCTTTTTGAATACATGCCATTATTACATGCAAATAGGATTCTTTCTTTACACTTCCAGTACCAAGAGTTCAGCTCAGATTCGCTTGATGGATCTTTGCATAAATGTTTGAGCTGGTACATAGAGTTTGTACTTTTTAAGTCAGTCTATTTTTTAACAGCTCAATTTTATGTGTAATATACTTCATAATACTCTTTCTACAGTCTTTACTAGTTAAAGAAACATATTTCAGAAGTACTTTTTTACATAGGACTTGTAAAAATAGGTGTTAACGTTAATGCATGTGTTTATGTAATATAACCATACTTGGCACTTGCACTTTTATCTATGGGTTTCAGAGGACACTGGCAAAGAGTGAGGTAAGCAAATTCTTCTTCTTCTTTAACAGGCCAGAAAACCAATGCCCAGGATCATGTGGGGTATTTGAAACTCTTTCTTAAGAAGAATATTCTGGGTCCCTGTTCTGCGCCTTCAGTGTGAGATCATTCTTCATTTATTACTCAGGGGAATGCTTAAAATATACTTTTAAATGGGCATGGAACAAAGCCTCTGGAAAATCGACCCTCAGCAGAAGGATCAGCCCCATGAAGACCATAAAGAACATTGTTCCTCTCCCCTTTTTCTCGTGTCTGCCATACAGCAAGCAATGTATTAATGACTCTGGGAGCCAAATGCCTTCAGACTGAAAAACACATTCCGTTCCTCAGCCATAGATAAAGAACAATGCTCTACTTTTCACGTAGGGTCTAGGGCACAGAAGAAAGGAAACTCTGAGGGCCAAATTGACAAAGAGTAAGATGATTACAGCCTCATCCCAGGTCGACACCCGTGCTATCTACCTCCATATAGAAGCAGCACAGCTGCTCACATTTGTAGAAGTGAATGTTCTTTGGCTGTGGAGACAAGCACAAACAGGCTACAGTGCAGCATCAGTGAGAAATTTGATGCTGGGGAGGTTTTCTTTGCTGTACAAAGACCAGAACTCTCGTATAAGGACATTATTTTGCTTCAAGCTCCCATGAATCATCCCAAGCTTTTACCTTCGTTTGACGTTCTGAATGCTTTGTCTATTTCTGTGCTAGACTGCAAGACTAGCTCCCTGTCTTCCTGTAATAAACAAATCATCATAATAATCCTGCTAGTGTACACAAATCTCTGGGAGAACTAGTCTGTCCTTCCGAAAAAGAGGCCAGGTAATCTGAGGAGCTGCAAATATTCTGGGGCCGAGGAGAAACACTGTGTAGCAAACAGAGTCAGGAGAGGTTATTGAGCAAATTGGTTAAAGGAGCAGAAACAAATTAGAGAATGAGCAAGGTAGGTTAGGAAAGACCCTGCCTTGTTAGGAAAAACAAATGAAGTGACCAATTCACACATTTTCCGAACACAGAATCTTCAGTCTTCACAAAGAATTGATAAACAATTCAGGGAACAGGCCTGTTTAGAAATGGCATCGATGCCATACAATGGCAAGCAACCAAGATGGTGTCCCTTTGCATTTTTCATAGGAGACAGGAGAAAACCTGATATTCCATTCAAATCTTAGGTTCTGTTCAAAAGTGTGTTCAGCCAGGGATTGGCACCCCTAGGCATTAAAAGTGTTTTCACCTAATTTTCCTCACTCTGACTCTGTGCACGGCTGCATGACAAAAAAAAAAATGTAGATGTAGTGTTTCGTTATATATTTCATTTATAAGCTACTATTTCTAAGCTATCTACAGACAGTAAATAAACCCTGATTCTATTAGCAGTAGACTTAAAATCGGCATTCAGATGGCTCTTCCCTCACTTGAAAAAATGTAATTGTCTGCAAATCCAAGCCAGCTGAGAAACAGAAATGAAACTGTATCAGGTTGTTTTAATTTGTGCTTCTTACTAAAGGCTCCACAAACCTCTCAGCAGCTGGGGGTGTGTGTCCAGAAAATGCCTGTGCCTACAGAGGGGATGGGAAGGTTAAATCCAGAGTGATCTGTCCCAGGCAGTATTAAAACAGTATTGCACAGAGTTAGAACCACCCTCTATTCCTGATAAATTGGCTATAAATATGGAAGAATACAAGTATAGCATATATGATGACTTCTTGTACTGAAAATCAAATGCAATGAAGAGTTTTTCATTTTGCTTGTCTGAAAGTTTTGTCCACCTACTCAGAATGAACTCTTGTGCTCTGTTTTACCGTATCAGATCAACCTACTAACAGGCATTTATTTATCAGGAATCACGGAATAGAAGAGAAAGTGTTTTATAGCCTATTATGGCCTGTTACATAATCACAGAAACACAGAAGAGCAGAGCAGGAAAGAATAAGAATCACAAGAGGCCCTCTGGTTCATGCCTCTGCCAAGCCAGGTTCAATTAATTATTGTATCTAAGCCTTTTCTGGGAGATGTTTTTCTGACCTGTCCTTAACAACATTCAGTGATGCTGGGCCTCCACAACCATCTCTGTGAACTTCTCCAGCCTCACCATTAGAAAATTCTCTCTGCTGTGAATCTTAGATCTGTTACTTCATAATGGAGATAATTCTCCTCCTACCTGCAAAAGGTTTTTATGCATTTGAAGATGTTTCTCCTGACTTTCCTACGTCAAATGACAAAGGTTAATCAATCTTAGTTCTTGCTACCTACTAGCATTGTTTTTGCCATTCTCTTGTGTACTTTTTCTAATTCAGCCCCACTTCTCTTAACCACAGCACCCAAAATGAGATATGATATTCCAGATACCTTACCAATAGTGAACACAATAAAGCAGTTGCTTTGCTCTGATTAGCTTTCATTGACCAGTTAAAACAAACCCATAACTGGACAAAAGGGTCACTCTTTCTCTGTTTATAAATCTCATTACTTGCTTGCCTTTTCAAAGACAGCAAACTGTTGCTGACACTTGTTGAGCTCATGATCATAAGATTCAGATACTTGTCTCAAGGACTGTTACCTAACTAGCTGTCACCTAAGATCCTTTATTTGTGAATTGTTTATTCCTGTCTATGCGTAGAGCCTGGCACTTTCAATTTTATTTAGACCATTTATCCCGGACCTCAGCAGCTCTTTGAATTCTAATGCTGCCCTCCAGCACGCTTCTTGTCCTTCCTAGCTTCATGTCATCTACAAATGTAATAAGCATATTGCCTCTTCCATCATGCAGGTCATTAACAATGAACTGAACTGAACTCTAGACAGGCTTTTGGGTTGTACAAACTCACTTGGGCTATCGCTGCTCTCCCCATAAAGGGTCTGATCATTTCCCTCCCGACCATCTAGACCATATTTTTCTAGTCAGCTTATGAGAATGCTGTAGGAGACAGTCAGAAGCCTTAGCAAAGTTAAAGAATATGACATCTACTTCTTCTCTGCTGTCTACAGGTGTTTTCAGCCTCTTTCAGAAGAAAACAAGGGTGGTTTGATGCAATTTGCTCTTGGCAAACCTATGTTGGCTGCTAGTCATCTCCTTATCTTGTGGTCGTACAGTTTGTTTAATCCTTTGTTCCAGCATTTTTCCAAGAATGGAAGTTGAACCGACTAGCTCCAATCCCACGCCCCATTCAGGATCTCTTGAACACTGCTTAAAGTTCTGAGATTTCTTCAACTAACCTTTCAAGTATCTGAGAATGACGTCAATTAGACCCACCTGACTTGAAAACCAGCCTAACTAATGCTTGTTTCTTGGACTTCTAGGCTGAGATCTCATGCCTTTAGAGTTATGTTGATGTCAAACTGTCCTTTTTGATTAGAAAACAGTGCAAAGCAGCATTCAGCACTCTCCCTTTCATGACTATCTGTTGAGAGACTCCCCTGACCACTGAGTGCTGAAAAAGCACACGGAAAACAGTGTCATATGTATGTTTTGAAATAGGGAGATTTTTATATGATTTGATTTGTTTCTCTGTAAAGCTCTTTATTTTCCAAGAAAGAGCTTTCCAGAGAACCAAATCGAGTATGACTAATCAGTATTGGGGCTGCAAAGGACCAAGTGCACCCCTGTGCAAACACAGGCAAAAAGACCATCCTGTCCCATCATGAAAGCATTTCCAGCATACCTGCTACCACAATTTGGCTTTGTGTGCACGAGCAGCTGGAGCTTCTGTTGAGTGAGGGATGCAAGGAAGGAGATGCATACCTGGTGCTTCTGTTGAGGGATAAGGGCTCTTTTCTTCGTTTTCATTGGGCTGATAATCATCCACATTGATCTGACAGAAATGGAAGGAGAAGCATCAAAGCCTTTTATCAGACAAGGCAGACAGTTTTCACTCCCTTAGAAACCCAAGCTGATCATGCCATCTCTGCACAGAGAGTGCTGGCTGCCAGCAGACCTTACCTTGGTAGCAGGTGGGGATTCTCCATCAGCAGTGATCGATTTCAGCTCAATTTTCTCCTCCTTTGTCTCTTCCTCCACAGCTGTTTTTTCCATCTCCTGTTTCTTTTCGGGACTAGCAGTCCTAGCAATTTTACAAGATAAAAACCAAAGAGTTACAAAGGTGGAAAGCTGCTTCCCTTTCAGGAACTTCATGTAGTACAGCACACAGCATGAGAACAATCAGCTGGCTGGCATCTCCACTCTGAGTTCAGCTCCCATACCAGTGGCTCCACCTTGTCCTCATCTGCAGGCAAAGGCAGAGGCTCTGATCTATTTTTATGTAGTGTCCTTTATTTTGTAGCTTTCTCGATGGCATGTGTTTGTGTGTGTGTTCGTGCAAATGCATATTTTAGGTCTGTCAGCAGAGATTTCTTTGCTCACCCAACGCCAAAGGCACGGGCCATTTTCAACCCATATCTTGTGAACTTCCAACTACATCGCCTACAAAAGTTTTGCCCCTCACTGCACCCCTAGAGTGAGGGAAGTCTGCTGAGTTGCATGCAGGATGGAGGAGAAAGAGTTGCACAAGAGATCCCCTCCAAGCAGCCTGGAAGGCAGTGAATAGAAATAACCAGCAAGGAGAGGCTTCCCTGCTGTTGGCAGCTGGGAATGACAGAGAAGCTCCTCATCCAGCTTGTGCCCCTTAAGTGTCTGCAGAAACACTGAAAGAACTGGCAGGAGAAGAACAGCATGTGGCATCAAAAGAAAAAGAAGCTGCTAAATCTCATCATGGGAATGACAGAAAATATGCCTCGTGGCCCAAAGCAATCAGAAGATAGTAGGGAGATTCGAATGGGATTGACATCATTTCACACTCATTCTCTGCTGATGCTCTGAAAGCTCCTCAGTAACCCAGGCTGCCTTTCCTCTGCTCACATCACTGCAGCTGGGGGGACTCCCAGCTCACAACGCTTTCTGGTCTTACAGTTGGAATTCCTTTGCATAAAAATTTATATGTACATAATTCCATATATAAATACATTAATCACACATATAATCTATACACATACAGACAAGCTATATGTATTACATATACACACATGTATGTATAGGCATCATATACATATATATCCATGTTTTGTGTAATTATCCTCCTAGGAATATGTGCTGATAGGTGTATGCAAGTGGATTTACCTAGCTAGCTTTTTCCTTTCTTTTTCCTCTTCCTCCTCTTTCTGTGCAGATGTTAAACTCTCAGCATCAGCAAGGTTGTCCACAGCAATGGCCAAAAATACATTCAGCAGGATATCTGTTTGTGTGCTGCTTAAAGAAAATGGGCTTTGAAAACTGCAGAAAAAGATTATACCAAAGGTTTCTTAATTGAAAATTTTTAGCAACCTGTCATCAGATCTCTTGGATTTTCCAAACTTCCGTTTCACACAACTGCATACCCATCATGCACAAACCTACACCTTCCTTCCACACAGATAACACACTTTGTGGGGTTTCAAAATTTCACAACAGAATGGCTGATACAAAACATCTAAGCCCAGACTTACATTTGAGTTTCCAGTTTCCCAAGAGTGTCTCCCTTTGTGCAGAGAACCCCACTGAACATAAGAGGAGCACTGAATGCTTTGCGTCTTCTGACAGTTTAGGTTACATAAGTGGATTTTATAGAGAGCAAGCACAGTACTCTGATGAGCATTTCTGAAGTTAGTTTAGCCTGGACAGTGAAGGGTTGAGCTGACAACTCTGCAATCCCCTAGCAGAGAGTCCATGCATGGCCAGTCATGCCCACGGAGCTGAAGGGCAAGGAATCACAACTGTTTCCTTGTCTTACCAGTCAGTTCACATCTCATGTTACAAATCTGACCATGAGGTCGTTTCATAAATTTCTTGAGTGGAGGTCTTATTATACCATGATGACTTTTAAGCAAACCCTGGTTCAAGGCTTAGTCTGGAAACACAGACATCCCCCCTCCCCGGGCTCCAAGGTCTAAAGGCTCCAAAGTCAGCCAGCATGTAGAGTTGGCTCACATTTTCACAAGGAGATCCAAGTTGTAGCTTTTTTTTTAAGCTGTCAGCCAGATTGCCTACCTTGACCTTCAGATAAGTGGAGTTGCACCACCTCACTTTGAAGTGAGGGCACGCAGGTCAACTGAAATGTCAAAAAACAGGGTTTGAGAGATCTGAATTACGGGCAAAGGCCAGAAGAGCTGGGCTGAGTCTATAAGGT
The DNA here is from genome assembly GCA_013397845.1 of Melanocharis versteri. Classification (NCBI taxonomy): domain Eukaryota; kingdom Metazoa; phylum Chordata; class Aves; order Passeriformes; family Melanocharitidae; genus Melanocharis; species Melanocharis versteri. The sequence continues at coordinate 484,524 of VZTG01007655.1, forward strand.
GGCTTTATGGAAGCATCAGTATAAAAGGAAATGTCACCTCTGACACAGGAGGGCCATTTATTAGGGAAGCAGAAACTAAACACAGACAAATTTGGAGCAGACTGAGATAGGGGGCAGAACGGCAGCTGTATGTTATATGCAAATTCCTGTGAAGAGACACTCACAGCCTAATCATGCAGTGAGCTTTGTGCCTCCTGGGGGATGTACAGTGCCCTCACTTCACCTTGAAGCCAGAGGGAACTGAAGTTACTCAAGACCAGCACGGGCTGGAAGATAACAGAGCACACAGTTTTCTGTTTGAAGAACACGCAGATTGCAGGGACCGAAATGGAACTCGGGTCCTGTTAGTTTATACAGGAATTAATATATGATCTCACATAAATCAGTTATGTCAAACATATGTTACTCCTATTACAGCATTTGTATATGGCATATTGCAGATTATACGTATTTTTATTCCACACAAGGCTTGGATGGAAGCACATGGAATATATTACTAAAAAAGCAATTAAAGTAAAAAAATATGCAGTAAGTACAGTAGGAACACACAGAGATTAGTTTGTGGAGAAGGCAAGAAGGAAAAACCTATGAGAGAATCAAGGGGAATGAAAAATAAAAACACTAAACATGTAAAGATACTAAATAAAAGCTAGCATGTGGAACTGGCACGTAGCTGGCTCTTACAACTGTTTATATGCCTTAGCACCAGCTAAAATTAAACAAACTTGCTTAACTTTTGGCAGTGCAAAGCCAAAATTCAGACCTAGGGAAAAGGCGAAAACATGGGGTATGAAATTCACTATTTTCTGACATAACAAAGTAAATAGTGGTTTTAATTCACTCCCTCTTGCAGAAAAGAGTAGCATCAAAGGATACAGTTCCCACAGATGAAGAGGATGATGAAGTAAATACAGACCAACATTCCTGGAAAAGAGGGGCCGCCATAAGCCATGATCCCATCATACATCACCGAATTCCAGTCCTCCCCAGTCAGGATCTAAATGACACATTCCCACCAATAAGGGATACAGTGTTAGACCACACAGAGAATTTGAAAACCCCAGTAACACAAAGATACCCCCTGTCCTAGAGAACACCCCCTCCCCCAGGATGCAGCTGATGGTGACTCTGGCTGTGTCCATCTAGGACATTAAAAAAAACCCCAAACAACAAACCACAGAACAAAGAAAAATGCAAAGAAGGCCTGTGCTCAAAGTGTGGAAAAAACCCCGAACAGTGTCTTCTTGGAGATGATGGCTGGAGCCAAATGGCTCTCCTAGACAGCTCTGCTCAGGTCTCCCCCTTGCTCCAAGCGTTTCCCTCCCGTGTGCCTGTTGTTTCAGACAGGCTGCACACACAGCCCATAGCGCTGCCCTCAGCACAGCCCCCCAGGCCATCTCCCTCCTCCTCACATGTCAGTGGAATCATCATCCCGATGCTCTTGGTGGATCTCTCCCAAAACTGCAGAGGGCTTAAAGGCCGTGGGATTACCTCTGCGGTGCTGTGAGCAGGTATTTGTTCCCCAGAGCGGGGAGGACAGCAGCAGGGCTGGGCTTTGGCACTCAGGTGCTGCCCTGGGACATGGCAGTGGCTGCTCTCTTGTCCTGCCCTGCAAAGACCCGGGGGTCTTGCAGCACACAGGGGTTTCAGCTATGGTTCCCACTTCGGGAGGGAATCCCCTGTGCTGGCAGCACAGCCAGGCACCCTGCTCCTGGAGCTGTTAGGGTCATGTCCCATCTTGGGGACTGTCAGGCTGCAGGACCTCTCATCTTGCCCCCCGAAAAAACGTGTTGGCCCCACGGGAGGCACTCGTGCCCTTACCTGAAACACAGTCAGGAGGGACTGAGGGAAGTTGTCAAATGTGCTCCTCCTGGTCTGCATCTCATCAAAGTTGAACTTGCCCCCAAAGAGCTGCATGCCCAGGAGTGAGAAGATGATGATGAAGAGGAAGAGAAGCAGCAACAGGGAGGCAATGGAGCGGACTGAATTCAGGAGCGAAGCCACAAGATTACTCAGGGAGTTCCAATATCTGGGAGAGAAAATAGAAGCAGTTAAAATTCCTTCAGTTCGAGACAGGTGCTCACGGACTGCACAGGATATTGGTTCAGGCTGCCTTCTGTGTAAAGCAGGCATTTCCAAACACCCTGTTAAGCAGTGAATCATTGATGTGCTTCCCTAAGATAACGAGACCTACTGCAGCTAACGAGTAATTTTACTACCACACGTGTACATACACAATTCCCTCCACCCCCCACTCTGCACACACACCCAGAAGATTATTACAGCACTCTCCATCTAAGGCTCTGCACATCTTATATCAATATACAGTGATTAGTTCTTGCTGCTTCAGTGAGTTACATTCTCACCAACCTCATTACAACACTCGCAGATGTTACGGCAGCCAGAATACCTCGCTCCAGAGAATGGCCTGTAATAACTAACAGGAACAGATGGGGAAACTGTTTGGATGCAAATATAAACTTGCCTAAAATTTGGTGTGTGTGAGTGTGTGCTTGGGCTCACTCATGGAGAGGTTGCTGAGCTCTCTGGGGTTGAAAGGAATGAGAAAAGTATCAATGCTCCTTTTACAAGAGCCCTGAAACAAACTCCAGATCTACATTCATTTAGAAGAGCACAACATCACCGGGTTTTTTGGTTAGCAAACCTACTTTACTTCCTCAAACAGGCTGCAGAGCATTTTCAAATGGCTTCATTCAAGAGAGAGGATGGCTAAGACCTGCTCTCCCAGTGGATTCAGGCTTGTGTCCAGTTCAGACTCGTGTATGATGCAGGGAAAGGATCTTCTTGCCCTTGTGGTTCCACTTTAGGGTTCAAAGAGATGCCAGCAGCATGTTTGCTGCAGCATGTAAGTTTGTATTCTCTGTCAGCCTGCAGAGTAGTCGCGAGCTGGAAAGAGGCTTTAGAAAAAAATTCTAGAGAATTCACCCCATCACCCATGAAGCAACTTCCACTTCGGCCTTGCATCTGCTCAATCACTCCTAATCTACTGCTTGGCTGGTCATGACCTCTTCTCTTTTGTGCTTTGAGGCTGGCAGAGCTTTCAGATTGGGCTGAAGACTAGCTGTCATCTTCCAGTCGCCTCATTTTGATGCACATTATCAGCAAAGCCTCAACAGCTTTCACAGGTCAGCAAGCCAGCAATGTCTGGCTGTGTTCTTCCTTCTACCTGGCCTGCCCCATGCCTTGAGATTCTACCAAGGCCAGTGCCCTCCAGCCCCTTCTCCCAAGGCCCACAAACTTTGAACATTTCTTTACTCAGAGGACTCTGCATTTCTAACCATATTTTGCTTGAAGACAAATGTTCCAGGTAAAAAGGATGGCAGACTGGTGCTCTGGCTCTTTCGTGGAAGCCCGATCCTTCCACTCATCATTTTTTCTGAAGGCAGTATACTCATTAGAGACAAGGCTTCTTAAAATCCCAGTTAAATTAATATTTTTACAGTATCTTTTCTTGTCCCATGGAAGGGAGGACGGCCTGAGCAGCCCAATCACTTCAGGAAGAGCAGCAATCTGATCTGCAGAGGGACATCACCATGTCCTCTCAGGTTCAGCAGTGGGCTCATCTCCAAGGACTGAGCTTCAAAGAGAGCTGTGATGTTTTCCCTCCAGCCCAGCTTCAGCACTTCAGAGAAAACCAGAATGCTTTAAAGTTTAACTGCAATTAAAGAGATGAGCAATGAAAAACTACGGAGCAAAGGTAAGGGCATGGAAGCTGTGGGCTCAGTGCCACCGAGTATCCACACGGAATGTGCAATGTAACAGCTCCCTGTGTTTGCACTTGTGCTCACAACTCACATATTTCACACTTTGGAAAGAAGGGAAAGCGACACAGGAGAAGGGAAAAATTCATTCTGATGAAAGTCAAATGAATCCAGCATCCTTAGAGCAGAAGTTGATGGGCTCCAGGATATCTCCAGGTCCTCCAATGTCAGCCAGGACACACATTTTCTAGGTCTTTCTAGCAGTACCCTTAAGAAGCAGTAATGTTGTTACACATCTGAGCAGTCCCAGTGACTCAGTTTGAGCTTAAATGCCTTGCTATCTCAGCTCACAACTGCGCAGACTTCTATCAGCTCTGCATTCCTTACAAATGGCTCAATACCTGGGATTCAGATTCCTATATAAGTGTCAAGCTTCAAGCAATTAACTGAGATGGCCTGGTGATAAGATTAGTGCTGTTTTATCTGTGTACTAGTGCTAGCTAGAAACACAGTACCATTAGGAAAGTAAATAAACCAATCGGGGGGGAAAAAAAGAGAGAGAAAAGGGAAAAAGGAGAGGATAAGAAATGCTTGACTGATTAGGATGTGAAAATAACAATAGTCTTATCTCAGGGTCCTAGAAGCCTGACCTGAGGTTACCATCTGTCACATTCGGTGGTTGCAGAAGTCACATGAACTCCTGCAAAGTGAGATCTGGGATCACTCAGTGAAACACAAGGGTTTCGAGTCAGCAACGGTTGAACTCAGACAAAGAAGGGTCTCACTACTTCATCCTCCCTGGTGAACACTTTACTGCAAAGGAAAAATCAGCACTGGATTCTGGATGGAATAAGAGGTTTTGGACCAGGCAGCTTTTAAGGGGAAGTATGAGAGAAAGCAGTGCTGCTGCCTCAGATCTATGGGGAAATGAATGTGACTCTGAACAGCTCCCACCGCAGATTCCAGGAATCTCAAGGGTTGAGGGTGCTCTGCAGAACCCCAGGTGAGCAGGACGTGATTGTGATCCCTGCTTCAAAGTGGAGGAATGGTGCAGAGAAGTCAAACGGTTTGTTCGGCATCTCACACAAAAATCGATTGCAGAACTGGGATTAGAACTTAATGCGTTCTATTCTCTTCCCTCTCCTCCCTCTCCATTGCCTTCCACTACATCTTTATGATCACATCACTGGCAATCACAGATGCAGGGCTTAAAACAGCAGCAACAGCTGGCAGGCTCATTATTGGAAAGCTTCCCACTCTGTTCATCCAGCACAAAACCACTTTGACAGTGATTTTTGACAGAAGGAACAAAAAACAGGGCACCCCGTCTCTCCTCCCTGCAGTTCACAGTGACTTACCTAGTGGCAGGATTAGGTATAAAACATCAAATTTCTATATGCTGTTGCAAATTATATGATTTATTTTTTGAATACAAAGGACTATTATACATATAAAGCACTAAAGGATTCTTTATAATGAGAAAATAATCTGTCTTCTCATAGCAAAGTGAGATGATCTGCACAGCACTTTAAAAATCAGGGAGAATAAAACAGATTATATTGCCTGCTTGTCTAATGTATTTATAATTTTGGAAGAAATGTTTGCTCTTGAAATTCTGAATGGTGTTTCTAAAATGATGCATTGTTCGTCTGATGGTGTCTTTATTTGTTTCTATTCTATTATGGAGCTATATTCGTGTTTCTTGTAGAATTGTATCACCCTGATGACCCAGAATTTGTTTGTGCGTGGTGTTTACCATGGAAGATTTATACAAATACATAAAGAATAGTCTACCTACTGATATATTCTCACCAGAGTAATTTTCCTGCTTTGTGCCTTTTTAATGTCTTAGATTATCATTATTCTCACCTGCACTGTATGTCCCCATATGCTCATGAATGTATGTTTGATATAAAACATGACACTATGATTCCTCCTACCCCTCCCAGTCTTCCAGTGTTGTATCTTTCTGTATTATCATTGCACTCAGGTGGGGTATTCCACCAGTGCTGATAATGCCATTAATAAATCCTCATTGGATTTAGAGCTGAGTGAACAATAGAAAAAATTGTAATTTACTAGGGAAGGTAAAAGTTTTGCTTTAAATGCCAAAATATTCTGTCCTGCAATAAGGCATGAGTGGGCCTAAATACTGCTTTGGGGGCTCATGTCAGGGCCTTCCACATGAGGGTGAACTTCACCCACAGAGCGAAGAATTATGAAGAAAATTATTAATAATTACAAAACATATAAATTTGAAACTACTGCAGCCTACTTGTCAATATTTTAGGAACAGGAAAGAAAGAAAGAAAGAAAAATCTGATTAATACATTATGCATGGTGAGTTCTTCCTTAGCTCTGTGCTTTACACACAGACCCATGCACAAATTGCAGGAGACATATTCCAGGTAACACTTTCTTCCAGGGAAAATTGCCTTTTAATTGTGCTGCAGAATGAAGGCAAATGTAACTAGTCCTACTGCTGATTGGTTCTATCATCACGTCTCTGCCAGAAGCTTTAGGAATATTTGAGCACCCCACCAGCTCAGGCTTCCTAAAGTATTAATGATATTCTCTCAGTGTTTGCCTTTCTATTAGAGACTTCTCTTAGCTAGCTTATATATTTCGCGTGGGAGTGGAGACGTGTCTTGAAAAAACAATGACCTCTCCAGGATGCTATGTTGGAGCTCATGCTTTTATAGCTATTGGGATGTTGCCCTGGGTGTATCTGATTACCCAGTGCCTGAAACAGCTACTGCTTTCCTCAGAATCCAGGCCTGCGACTTGGTAGTGGATAGATCCAGGAAAAACAGTCCCCAGACCAGAGATCCCCACTATTTCTGAAAGAGCAAGAATGCCTTTCTTGCTGGAAACTCTCGTTTCCCCTCTCTGGAAGGGAATGTTCCCCTCTGGAATATTTTCCCCTCTTCTATGATCACAGATCTAAACAGACCACTTTTTTTTCCCCCCCTTTTGAAATAGCTGTTGGCTTGTTTTGGCCTCTCTCTCTGAGGCTGTGAACTGATTTTCTGTCTCTGCCGTCTGACCCTGAAATCCATCCATCCTGCCAGAGATCTGAGCCTCAGAAGCTTTAAGGGCAAATCTTGTGTGATGCACAAGTCCAAGCCTGCTGGTTTTTTTTGTGACTCTCGGCTCAGCCATCTTGACTATCTGCCAGTTTTGGACTTGTTTTTCTCATGTGCTGTGTTTTCTATCTCAAATTTGCCAGAAATTTCCTTTCAGGGAGGTTGTTACAGCAATTGTAGGGACATTTTCATAGCTGAGCGTGCAGAAAAAGCACTCTTTCACCACCCCAGTCAAGCTTTTTGTAAGGTGCTGGCTGGTGCCCACATGGGAAAAGGCAGACCTTGTGCTACTTGGGGCAAGCACTTGGATAAATTTGTTTCAAGAGCTCTGAGTAAGTTTGGAGCTGCTCTCTCCTACAAACTCCCCTCAAGCTGAAAAAGCCCTGCCAAACCAAGCTGGTGTTTTGGAGGTACCTGGCTCAGCAAGCAGTGATTATTTAATAGATATCACTGTGCCTTTATGCAGAGGGAGAGGGCAAAGAATGGAAAGGAAAAAGAGGAGATACTGGAAGCTGGAAAAAGTCTGGTTTCTTCATAAAGCTGCTGCTTCATGCTGGGCTCCTTGGAAGGGGAATGGCTGGCAACACCCTGTGCCTGCAGCTGCTGGTGTTGACACAATCTCCCACTCAGGTCACTGTTGAGTCTACTGGAGCTGGCATGGGCTCCTCAGTCAAATGCTGTTTTGGCTCAAAGCAGTCTTTAAGGCTCCTCTCTGTCACCAGAAAGCTTCAGAGGAGGTCACAAGGCTATCTGCTGTTTTGGTTTTCTTTGTGTTTTGCAGGGAACTGTGAGAGCCTGAGCTCAGTTCCCATTATTGCAGATTTCAGTTTAACACTTTACGTGGTACCAGGTGTCTCCAGCTGCCTGTGCCAGAATCCTCACCACTCACATCAGGGGTAGATATCCAGTCATGCAGCCCTCCCCACCCTGTTACAGACTCCAGAAGATGAGGACTGTCAATCTAGCACTCTCACTACCCAATTAGTGGTAGAAAAAGTGAAAATAAACCGGACTGTGAGAGCCTTGTACCTATAACGTGTTGTGCATTGAGCAGTAGCCCTCCTCCAGCCCCAAAGAAGCAATGAAGTACCTTGTGATTTTAAATATTCTTAGGAGTCTGACACATCTCAAGACCGAAATGCCCAGCGGTGACATGATCTTTGTCTCCACCAGGATGGTCTCCAGGATGCCTCCGCACACAATGAAGCAGTCAAAGCGGTTGAAGAGGGACACGAAGTAGGCCTGGAGACCGAGGCTGTACATCTTCAGCAGCATCTCTGCCGTGAAAAGAGCTAGCAGCACCTTATTGGCAGTGTCTCATGAAAAACAAAAGGAAACAGATTAAGGAAACTTAGTCAGAAGATCGTCACAACTAATCATTGGCCCTTGCTTCTAAAAAATCACTTTAGAGATCAGTCTTAAAAGCTAACTTCGTGTAAGCTTGGGTCAAAGAATGAACTCGAAAAGCGTGGGCATCTCATTCACAGAAAGGTTTTCGCAAGATGGTTACAGCAATTCCTCTGTGCTGCACATGCAGCTGCGAGGTATTACACAACCAGGGACACGCCTTCCTGTGCACAACCTGCCTTCACACCCGTCATCTGCAGAGGAGAGTGGGAATAGAAGAGCTGCTGTGCTACCTACTGTTCCTTAATTAAGCCCTTTCAGCTGCTCTCACCTCCAGAGAGAATTCAGCTGTTCTGCAGACAGAAGAACTTCACAAATCACTCTTCATCACCTCCCTAATAATTAGAATTTATCATAAATGCCATTTCAGGGGAAACCTTGGACAATGTGGGGCTCCCAGTAGCTATCATTAAATTTGGAATCCAGTTGCTGCAAATATAAATTTAGCATGAGCTCCTGATTTCACTTACACCCAACGGAAAACTTCTTTGGCTGGAAACAAGGTATTTACATTTTCCCTGTAACTTCTCCCACCCCAGGCAGATAAGTTTATTGTATTATTGAAGACCCTCCACAGACACAGGACTGTTTGGAGCTGTGCACACTTCTCTTGCGTTGCGTGGTTCAATGCATCAGCTCTTCTCTCAGCTCCTTTTTTTGACACCGACCATGATAAACAGAACCAGCAGCTTCTCCTCACCTTGGACCTCCGTGAGCCAGTCTGGCTGGTTGTAGTGCTCAGAGGCAATGGTGAGGGTGTTGAGAAACACGAGGAAGATCACCAGCCAGTAGAAAACATTGGACTTGACAGCAGCACGGCACTTCCTTCTGCAGAATCGATTCCATCGGCGCCAGTAGCGACTTGAAAAATTGAAGAAGGGAAATTTCTTTTCAGATAGGGATCTTTAGGCTATGGCAACTCTCTGTCAAGGGAGACTCTAGTCTTGGTTTATTGCTCAAGAATGGTAGAGAGTAACTCAAGTTCACCCTGAGAAATACTCTCTCATCTGAGTTGACAGTTGTGAACATCCCTCCTTTAGCTATAGGAAAAAAGTTAGTCCTAAACCTATTGGCAAGAGCTTCAAGCAATATATTAATCTGAGTAGGACATCTGCTGCAGATACCCCAAGAGGTTTTTTAGCTCAGTTGCCACAAAAATAAATATTCTTGTATTTGATGCTTGTGGCCTGCAAGGGGACCTTGCCCACCCTCAGGATGGTCCATAGAAAGATACTCTATCACATGGAGCTGAAGGATTAAGTCTTTGGAGAGGTGAGGTCAAATAAAATCCAAAGAACATTTCCAGCATTCAGCAACATTCAGGAGTCAGCCCAAAACAAGGGCTAGTTCTGAAAAAAATCCCGAAACTTGGGGGACTTCAGCATCTCACCTTCATGCCTGGAACTAAGGGTACCATTTGCTAATCAAGAGACTTTTTAAAGTTTGCCTTCCATGAACACATCCCCTTGTGTCACTGATTTCTCCGGGTAATTACTAACCACAGAAGATATTTAAAGCTAATTACACACCTCCTACTCTTCAGAATTTAACTTGCATAGCAACCGGTTTCCAGGCAACACTTGCCACTGTATAATAAATCTAATAGTTTTATATAGATAAGACATACATTTGTGTGTGTGTCTGAAGTGACATACACGTACACCATGTTACAGGAGAAAGAACTTTTCTTGGCTACTCTTGTCCTGTGCATAATTTTCAGTGGCAAACCATAACCATGCTTGAGATCAGGGTTCACATCCATAGGAGCTAAATCCAGACGATGCAAACGCAATGCGAACGAGAATTCTGCAACAGCGTTTTAACAGGTGGTCAAATCTAGGGTGTTTTACCTGTGCAATTTATAAAGGCACCCAGTCTATCACAAACAGATACATCGTGTGTTTTGCGGTGGATTTGGGACAAGAAGTAATCTTCCCAAATGCCAAAGCTGGCACCACACTTAGACATTAATGTTGTCATCAAACTATTTGCAGTCTTACACGCATTTTTGTGCACAAATGTGCATGCACGTGACAATGTACAGTGTTTTCTGTGCTTGTATCTACACTCTTTACGTGGGGATGCCACATATGCGCTTCCCTAAATTGACATTACTCATGGCTCCTTAGGTAAGAGGAAGGACGCAGTTACTCTCTTGCTCCAGTTATTCTGAAAATTCTTTTAGTTTTTCATAAAACTGACTTTGAATTCAGGGTTATGGAGGCAGCTGAGCTCCTACCAAAGGGGCAGAAATGTACTTTAACAACCAAGTTCCATGAGTTCAGTCGGCCTCTCCAGTTAAACCCCAGAAACAGTCATCATGGGACTGCTTCACTTTTCCAAAAGCTCTAAGTCAATAGAAAACCAAATACCACCCGAGAAGCTCCCCATGTCCCAGGGGGAATGGGAGAAGTCCACGAATACGATGCCAACTTCATCAGTTGAAATATTTACAATCAAGCAAAGCAGAGCAGTGCAACAGAGAGAGCCTTGAGCTGACATGGTTGATGTTGATGGATGTAGTATAATTACGTGGTTGAACTGGCTTTTTATTTCTGATTTTATATTTTATGGTTTGAGATACATAGGTAGCACAGATAGGTACTTCAGTAGTCAGCAGTCCCTGTGCCTTATTTCAGTGTGAACCTAAGAAAAACAATCTTGATTTATGACTAAAATCTGACATATCTAGCAGGGTCTCCTAGAATCACCAGTGCATCCCAGAGATGCTGGTGTAAACCACTTCAGAAAAGAACAAATACGGTAGAAAGGAGGAAAAGCAAAAGTCAGTTTTACTTACCTAAATTTTGATTTTGAGATCCGATGCCTGAAAGACAAGAATTGCCATTAGAGTCTCTGAAGCTGCCCCATGCCTCCCAGTCTTTTGTGAAAGTAGCAATAGAAAGAAACAAAATTAAGCTCAATGCATGTTTAAATCCATGCTGTTTTCCCCTTGAATCTGTTGTAAGTCAGTGTAGGCACTGGGCATAGCTAGAATTCCCCAACAGCCAAATCTTGGGTTTTGGTGGCACTCATGAAGCAGAAGTCATGCTATCATGGGATTCTTCCACCTATAGATATCAGTGAAGTACATTTTCTCTTGGGTGAAAGGCTGGCCTAATGCTAGGGGCACTCTACAGCTGCTACCAAATTTATTTCTCAAGTATGACTATTTAAAAAAAAAAAATTAGTCACTATTTTTTTTTCTTATATTAAAATATGCATGACTTTATACAGAGTTTTTGCTTTCAAACATCACCTGTCACTTTGGGATATATAAGCATATTATGAAACAATAATGGTGAAAGTAATACTTCCTTTTTTTTTTTAGCAATTGAAGGGAAAACAGTGCATGGCAAATACTTTCAAAATTAGATACTAACACTTATTTGTCTTGGTTTTCTATCTAAATTGGTTGGCATTCAAATGGGTCCGTACAATAACAGGTTCTGCTGCTATCAATGAAATTTTGAGAATTAAGCATTCCTGAAAATTTGGCTATATTCCCACTATGCATGTGTTTAAATATCTAATTCTGTGCATTTGGATTTATTCACCTAAATAATCTCATTAATCTTTTATGAGAAGTCACAGGCAAAGCTAGAAATAGCCCCCAGTTCTTTAACCACTACCTTGCTCTGCTTGACACACATCCTGTGAGGCCTTTGAACGCTTTGGCTGTCTTTTGGTAAATCCATAATGGTGCATGGAGAGAAATAAATGTATGTGGATAAAATGACGTGAGTCAGAGGTGATTTAGGAAGCTACAAAATCCACTACCAATAGCAGCAGAAATGAGAATCTGGGGAATGACTACAAACAAAGTATTTCTGCCGGGGTGAAGCATTCCTTAAGGTTCCCTCTATGATGGGAAAGTGACTCATTGTTGACAACAGTCAGCAGAGGTCTGGCTGCACTGCCTTAAAATTGGATCCACTGCTAGTAGAGATGGGAGAACGTAATTCCCTGATCATCTAACACTCCTTGCTGTAGCAGCCTTAACAATGGTCCTGTCCCTGCTTGAGCACATCGGTTACTGACAAGTAATCAGTGACAGGTCAGGCTCCTCATGTGGAAGAGGTTTTAGTCAGGGGAACTTTTCACCAGCAGATGGGCTGAGCCCAAAAAAAGAGAAAAAAGCCTTTGCACCAAATTCATCATCCCTGCTGTGTCACGGGCAGCTTGTCTAGGCCACACACTGGGCAGCAGTGGGGTTACAGACATGTGCAAGACTCTTGAGAAATAAGAAATAATGCACCGGCAGAGCAGAATGCTGAATTATGCTGCAGAGACAAAGCAAGCACTGAAAAGGATGCCAAGTGAAGCACCTACAAAGCACATCCTTAATGTTAAAGCTATTCCAACTTCTCACCGAGAATTCTGGCTTGATAATCACTACCTATGAAGAGTACTGGATCAGATTTACAGGCAACAGGAAAGAAGGCTCAAAGACGGGAAGTGAAAAGATGGAAAAATCACAACAAAGCAGAAAGCTGAGCGCTGGAAAGGAGGTGGTGAGGATTTTGATAGGAAAAGTTTGGCAAGGACAGAGGGAGAGAGAGAGTGAGAGAACGAGAGAGAGATGGAAGGGGAAGGACGGGGAGTGTGAAATCCTCTGGTGACCTCTCCGGTTAATGGTTTCCCAGAGAGGCAGCACTGGAATCTTTGATTTATTTAAGCAAAGGAGATGCAGCAGGTGTAGTACTCATCATGCATGTGATAATTATATCTTTGGAGCATTATGAGCAGCAGCCAAGTGCATTCAGTGCTCCCACAGGTTACCTACAGCCTTCATCCCCCTCCCTCCACCTTGCCTTACTGCTGTGGCAGAAGGCTTTATCACATGTGGGTGTGCTATATATATATGGAACAGGACAAGGAAGGAGGATTAGATTTATATTTAGAGGTAGAATCAGAGAGTGAAATGGAATTTTGGAAATAAACTGTATAATAAACGTTTCTGAAAACGTTATGCACGAATCTGAAACACGTTTTTCAAAGCACTCTTATGATCAAGATTTTTTTTCAGAACTTGGGTTACCAATGTCATGTAAAAAACGCTTTTATGGCATCACTAGTGGCTGTCAAATATTCTGGATTTAGGGCCTTGCCACAGTGTCTGTGACACTCCAAGCTGGCACTTAATGGGTTCAGAGTGGACCAGATTCTCTGGTGAGTTTAAACATGGATCTCTTGCATCCCTGGTGTTCTGTGAGGTTTATGCCGCTGGGAGCAAGAGGGTGTCTCCAATTGTGTCCAACTCAGGAATTTTTTGAGAAACTCTTGTTTAAAATTATAGTATAGGAGCCTTATGAAAACCACTTCAGATCACCACTGAGTGCTTTTATCATTGGAACCATGTAACTCAGCTTATCTTTTAGAAAGACAAACACAAAAATCAGATCTCTACTGTTTGACTAGCTATCTTTGAAATCCTCTAGAACTCCTCCAGCCTTACATAGTTATGTACAACACACAGATAAGACGGTGAAATTGAAAGGTTTTTATCAACATAAACTCTGGATAATCAGCATAACTCAAATGTAATGAGATATCCCACATTCTGAGAGATAAAGTCTTCATTTCCCTGTTCATGGTGGACACCAGAGAAGGACACCAAATTTGTGGAGGATGTGACAGTTCCGTGTAACAGGGGTTGAGGGCATCGTGGAATTGTACGAACAACAGAAAGTTCTGGAAAAATCATGTAGGTCACCAAGCGTGACACAAAAGGCACATTACAGTTGTTTTCCAGGAGTGGACATCATAAAACACAACCATTATTTAACACTCTGGTCACAACTACTTTCATGTTGCACGATCCCAACTTAGAGACAACCATTTCTTCATGAGGACTCACAAAAGCCTTTGGACACCAGCAAAAGCTGTCAGAAAAGCAGCAACGCAGAAATGGACTTTACTAAGCTTCTAGGTTACATGCAACTTTGGAGAACATCCAAAGAGCTTCACTGGCTGTATCTTACAGATTTTTGAGCTGTGACAAGGCAGTCCTGGTGCGACATGGATTCTGCTTTGGCGCAATGTGGTGCATTCGTGCAGTTACTGGCAAGGTGGCACAGTAAGAATCTACAGAATAGCCTTAAGAAAATTGGATCTGTCTAGCATAAAATTGAGTTGGTTTGTTATTCAACAGGCTTTCTTGCAGGCTGGGAAAATAGGCCAGCAGTTAAGCATTCAGTAAATAATCTTGCTCTCACTGTGGCAAGCCACAGGAAAGGCCTGTCACAGAATCTGAAGCAGGGAGAGAATTCCTCTTCCATGAGGGCATGCTACTGGCCTTTAGACACACACCTAGAGCTGACTGTGGATATTAAAAGCACCTTGCTCATAGTAAGCTGGAGGGAAGTATCTGAGACAGACACATAAGGGTTGACCCCGTGAGTTTTCCTGCTGAAGTTAGCAGTGGTTTCGGAGCTTTTGGCAGACTTTCCCACTGTTCCTGACGTGATGGGAACTTTGGTTCCATCACACCACATCACATCACATCACATCACATCACAAACAACCCATCTTTTCTTATAAGGTGAAAACCAGCAACTCCAGCAAACCTGCAAGAAAACTTCCACCTTTACCACTGGCTCCTATGCTGATTATTGCAAGAACTCCACAGGAATTATTTTCCATGCCAGAAAAGCACCAAGGGAAAAGTCACTGACCATTCGGCTGCCAGGGAAAGCTTCCATTGCTCATAAAATTTTCAGGACACACTGTTCTCAGTTGGAAAGCCAGTGTAGGTTGTTCATTTTGGTTTATCCTGTTTTATTGTTTGAACTGTCTTTGGTGGAAAAGCAATTGAACTGTCCCCCGTATGTATGGAAATCCTGGCCAAGGCGAAAATGCCAAGTGGGTTATTGTTTCAATGAAAGCAGATAATTTTAAGCTCTCTTTCCCTTTGAGCTCAAGTGCTTCACTTTTCTATTGAGGCTCTACTGAGCATTAATTTCCACAAAGGTCTTTTTTTAGCTAATGCATATGTATAAGAGCAAGCTCTATTGTGGCACTCCAGATCTGTACGGTTGTATTAGAAAATTAACATTCTGCTTGTATTGGAAGATTATATATGCTGACATCCTGCACAGAACAGATTACTCCTGATTATGAGCCATAGCCTGTCCTCAGGAATCTGAGTCCTGCACAGCAGTAACCCCAGAGGCTCAGGGAAATTACTCTCTATTGGGAAGCCCTGGGTGTAAGCATACCCTGTAAACAGAGCCCCACTGCTCCTGGGTCTGGGTTTATCCCACTGGTGCCTGCTGCAGAGGAAACGTGTTTCTTTGCACCCTGAGGCAACAGGTTATGAAAGCTGTGACACATCAAAATAAGGTAAGTTCCACTTCCAAATGCTGCCCTTGAGGATAAAAGCTGCTGTGCTCCTGCTGCAGGGCAGATGTCAGCCCAGTACAAGGCAATAGCACGACAGGAATAATATACTGTGGAGGTTGTGGGATGCTTCTCAATGTCCTGTAGAAGCCTACAAAGCCCTTTTCAAACTCAGATGCCTGATAAAGTGAATACCCCTCAGAAGCGAACTGTGCTGTGCCACAGCACTCCTGTTCCCAGCAGAATTGCACCAGAAATTATTATGAATGATTTCTTTGAATTTTTTTTTCTGTTATAGTTCTAATAAATTGGATTTACACGACAAGTAAAGAGAGATTAGATGTTAGATTCCTCCTGAAACTCCTGCTGGTCTGAAGGCTGGCATTACTCCAGACAGGAGTTGATAGAGGCAGTTTCTATAGTAAGGATACTAGAGAAATAAAAGCTTCTTTGAGACAATTCATCAGTAAGCAATAGTTCGTGTTTGAGAGGTACTCTCCTGATCTCACATAGCATCTGTCTCTGTGGAGCTGAGAAAGGCTGTCAGGGAAGATCTCCTTTTCCAAAAGGCACATTTGAGCCTGGCTTCTCAAGCAGATCTTTCTGTCAGTCACAGACCCAGCCTTTCAAAACTCTACAGTTTCTTAAAGGAACAGAGAGAATAGCGAGTAATTCTAAGTTGCCTTCAATGAAAAAGCTTTTTCTTTCAGTCTACTGGGCATTTTTTTCCTTTTATCACGAGTGCATTTGGATGGCAAGCTCAGTCTGTAACTGTAGTGGTGGCACTGGGGTGGTTAAACGCCCTAGGCAGCCTGATGCCAACAAATAAATAAATATATTGCCTTTGACTTGAAAGCCCCATGCTGCTTCAGTCATGTCTGGCTGCAGCCTGCCCAGAGCCTCTGCCCTCTGGGAAAGAGTGTGTTCATAGCAAAGCAGTGGGGTCTCATGGCCACGGGGTGAGTTTAGAATGCTGGTAAAAAAACTGAGACTCATCTGCAATAGATGAAACTCAACAATCAAAAAAAAAAATCTTGGCTAACCGTTCCAACTGCAAAAAACCAGAGAGTGGGTGACTGCTCAAAAGCCCAGGCCTAATCTTCAACTAGAGCAAATCAGGATGACGTGACTATAATTGTTAAAACTTACTCAAAATCTAGTACTTGATGAGGAACTTTTTTGAAAAAACTGACTCCCCACATGGATTTTCACTATTCTTGAACACTGGGCCAAATTCTGATTCTTAGTCAGGTTCCAATAAAAGAACACACTCATTCAAATAAATCCTTGCTTACATTTTATATGTTGCAGAAGGAATATTGGCCTATGGGGGGTTTGAATGAGGACTCAGTAAAAAGAAGAGTACTTAGTACTTCTTGAAACCACGAAAGCTGGTTTCTCTGTCTCCCTGAGTGTGTGCTAGTGTAACAAAAAGAACCAGAAAGGATTCTAAGCCTCAGAATCAGAGGCGGGTCTGAACTGGCCCGTAACTAAGGAATTTGCAGATCCACAAGTCTGAAACAAACATTTTACAAAAGCAGGCAGCATTGAAAAAAATTGTATCTCCAGAATTTCATATTCACTGATAACAGCCATCCATTTTCATGGAGGAAGGAGCCTGTCCATCTCTTGGAGATGAAAAGCAATCTGAGGGAGGCCTTGAGGATCTCAACTGTCCTTGGGTAAGGACTGGAAAAACCCTTCTCAATAACAGACTTCAATTTGCCTACTATACATCACCCATTTTCAGATTGTGTGAAAAGTGGCAAGGAAACTGTTTATCTCTCTGAATCTTACATGTCCTGCTCTGCTGAAACTTTGGGCCCTGTTTTAGCATTTACAGCATGAGAAGAAGAAATGAAGCTCTGTTTTCCTGTAATTTTCCTATGTCTTTTTCCCTAAAATATATCGGACTTAGCCATCCCTTCTCCTAATGCCAAATCAGGGTACTGCCATTCTCCCGTGAGCACGCTGGGCTATTTTAAGTAAACTCCATTCTAAGTCATGATTACATTTAGAGTTGGGTTTAACTTCAGCCCTCCTGGCCACATTCCAGCTGAGATAATTATGTTCTGTTTGCCAAAATTCCCAATGCAGCTTCAGTGCAGAACAAGCTATCCCTCACACAGCTCCTTAAACACTTGTGCCTGTTGTTTTTAAACACCTGTCACATTTCACCCGGAAGGTGGCTGAACTCTAATGCTGTGAAAACAATCCCTGCATTTACAGTTCACAAAGTGCTTTAGGATCCTTTGGGATTAAGAACATTAAATAGATGCAAGCTGTAATATTAAAAATACATGAAACCTTAGAACGACTCTTGCCATTCTTTTTGGCACTGTGTCCACACCTATGAGGGACTTAACTAATCTAAACTAAGAGACTTAGCAGGTTCACGACAGCAGGCAGGTGAAGGAAACCGATATAATAAAATAATTTCACAAATAATTTCTCCCGGGGCTTGTTAGTCTCTGACTGACTCTTAAAGGAACGCAGCGATTGAAATTAGATTATATTCCACGTACCACACCTTTTAATGCAGATCGCAGAATCACACAGGATTCACTAGGATGGGAAAGACCTTCGAGATTATCAAGTCCAATATATGGCAAAACACCACTTTGTCCACAAGACCATGGCACTAAGTGCCACATCCAGTTTTTTCTTAAACACCTCCAGGGACGGTGACTCCACCAGCTCCCTGAGCAGCCTTTTCCAATGTCCAGTCACCTTTCTGTGAAGAACTTCCTAATGTCCAAACTAAACATCCCCTGGCACAGCTTCAGACTGTGTCCTCTTGTCCTGATGCTGTTCTCTGGGAGAAGAGCCCAACCACATATTATAACACACCACGTATTATGGCATTTCATAGCTCGAAATAGCCACAGCTTGGCATCTCACATTCTTGAGCATCTCCACTAATTACAATGGTGTAATTTCAAGGAGGCATTAATCCCTGTTAATTGTTGTATTTCTTTGTCACTACAATACTCTGTTCAGCTTTTGAAGGGTGTACTTCAGCCTGCAGGATGGGAGTTATCATCAATGTATTTCTATTACAAGACACCGTAAAGTGTACAAGAATCTTTAGAAAAAATTAAAATAGACCAGTCATTTCCACTCTTCAGTCTGCATATACTGGCTTTGAAAGTCTATCACCAACGAGGAATTTTAAAATAAGAACACTGTTATCCATCAGTTCCTCTTTCAGCTATTATACAAAACCAGATATGCTTATCCTGGGCACTGCCCCTTATTTACATCTGTGTAAAACCAGAGGCTCTTCACTAATGTCCAGAGTGAACTTATATTGCAATCAAGATAAGAACCTGGATCAACAGACCTTCTTCGGCCTCTCCTTTCACCCCCTGTGGGTTTTCCCCACGAAAAGCCTGGCATTTGCCCCGGCTTTGCCCCCATCTCAAGGCAGCCCCTAACACACGATCTGTGTGCAGGTACTCACGCCAGCCTGGCGCCGCAGTTCTCGCCTTCCATATCCGCGCCAGGGACGTTGTCGGTGTTCACGGACTCCGTCTCACTGGTGGGCATGCTCACTGCAAGAGTCAAGGGCAAGAAAAAGAGAGGGATGGCCATTAGAACCCGGCATATCTCTTAATGAGTCCATCACTGAAGGAGCTGGCTTCATGAAAAGACCCTCAGCTGCAGCTCCTGGGGATTAAACGGTTTGCTGAGCAAGTGGAGTGCCTCCCTGTACAGAGCAGGTTGGGCAGGTACTCTTCAGGAACATACAAGCTACTCAAATGCTAAAGAAAAGGGAAGAGGCAGCTGCTCTCCTTCTTTCAGAGTCAGTTCCTGGAAATCTGATGAATGAGAGCCACTGGAAAGTAAAAAACCTGAAACCCAACATGTTTGAAACCCAACCCATGTTTGCTTGATTCCACAGAACACTTTAAAAAAAAGCCTCTTTACCTGCAGCAGCCCAGCCACCTCACTGCCCTCCCCAGTCTTTTGTGAAATGATTAGAATACAAATACAAGGTACCAGGATTGAGATGCACGCAGATTAACAGCTTCTGTTAGCCTGATAGCAAACACCACATAAAGAATCCTGATGGCTCATCTATTGTATATTAACCATCAATGTGATTCAACCTTACACCTAGAAACTGGACCTAGAGGTATAAGAGAGAAATTCAGACCCTCTGACCTGCTCAGATATTACCAACAAAGGAGCTAATGAATATGGGCTCTGGTGCAGCTTTTGTGTTGACACTCACAGCTAAGAACTGGACAGAACCTTCCAGGCTTTTACAGAGGCACCATGGAACACAAATCAAATGAAAGCAACCTTAGGTATGAACATCTCTCATCTAGATTCAAGAACCTGTTTCTAGCTGTTATCAAACCTCAAGATTTTATTTGCTTATAGAGATCATAAAAACCCCCTCAAACCCACACCATTTTCATTTCCCCAGGTGTTCACGGCTCCTGCATAAGCTCCAATCACTCTTTATAGGTGATCATTCGGTTAAAGTTCAGAAAATGGATAGGATTCAATGTGCATCCTGTTCCCTCCTCACCCCTTTTGGAACACATAAAACAGATGAAAAAAATATACTTAAGACTGAATGACGGAGGAGTTAAACAGATTTCCCAGGAGCCTGGCAGAACTTCAGAAGATGACCTGTATTAGCTGTTGGATCCATATCTCAGATGAGGCTTGACAGCACGTGCTGTTAGCTGTTGGAGAGATTTCTAATAGCCTGTAGCAATATGTAACTCAGTAGTAAGAATATGCCTATTTGTGGGTCACTGGTGCAAAATGAGGCAATTTAGAAGAAATTGCTTCTGCATTTCAATTGGGCAGATGCTCAGGGAGGCATGGTCTCCTTTCAGGGTCTAAAAAGACATCAGAAGGTCCTTCCAAAAAATGTTCTGGGTTCCTGCTTTGAAAGCATTCTGGTAGAAATGTCCCTCAAAATGAACTGTCTTTCCTACATCCCATCACAACAATTCGCATACCTCCAACACACTTCTTGGGAAATCTAAAGTTCTTGTACTGTGCACTTAGGGACATATGAAATAATGGACTCTCTAGCACTCTTGACAGAACCACGAAATATTGAACTCTAATGGTGCCTGCTCCTTTATGAAGACAGATGTTTTAATAATCTTGTCTATTTGGAAAGACAAATTAAGGAATAAACTGAATTCATGTTCTGATATACATGAAACAGTCAAGTAAGCTATGAGAAAAAACCAACATTTATAATTTAATTTTTTTGTCTAGAGTAAGCCCTGCAGGAATAAAGCCAAAACGCTGATATTTCACAAGTCAGTTTGGAAGATGAGGTAAAACACTTTCGAGACATATTCAAGCTTATTTGCAAATGGAAAACAATTTTGAAGACATTAGCACGAGATGGATTTGCAGAGCAGCTTGTTATCCTGAGTGCATGAAGAGGACACTGCACAAGCAACAGACAAAGCCAGGCACACACATGCAGGAGAACACAAAGCTGATTTATAGGCCAGTCTGCACAGAGATATATGCACACACAGATATACACAGTGTGGACACAGAGCACAGTGGAACATTACCATGGCTTTCTGTGGAGTGACTAAACCAAGCAAACTTTCCTCTCTTCTCATCAGGCAAACCAGCTGGAGGGCTTCCTTTCACAGACAAGATGGTCAGTGTCAAGTACCAGGAACAAGACATCAACAGAGAACATGCAGCCAGTGACAGGCAAAAGAAGAAAACAAGGAACTCAGCTTACACATGATATCCACTTCTGTCTGAAAACTTCATCATGTGAATTAAAAGCGCAAAACGTAAAACAAAGGTATACAGAGGTATGAAGTACCACTAACAGATCGTCAGAGCATAACTCTCATTTGCCTTCTGTTCTTTTTTTTTATGTCTGGCTCTTGAGAACATGAAGTTAATGGATTTAAGTTTATGGGTCATGTCCCAGAGACATCTCAGAGTGTACCTCGTTCTTCCCTGACCTTACTGCTGCAGAAAGTCAAACTTCAGTAGTGTGAGAGATGCAGGTGCAGTGGTACACGGGCTGAGGAGACCCCATGGATCACTCTGCTGGCACCACCTCACAGGAGCTCATTACACTGCACCGACGGAAAATGTTAAGGACAATCAAAAGTATTAGGATGGTATGAAGTATCAGAGGAATGATGGTCTAGCAGATAAAGATCAGGGCAGAGGGGAGATTAGGGCTGCCTTCCTCAATGCTGTGTGCTCTCAGAAGCACAATCACTTTACCTGGCACCTCACAACACCTTAATTGCCAGGGGATAATCAGGTGTGCAGTGCTGCGGGGTTCATTCAGGCCAGTTAACAAAACCAGAAAACAGAAGATCCTGCAGAAGAGTTGTGCATAAACTGGGGCTGAATATGAGAGGAAGTAGACCAAATACAGCCCAGATGGCTTTCCTATCTGACTCAGTTCTCAGAGAAGCCAGACCCTGTGCCCACACCCTGGCTCCAGTCTAGAAACGAGGCAGGCATTTTTTGCAGTCCGAGTAATTAATTACTGGAACCATGTACCAAGAATGCTGGTGGTAAATCCACCACAGGAATGTTTTAATCAGGAAGAGATGTTTTTTCCAAATGGTGGGCTCAAGTCCAGACCAGAGCTGTGTTTAGGACCATGGCACACAGACAATGACATCTCAATGGCCATTTCCTCCCTGTAATTTTGGGAGTTGAGACAAAGGCAAAAGAGATGCGAAGGCTGATACAAATCCTGGTGGCTTTGCTTACATGGGAATCCCCTTTTTTTAGATTTATCCATAACCCATTGGAGTTGATGAAAGCTCCCATTAGTTACATATTCTCTAGGTAGCATAGATGGCATTTTTTTTACAGGAAAGTGAAACAACTTTTTAAAGGCAGGCGAGTATCTCATGGTTTCAACAGAGTGCAAATCCTAAGGATCAATAGGTTTGATATTCTCTCTCCAGTTCCTTCTGAAGCCTTTGCACTTCTTACATCTTGCCACAGTGTGGCTCATCACTGAACGTAGACATTTTCTCCTGGACTACCTAAACTCCAATCTCACATTACTTACACAGCATTCCTGCAGCAGTAAAAGCAGCAACAAAAGCTATATGGCAGCTTCCTCAAAAAACAAATCTGAAAAAGGCTTCGTGTTATGTTAATTCTAGCTCTGAGACCCAGCAGATAGAGAAGAACAAGAGCAGAGTCTGCAGGCTGTGACTGACTAGACAGATGTGCAGGACCCTTTGAGAGCCTCTGTTCCATGTCACTGGCATCAAGCACTGATACCAGCTCTGCTCTTGCACTAACATATGTCCCCCCTCCGATGAAATGCCCCATGGGCATGCAATGAATTATTGGATGGCAGGTTGCCAAAAGACAGCCAGCCACTGAAACAGAAAGCTGGCACAAGCAAATACCCTTCTGTGCAGCCCTGAGACGATTTTTCCTTCACACGCTTGGAGAACAATATTGCTTTCCCAGTTCAGAAATATCGTTACATCTTGCGTTTATGAAATGCTTGTCATCTTGGCAGTGGAAGTAATCTTAATATTCAGATTTTTTTTCCATGGATTATATAATGCTGTCACACTTCTTGCTGAATCTCGCTTTAATACTGTGACATTTTAAGACTCAGAGGCAATCATGCTTGGGGCAAAGGGTGCCCAGTTCCAGAAACACAGACAAAACAAACTTTTCACAGATTTTAATGGGACATGTTACTACATGACTTTGCAGATCTGGGCATTAACTATAAAACTGGATTTATCGGGGGCTGTTCACATTGCCTGACTTCCCCTCTCTGATTTAGCTGTTTAAGTTAGGCTAGAGAGGCAGACAGGCTTTCTGAATGCCATACTGATGTGTCCCTCAGTTCTAGGGTCAGGCTGAAAAAAGACATTTACTTTATGTCCTTGGGTTAGGTACCTGACTTGAAACAGTGTGACTATCCAGCAGTATTCATAGTGAAAGAGCCTTGTAGTGGGTTTTCAGATTTAAAAAAAACAACAATGTATTTGATTGCCTTTTATAATATGCTCACTCGGGCTCTGATTTCTCCCATACTCCAGTGTCTATGGGTAACGAATTACTTGGCAAAATATGGGTCTAAATAACCCCTTTTGCCCACACTGGAATTTGGGGTCAGAGGGACCTGAAGCCACTAGCATTTCACTTTTTTGTGTCACCTTGGCCGTACGACCAAGCTTTTCTGCACACCTGCCCAGCTTCTCCACCAGGGGTTGTAATTCTGCGCTCACCTTGCCAGCCTCCCGGAGAGGTGCAGGTGAAACACATCGCAGTAACTGCTAAGTACTGTAGTCATTACTGATGCTAATGCCTCCCAGGCGGGACTCTGCACAACTATAAAGCAAATCTAAAGAGCAAAGCAGTCCTGTGAATTCTCCAGCTGGGATTTAAGATTTCTTTTCCCATCAAGCCCAACTAGAATAAATTGCGATACCCAGGCTGCTTCCTTTAACAGTATGTGCATCAAGTGAATGACTCTGTCTCCAGTAAAACCCTGCTTCCCGTGGTGCCTTTCATGCCCATCATTTCATGAATGAGTCTACGGGCAGCTGTCAGAACACCAATTGACTCTATTTTTTTGGTGGAGAGCTCTCATTTTAATTAATATATGAATATTGCCCAGCTTTCCTCTTTCGCCGGTTTTGAAAATGCTGCACTCATTCATCATATTCATTAATTTAAACAAGATACAGCTTTCATTCTGCTCCATGCATGCAGTGCCTTGGGAACAGTCCTTGGCTATGTTCTTAAATGCAAGCAGCATGGAGAAGGTAAGCTGCAGAGGTAAGACATTGGTTTTCCCTGCATGTCCTGATTTTGTCAGGAAAATATACTAGATGTGACTGGGGAATTCTTTAGTGTTTTCTGCTTTGAAAAGGAGTTCTGTGAAAGAAAAGCTTTTACAGGAGAAGAAGAAAGGGAACTTGAGCTATAGGTAGGATCTTGGTGGTTGCATAGCCCCCAAACTTAGAATGTGTCAATAAATCTAGCACAGTAAAAAACACCCAGAAAAATTGTGAAAATACTTGGAAAAGTATTTTCTAAGGGCTCAGAGACCAAGACTCATAATGGATGCTATTATACGCTATATTACATTAAAGACATGTAATGGATACCTTTTGCATAACCTAATTTTGGATTATGCACGCATGAACACAATCGGAAGGAGAACGAGCTGGATTCACACTCTCACCCAAGGTCAGCCACAGAAAGCAGGGATAGCAATAAAGAGCCATGAAGTAATTGCCAGTTGCATCCACTTGAGTCAAACAGGAAAAGGCTTTCGGTAAAGACATTTTTCCACCCGTGAAAGGCACCACAGCCACTGCAGTAACAAGACCTGTGATTACTCCGAGCCTGGGCTGGGCTCTGGGCTGCACCACAGAGGCTGATGCAGTGTGACACTGCTTCACTGAATGGAGCAGCACAAAGCAGGAGCATTGCCAGCACTGAGATGGAGTATTGTACCATCAAGGGTTTCATTCATAGATAAACTGTCTACGTTATGATAGGAATTGCAAAGTGTATCTTTTATTTTAAAAGGCTTGTTTTAACTCGTCCTTCTCCCCTTCCAGAGGGTCACCATATGTCCGTACACATCGTATGCTTTTGAGGGGATATAGCCATGGGCTACATAAATTTATACCTTACAGAAGGGCAACAGGAGAGAGAATGAAATGTATTAATTGTGCAGGCCTGTGATTAACAGATCTGTCATTACCACATGCAGATTACTGCACACCTATAAATGCATTACCTCGCTACTAATTAATCTTCCTGGGACTTGTTTTACTGTAACAAACTCCTCAGCTAGTTTGAACAGCTGCCATTTCCCTTCTTTTTATAGCAATATTGACAGTAATATGCTGCATTCCATAAATACTTGTCCATTACAGCCAGTGAGTGGAATGCACATTGCACAGAGGACCAAGTAACGGGCACAGTCAGACTCCTGGCCCTGCCAAGTGACAGCCTTTGCCAGGGTCACACATGTTCTGCTCTGTATTTGAAAGGAAGAGCTTAAAATCTCTTTGCATTTCCTGCCTGAAGCACGAGCAAAGCTTTTCTTTGCATAACCTGTGGTATCTCAAAATATCTCGTAAGCACAGGACACGAGACTCACCCAAAAGTAGACTTTGCAGGAAGGAGTCTAACTCTCTGCTGAAAAGGGCAAGAGGGGCAGTCTCCCTGGATAACTGTGTGTGCTGCTGAGCAAACACCCGAGTCTGCTGTCGGAGCCCATCCCATGCACAGAATCTGCCTGCAAGGGCGATGGAAGTGACTCTCACAGTCCCTGTGGCTGAAGGAGGGCAGATTGGCTGGGTCACAGGGTGACAGAGGTGCCACCAGAGCACGCCTTGAAAGATGTCTCTCTCCTGAATCTGGATCCTCCTGTGACCTCCTAAACTGATTTTCTTGTCTGATAGATGACCTGCATTGTGTGCCTTGCTAGGAGCAGCAACTAAGGTGCCAAAGCGCAAGGCATTTATTTGCCAGGACAGGGTTTATAGTGTTTCTTGTGCCAGTACAATATTTTTTAGCAACCTCCCTGGTTGCCCACGGAATTCTGAAGCAATTCAAGGACTGACAGACAAAATGAAGAAAAGGAAAAACAACTGAGGATCTATGACTCTTTCAACAGCATTTTGCGAACAAATCACAACAGCGCACTCGTAAGAGTTCTACCAGTCTTCTCTCTCATTCTTTATGGTTTTTAGCAGAGGAACTTAGGAAAAGCAGCAGTGTCATCAAATGCTCCTGAAACAACCCCACAAAATGATATGTGGGCGCAAAAAGCAGGAGCATCTCACTAGAAGATCAGAAGGATTCCATTATTGCAGGCTGGTCTTGCAGGCGCCTTAGGAATGGGGGCATGAGAGCTGCAAACACTGTAGATAATGTGTTGGGAAGTGATACAAACATTGATCACGAACAAAATAACTAACCACAAAGGAAGTGCCCTCAAGACATTAAAAACAACTAAAAGAAAAAAAAAAATCTGTCTACTTTTTGCGCCTCTAATAATCATGAAGTTATTAATATTTCTCACTGGCATTGTTATCAATGAAAATAGACAGGACATAGGTTTTAAGCACAAATGTGGTTTTAAAGCAGCCCGTGTGCTGCTTTCTGAAGTTCCTGTGCATGGGGAACTTCTGCATCTGCCCACCCACAGAAACACACACCTGCATGATGTAACTCTGATCAGGATCTCTTCCTCAGCAGCCCTATCTTTGCTCTTTCAGTGCACAGCCCTGTGAATCCATCTCCCCTGCAGAGTCCGGGAGAAGCAAAAAAAATCACAGAAGCTTCTTCCAAGCTGATGTGCTTAGGTCATCAGAAACTCTCCAGGGAGTCCAGGTGTCTGCTTTACACCTGGACTGCTAAGCTTCAAAGTGACTGAGAGGCAGCTCTGGCTGGTTTATGACATTCCTGCCTGTCAAAAGCCATTTCAAGGTGGGTGATGCCTGAGAACTCGGTGGGTGGCCTACAATTTGTGATCTAGAGCACCTAAGAGGATAGGTCGGGACAGCAGGCACAGTTTGGGTGGGGCAGTGGGTGGGGAATCATGCCCTGGGAGCTTGCAATGGGCATTTTCCCCAGGGGAAGCTTGCACAACCCTACAACCAGGGACCTTAGGCAGGGATTGCCATTGCAATGAGAAGGTCTGTCTTCTCTGATATAGAAGAAGGAAATTATTCTCCAGGAGGCTGGCCCTTGTTAGCAGAAAAACCAAACAAAATAAAACCAAAGAAAAGTAAATGTGAGGGAAAAACTGGGCTGCATTATTTCAAAGGACAGGCAGAACAACTGGGGAGCGACTGGGACACAGGCAGAGACGGTAGGAAAGAAGAGGTGACTGAGAATTTTAATCTGAAATACCACTCTGCAAGCTGGAAGAGTAGTGTATGCTCCCTGCATCTGGGAAAACTCAATTTAGGAGTAGTGTTTAAAATATTTAAGCATTAATCTTATGAGGAAAAGACAGCAGCAAGGCCCTGTCCATCTGAACAGACAGTGCCTGACTGAGATGAGTTCTCAGCAAGTGCAGACATTTTCTAATAGCAGGATTCATGTGGGATGTGTGAGAAGGATTATGGATGATGCCTTCCTTGACAGCAAACAATCAAGAAATTCAGCTCACCAATCAAAAGATACAGCAACACACACATGAGATTTAGGTCTCTCCAGAGCCAGGGCTCTGTGAAAGCACTGGACCCTGGGAGTTCTATTCTTGCATCACACTGAACACATTCCATTCAGCCTCATGACCTGAAACGGAGCTCACCTCTCCTATTCTGAAATCTGCATAAAATTCTGTTTTGAAACCCTGGTCTGTTACATTTCTTCTGTGCCTAGTAAATAAAATGCTCGTGATTTTGTGCGCTGCTCCTGCATGTGGTGTTCTTTCAGACACTTTTAACTAACATAATGACTAGTCTGATACTAGACACTATTATCACAATATCGTATGAGTCAGAAGCATGAGACATGCTAGCTGGGCAGGCTGTGTGTTACTGTGCAGCCAGGAGAAAAGCAAAAATTGAAGTTAAAGAGTCTTGCCCCTAAAGTCAGCTTGTCAAACATACGATTAAAGCTTTTCTACCTCCTGAGCAAGGTATTGAGAATAGGCTAATTACCCTGAGCCAAAGAAATAGGCATTTTATAGTGGCCTTGAAATAACAGATTCCTGGTTTGCGAATACTTCTAGCATGCAGGAGAGTGAGGGACTGATAACAACAGCTTGAGTTAAGCTTAGTGTGGGCAGGTGTTATGCAAGCTTCCCTCACACAGCTGTGCTAAAACAAGTCATTCGTGACCCGGCACAGCCCTGTTATTCTGCTCCTGGTTCTTCAAACAGCCACATAACACACTGACGTTTTGATCCGCACATCTGTGAGGATCCAGCAGCTCTGCCCCTGCATCCTTGCTCTGACGCTTAACCCTTCTGCAATTCCAGACCATGGATTTTAATGCAGTTGGTGACATCCTCACCCTGATCTAAAGGGATCCCTGTGTTACCTACACCTGGGTTCACTGCAAGTCCCTTGTCGTTTGAGTCTAGGGGGACATGTCTGAGTGCAGCCCTTCCTCAAGTGGAAGAGGAGAAGAGAGGTGCATCATGCTGTGATTTGTGAACTTCGTAAATGGGAATGAGGACGTGAGCAGCCCCACAAACACCTGTGGGCACTAAAGCTGAATTTGAATTTAGGCCTCAAGGTCTGAAAGGTCAATTCTCTAATCTGTTGTCTTGTCTCTCCAATCCTGCCAACTGAAGAGCTGCTGTAATCAGCAGGCAGACTCGGTGCCACAGCTATTTTCAGTTCAGCTCCTCAGTTGGAAACATTTTCCTTCCCCCACCACCTCTCCAGGCTTGATGTTGTCTATGAGATAACTGGCATGGAGAGACCTGCTTTTCTCCCCAGGAGCAAATACAACCAGAGATTTTTATCCCATTAGCAGGCTGTACTGAGTGGATGGGAAGTTCCTCACCCAAGAAGCAGAAGTGAGCAGGCACAGAGTGAGGGTGTGACTGCTGCTCCTTCAGAGCAGTGTCTGCACCAAGCTGCAAGCTTCCCAGGCTCCCCAAAGCACTGAAAAGGGCTGGCTGGCATTCACAGCTGTCCGTTCTCCTCAGCTGCTCAGTGGCTGCCAGTTTGGTTACATACATACCAGTTCAGCTGTGTAATGTCACAAAGACTCCCTGTCCTCGAGCTGTGCCTCAGGAACATCGCGGTGCTGCAGATCTCCCGTCAGCCACAGCTCACTGCACAGCTCCACACTGCACTGCCTGCACAACAGAGGGCCAGTATTCCAACCCCACCTGCACTTAAAACAAAATACTTTCATCTTTGCGTTCTTGTGTGCGTGCTTGTGAATCGACTTAAGCAAGTGATGCTTGTGAATCGACTCAAGCTGCCTTGCAGTCAGGGCTGAGCAAGGTGGAGGAAACGAGAGTTTCCTCAGGAGAGCTCTGCTAATGCACCTCCTGCATCCCTCAGTCTGTCCTGGGCTCTTTGAGACTTCCTGCCCCGAGCCCTTCCCAAACACAGCTCTTGGCCTGGGCTTCAGGATTTACCTTCCTGCACATGAATCTTCAAGATATAACATAAAATACATAAGGGAAGACAAGGAGACAGGTCATGATGAATACACACTTAGACAAGGGGAAAAAAACCATCAGAACAATTTCTATTACAGTTGGCTCCATCGCACTCTTTTAAGACAGCTTGCAGGATCAGTACTGAAGGTTCTACTTGTACTAAACTTTTCCTACATGTCTTTGGACTAACCACACTCAGTTGCCTCTTCTGAGGCCCTGGATGACATTTTTGGCACCCCATTTGGGATATTCCTTCCAACTACCACACTGTACAAGCCTCAGCAGCTATACTTGACCTGTCAGTTCACAATGAAGGTCATGGGTATGATGAGGTGTCTAAATTGGCATTAGATTGTTGTGTTTAGTCAGCTGAACCCCATCTTTACTAGTTTTGATTTCCTGTGAAAAGGAAATACATACACATACCTTTAATTTCTGTATATACAGTGCCAGACACACTGTGGCTTTGATCTTGGCTGACATTACTGTCATAAAACTAGTTCTCATCCCCAGCAGTTGTTTCTAACTCAAAACACGTGCTTCATGTCCCTCAGCTACTGTTCCTGAGCACCACAGCCTCCCTCCTGACAGTTCTTCCTACCACACGAAAACAATGCTCAGGATTTCAGCTGCTATCAGTCCTGCTCACCAGTGCTTTCTGCTCAGTGAAGAGACTCTCGAGACTACATCTGCAAGGGTAACTTATTTTCAAACATCCATCATGGGCCATTCCCACTGACTTCAGCAGGAGCTGCTGGACACTCCATAGTTTTTAAAACCACTTTATAAGTGTCCTTACAAAGATTTAAGAGCACACTTTAGGCATCTGCTTAAAAAACAAAACAAAAAATTGTCCTGATCTACAAATACTCAACTTAGGGGTTTGTGGCATTTCTTCCAAAAATTTTCTGTGGAGATCCTGGTACGAAATGCTTTCTAAGCCTCTCTAACCATGGGAAACAAAGCAATTCATCAGAAGGTATGGCAAAGGCAGCTTTCTCACAGACTAATGCCCTCTCTTGAGAAGCAGAACCAGTGTCAGTGGATTAATCTTGACAGCTTCAAGAAACACTTGCCAACAGGGCAGATAGAGATTAATTTATTTGCACAAAGGTGTCTTCCCCAGCTATATAAACAATGGATTCCCTCTAAAGCCTTACCTTCAAAGATATTCCTGTGCAACAAACTAGTACTATAAGAGAATTCCTACACCAACACAAGTTTCTCTTCTAGCAGGAAAAACGGAGGTGTTCTCTCACCAGTCAGTCTTTGCTAGGGAAATAGCTTTTACAGTGGATAAAATAAATGCCCTATCAACATTAATGTCAGTCTCTACGTGCTGCAGCTGGTCACACACCACGGCTCCAGCAGCTCGCAGTGTAAAGTTGTTTGTGCTTCAGGATACAAGAACCGGGGAAGGCAGGAGCTGGAAGGACCTGGAAGTTGAACAACACAAGCCAAATCCTCAGCTGCAAGAGAGCAAGGGCACGTGTAGATCACCACAAAACTTTTCAGTCAGAGAGGATATTATAGGAAGAGGTTTTTTTCCCCAAGATGTAAATTGCAGTAACCTGGAAGCTTTGCTGTAACCTTTGATGCCTGCAAGGCAGCAAGAAGAAAGAAAAATGAGCCTGTGGGCAAAAATTAGCACAGTTTTGGAGTTCTGTCTACACACTGGCATCCATTCTCCCATACAGAAGTGGCTCAGAGATTTGGAGCTCATCACAGTGACCCTCTTAGGCTCAGCTAATTATCTCAGAGCTGTCACTGTTCACCAGCACCCTCTCAAGAAGCTGGCTGATGGAGTCAGGCACACGCCTGAGTTTAGCCCTCCTTCCCCAAATTGGAGAATTTGCCTGATTCCTAGAAACACTTTTCCTTCTTCACCAAATTATATCAGGCCTTCTGATGCTCTGCTGGAACAAATCACTGCTGAATTACAGGTTGTTACATTGGCCACAGCTTTGTCCTGAATGCCAGCAGCTTCTTCTTCTTTTGCTCTCTGTTCAAACAAAGGGAACATTGTTTTCTCCATACTGTGCTTTGACAGAAAATGCAGGCTGGAGCTAAACTTCTTTAACATCTTGTTTGGTTAGTGGATTTACCTACCCTAGCAGTAACTTATCAGCAGAGAAGGAAGGGGAAGAAGGTTTTCAAATGGTTGCTTGCTTTTTGTTTTATGACCAAAGCTTCCTTTGAGACAGAAAGAAAGAAAAACTGGGAAGTTGTGAAATCTACAGGACAATGAACCTAAAAGCTGCTTTTTGCTAAAGGCTGGGTCATCAAATTATATTACTAACAAAAACCAGAAACCCAGAACTTTTGATTAATTTACATGGAGTGAACCATCCATACATTCAGGGGAACAAGAAAACGGTATTTCTTAAAATGATTAACATAATTACTGTGAATTGCCAGAGAAGAAAAATAGTTCAAAACCACCCTGATCAAACGTGGAAATGCCTTATGTGATGCAATCCAGGGTCAAAATTCTTCTCTTTCTGCTCTAGAGGGTAGAAAATGATGTGAGAGCCTGTGCCACTGGCACTGTGGGGATGGGTGATGCTGAGAACATAATTTAGCCTTCTTTAGCTTTTTTTTTTTTAATTGGACAAAAGAGTCCAGAACAAAATTTCACCCCTCTCCAAATATTACCCCACATACACATTTCAAGAATTAATGTTGTAGCTGAAGCATTTTAAAGCATAATTTAAACCCCAAAGTTTTAAATCTCACTTTGTTGAGAAGACTTTTTTCCTAAGTATTTTCTCTTGGAAAGGGAGAAAGAAAACAATCAAGGACAAGGACCTACTGCTTCCTTGCTTTTTTGCTCACAATAAAAATCAAGAAAGCAACATATGAAGAGAGTCAGGAAGAAAATCTACTCTCAGTTTTGACTTTATTCCAATAGGAAAAAGTCAAATGTTGACGTCGTAGTTTTGTTGACATGGATGGAACATGGGGCAAAGGTGGACGAAAAATCACCCTAAATGATCTTTTTTTTTTTTTTGTTACTTCACCTGCACAGAAATTACACAGTGAAAATGATGCTTGGAAATGGCAGCTTTACTTTCACCTACATCACTGAATATGATTGCCCTGCGTACTCTGCTACCACAGCTACCTGCAGGGTCACTATAAAGCCTCACAAATGCTCTTCTTATTT
Organism: Melanocharis versteri; assembly: GCA_013397845.1. NCBI lineage: Eukaryota > Metazoa > Chordata > Aves > Passeriformes > Melanocharitidae > Melanocharis > Melanocharis versteri. The sequence goes on from VZTG01007655.1 coordinate 517,359, forward strand.
TATTTTTTTTTCCTGACACATGTAGGTTTTCCTTTTTAGGAGATCAGAGTTTACCTGGATCTGCTCACACATTTATTTCAGTACAGTTATGGAAGCCACATGCTTGTAATGACAGTGGGTTGAATTCATGCCAGGTACAACTGGCATTTCAGCCAGTGGAATTTTGCACTGGCAAACAGAACTCAGTGGACTGCTCAGTGCTGTAAGTGATTTCAGACCCCAAATACCTCACGCTCTCCCTTTGGTGGACGCCAGTTACACAATATTGAAGTCATGTGTGAGCACTGAGAAGCCTCTGTGCTCCAAGACCTCACATTGGGCAACCTTTTCAAGTGCTGACATCTGCATGTTTTCTTACTGACCTTGGATGAAACAGATCGGGGCCCAAGTCCTTACCCAGGCAAAATCCCCAGGAATTTCAGTACAATTTTTGCCTGAGGACTGTAGGAGTGATTCAGCCCAATGTGAGAACTAATGTCCTAGAAGCTTTTTCTAGGCAGCATCCTAATTATAGACTCAAGCTCGACATCTGTAGCGCAAACCCGTGCTGCATTTTGCAACCTGAGCTTCTCTGTGAAGAACCACACAACAAAACCAGAGCTGACTTATCATTGACAAAGGCCTTTCATTAGGTGTCAAACTCTAGTATTTACATTAAGAGCAGCGTGTGGGCTGCTTCAAAAGGTGATAAGGCAGGAAAATGCCCCTGGGAGCTTCTGTCACTCCTGTCCAAGCAAACCACGTGTTGGAACCTCTGCACATAAGTACGTGGATTTTTTTCCCCTAGAAGAAACTGGTGGCACAGTGAACACCAAAAAGCACTTCTTTTGTCCCTCTGTCTCCAGGTGAAAGAGAATAAATCTGTCCCAGTTACTAAACTCCTTGTGAAGAACCTATCAGGTGCCCTTGTGAAATGCCAACAAATTGTTGGCACTGCAGCTAATCTCTTCTTGGTTACCAGATGATTATTTTCCACACCAGTGGACAATGATAAAAGTAGAAGAGATTGTGCTTTCTTCCTCTTTAGATGAGGTTTTGACAGATAATAAATCATTTTACAACACTGGCATTGATTTCCTTGTATTTAAACATGGAAAGCAAAATGAAACCACGTTCTATGATGCCTTTCTCAAGCCACTGACTGGTATTGGAGGAATTAATTGATAAAGGTTTCATTTTCCAGCCTATGCCTCTCAGAGCTTTTGTTTAGATGATCTTAAATTCCATGCAAGCGCCCTGTGGTTTTTTTTTTTTTTAATTGCTTTTTGACAACATCTGTACCTGCCCGTCGAGGGGTGGTTGCCCATGTCCTTTCATGTGTATGAAAAATACATCAGGACAGATTCTGTGGATGAAACTAGAATAATACGGGATGAACTAATTTGCTGTCGACAGACAAGTTCGAGTATGCTCTGCTAAACAGAAGTTAACTCAGAACAGCATTTTTTTGCTCATGCAGTAAGAAGACAGGGGCTTTAAGGCAGTGAGGGTCAAGACTGGATGTGAAATAGATATCTTGTAAATATCCACTCTCTCATTTTCCCCTCTACATCTTCCACGTTAATTCCCCAGCTGTGCACTTGCCCATTAAATTTCATTGCAGAAGATGGACCAAGAGCTTTTTAGGCCACCCAGAAATTTTAGCCTGCAACCAAGTCTTTGAAAATCCTTCCTACCTTAGACATTATCCCACAGCACTGAGATATTTTACTTCAGGCTGAAAGTAATAAGCCACTTGCTTGTCAGTACACTAAGCACATGATTTGGAGGCCACTGAGCAGGGTGACATATGAAATTACTTAATGCACAAATTGAACAAATGTACAAATTGAAGTTGGCGTGCTTTTATCTCGGTATCACGGTTAGATCTGTACACAAAGCTCTCTCTATCCAACAGCTCCAATCAGTAACTTTCCTAAAGGGTTGCACAGAATTCAGTGACAGCTTTCGTTCAAGTCAGTGGTGGGTATTTGGTACATAACCTCACTGAAATCAACACAGTCTCCTTGTGGTACGTAAATTGTGCAAAAGGAAGCCAAGTCAAGAGGAATTGGATAGATAGATCCTAAAATGCCTGGACTTTTAGAGACAGGTGGTCTTGCTTTTATCCCTGTTACGTAATAGAGTCAAACGACTATGGGAGCTCTTGGGAATAAAGTCCTGTTTGGGTTGAAATTATTGAGGTTTTTATTTCTAGAGTTTTAAAACTCCTCCCTTCTCCTGTTTAAACTACCGCCTCTCCTGTTCTCATCTATGGCCTGATGTGCAGAAGCTCAAAGTGTTTCCATGACAGACATAGATTTTCCAAAAGCTCTAATGGTCCAAGAGGTACCAATTTGTTCTAAAATTTTGCTTTTACTGCTGAAAACTTCTTCCTTGTCTCAAAATAGCTTCTTTTAGGGCAGACTCTCATAAACCTGTGATTAAATGCAGTCTACTTCCTAGTTGTGGGGATGTTCACAAGTAACAGTGGTTGAAAGAGTGAGACAAAATCTGTAGTCCACCAAAAAGTTAGGTTGTCATTGATTCCTTAGAGGCAGAGAACTCAGATGTTAATGAACATTTCCAAAGGTCACTGACGCACTACAGAAATGCTCTGAAGGTGAAGATTGAAGACTATTTCTTTTAAAACTGCTTAATTTTTTATATCCATTTTAGAACCTGCCTGTATTTCTGTACCTTTTATCTTCAATTGTGCACTATTCCCACTTTAACTAAGGCGTAAATCTGCATGTACAGACACACATCTTTCATTATTTAACGTACCATCTGAAATATTCTATGATTTTGATAGGCAACACATTGATTTGTACTGGTTTTTTTTTCTGCTGTGCTACATGAAAACTTAATTGTCTACAGCCATCAGTTCCATTACAATAGGGCCTTGAAGAATGATTAGACTTTAAATTCTGGTAGGGTAGGCTGCTTGCAAATCAGTTCTTGAATTTACAGTACTATGTTGGAAATGACTTAACCAGAAGAATTAATTGTCTTGAATCATGGAATGCCTTTACAAAGCAGTGGGCTTTTTCACTTTTAGGGACTCTGTTGACACGAGTGAGGTCATACTCTCACTGCACATGGTAGCACCAAATAGAGCTGAAATAGAAGGAAACAGAGGGAGGACGAAATCTGAGCCCTCAGAAAAATCAAATTACTTCGCCCTGCCCATTCACAGATTATTTGTGACCCCACTGCAGTCCGTGGGAGTTCTGCCAATTAATTTCAATAGGAGGAGAATCTGGGTTGGATTGAGGTTTCCTGCTTCTGCCCACAGCAACAGATGCATTCCAGACCACTCTCAGGAAGGGAAAATAAAAGGGCAAATTCCCAGTAACTGTGGCAACAGGAGGGATGGTTTTCTTTGCTATCATGTAATTTTGAATTCAGTAGCTGTTCTGTGACATGACGTGTTTCTCCCCTCTGTCAAATTAATGCTTTCTTCCCGTGTGGAAGGCGCGTCAGGGAAAGAGCGCAGAACAAAACCATCAACACAAACAGCCCTCAGAAGCCTTTCCACATTTCCCACCTCACATCTGCCACAATGACAAAACCGTGTTTGCAAACAACACGGAGAAACCGCCTCAAAAGTGGTACTTCATCAAAACACAGGGAATTAACTCAGCCCGCTCTGTGAATGTCTCTCAGTGCCTGTGAGCAAGGAGTGGTGATGAGCTCCCTCAGCAGAATGCCGAGACCTCTGCTATGGAGAGAACAGCTAAAGGCTGCACAGGTTGTCCAACTCTGGCTGCATTCATCTCCCTTTTTTACCCTTTCCTTCACTGAGGTCCTCTCTGTTGTATCCTTGGACTTGATAACTTCATTAAGGGCTGTGAACACCCAGTGAGACTTTGGGCAAGGCTTGAGAGCCCCAGGAAAGCAGCAGCTTATGCAAAACATGACTGATGATGCCCTAAGGACTGTCACAGGCAGTCAAACCAAAAGGGGATGAGAGTGAGTTTCTCTTCCCTTCCACCTTGTGTCCTCTGTTTTACAGGAGGCAGTTCCCATGCTGACAAGCGGGCAGCACCCTCTACAAAGTTAAAAGATAGCAAAATCTGTCTCTGTAGCTGCCAAGGACAGAGAAGAGACTGGAAACATATGTTCTCTGTGTTTGGAACGATTCAGTTTAGGTAGACTACCTGGGTCAGAGCCCAGATGGTGTAAACTGCTGAGTCTCAGAACTCACATTAGCTGAGTCTCTAGATTAATAAGTACTTTTTATTTGAACTTCTGAACTACTCTGATACTCTTCATTAAAAAAAACCAAAACGCCAAGCCCCCAAACAACCTCCAAGAGAAAACCAAAGAAGCAAAAGCTGACATGACTTCTTTAAAGTGTCAGTGTGAATCACTGTCAGAGGTCAGGCAGAAGCACGTGTCCCCTGATCATCAGCACAACACCACTGATGCAAAAGGCCACACCTGAAGTTTACTGAGCTAACACAGCAGCTTAAGGAGGTGTGAACTGCCCTGTGCACTTCAGAGAATTGTCATCTGAAATTCTCGGGGCGGTAACACTCAGCTGTGGAGTTCAGGATGCAGCACTAGAAACAGAAGGCGATGAGCTTTGAAGAGCACTCGAACAAAAGACACTGAAGGTGCATAGGAGGCAACTGAGCCAAACACAAGAAAACAAGGAAGACTTTGGAGTCTTGGTGATGTAAGCTTGGACTGGGAGTAGGTGGAATTCAAATGTCTTGGGAACACTCGAGCCAAAGGGATTCCTGAGGGAACTTACAACTGTGCCATCTGTCCTTTACTTATTCTGTAGATGGCTTTTGGAAGAGAATTAATACCATCCTTCTCCTTCAATTTAACCCCACTGGTGATTGCTGGCACGAATGCCAAAACATTCAACACAGGAGATAACACACCAAAAATAAACCTCACCCTAAACAAAATGCCCTGCCCTGTCACTTATTCACAGTACCTTTTCTGTGGTATTATCTTAAGCTGAAACCATCAAGGAAAGGGTCTCTACTTCTCAGTTTTTCCGACTCAGATGTGAGAGGACTAATTTTGATAAACCACGTCTTACAAAACTCACCTTATCAAACTGAAGAGAAAGAACTGAAAGCAAGCTGGAGATATGTTACCTTTCAGTTCTTAATATCACCACTTATAAAAGGAGCTTGTTAGCTCAGTTATGGATTGACCACACTCAACAGCACATGCAATGAACCCTCATCTGATTTATTCATATATTGTATGCCACAGAGCAGCAAATTTTGGCCACGATTAATTTATTAATTCCTGAATGGTTACTGAGGTTAACTTGTGAAAGTAAACTATATCACCTATGAAAAAACCAGCAAAAAACTCAAAATAACCTGATTTGGGAAGAGTCTGAGCAAGTCACCACAGTGCATCCTTCAAGTCCAGATACCTAAGTATTGTGGGTATAACCTATTAATGACCCAACTTTTTTTTCCTAAAAGAACTTCATTGTTCTGGCAGCAATAGAGCTTACTATCTCCTAAAGGTCATGAACATCTGTTAAAAATCTTGCTGAAGAAAGAAAGGCAGAACTTTCTCATGTCCAATCTTCCTCTTAGTGGAATATATGTTTCTGACAGGATCATCCCATAGATTTTGACAGTTTGGTAAGAAGTGTGATATCTAGGGACATGTTTCGTGTCTTCTCTTCCAAAACCAAATGAAGAAAATGCACATTCCCATGATGAAAGCCAAGAGTAGAGCCACTGTCCATTGACTGTGTAAAGGTTCCAAGTCTGACATTTCCCGAGTGCACAACCAGCAATGATAACTGCTAAGTGTTTCTGAAGTGTTACACAGCCTGTGGTGGTAAAAGTAAAGGCGGAAGAAGATTCGAAAAAGGTAATGAAATGCTGGGAAGCACTGCTTTCTTCAAGCCCCTCCTTCTTCAGCATTTCTAATAGGAGATTGTTGGTGAATTTTCACTTTGTACAAACACCTTGTCAACTCCAAAAAAGGAGAGTAAGAAATAACACCCTTAGAAGAAATGTCTGAGAGCTTAATCCATCCTGGCAAAAGCAAACACAAATCCACTGATTTCGGTGGAGTTACAGATGGCCCACTTAATGTACAACAGAGCTGATTTGGCCCTCCTCCCATACTGTAGCACTGCTTTCCCTGAGAAACCTTTGCTTTCGAAGGAACCAGCCACGTGCAAAGAGCCTGCAACACTGAGCTACCATTGAATAAATGAATAGGAGACACACTTGTATTTTAAAACTTTTCTCAGTAGTGGACTTTAACAGCAAGTATTGACCTTTTATCTGTCTAATATCAGGATCTTATGCCAGCACCACAGACAAAACACTGAGGATCTGGAGAATATCAATTATTGTACACGTATTACTGCTTCCCATGGTTTCCCACAAGCATTAAATTGGAATCATGTATAAGCATAGTGCATGTCTCAGGAAGAACTTGTTCTTTCTTAGAAGCCACCTCAGCACTACAGCAGATGGGCACAGGCTTTTTTTGCTAAAAGCACAGAGGGAGACAGAGAAGGAGAGAGAGAAAGAAAAAGAAAGTGAGAGAAGAAAGTTGCTTACTGTTTCGAGGCTTCTCCTCGTCCATGCCTTCATCTTCATTTTCTGGATCAATATCTTCTGCTTGAGTTATCCAGTCTAAGTATCCCTTCAAATCCTCCTCTAGCTGTTGCTTTTCCCGCAGCTTCTGGAAATCACCTCGAGCCTTAGCCTTTTCTCTTTCTTTGGAAAACTCCCTAGCAAGAGGGAGGGAGGGACAGGACATGGGTGGAAAGAAGGAAGAGATGGAAAAACAATGGGTTAGATTGATTTCCACTGGAAAGGCTCCTCAGTCTGTGTAGCACACCCAGCTGTCTCTATTCTTTCAAGACAAACACACGTATGGAACATCCTTGCTGCACACACACACGTGTAAAACAGCTGGAGTGTCCACATTGCTATCAACACTTAGGAAAAGATTAATACCTTTTTCAAAACTTTCATTCTTGACATTTGATTGATAATTCAAATAAAACACATAGGTAACATTTATGTACACTTTTATGCACAATACCAGACATTTTCTAACATTCTGTGACACTCGATATTCTCCAACTGTTATCTAGAAATGTCTGTATGAATAATGGTTAACCATGAACTGTTTGACAATAATCTGACATCTGGAGAGTGAGATGGTGGCTCTAATTTCTAGCCAGGTTTCAATCTGTGTTTAAGATTTTATATGTAATCGTAACTAAACTGGGCTAGTTTAAGTGTAATTAATGGTACTCACAATCCTGTACACATTTAATTATGGACCATTTTACCCACAGTACTGGGAAATATAGTTAAAACCTCAGACCTCAAAGTTTTACTGAAGAATTTCAGCATTCAAGGCTGTTATCTGACATGAAATCTATTTTTCAAATCTCACATTGGGTAGAAAAATACGATGAATTATGGGTCGACAAAATTATTAGATTCTGCCAGAAAGTGAACAGGGTAAGATATCTGATGATAGTTTTATGAAAGAACACTGTTGGGAATATAGACTTAAAACAAGGCATAATAACAAGAATTTCCTGTTGCTTAGTTATGATTCTGGGTGCTTGGCTTTACCTTTATTTTTGGCTGTGGTGCTGTTTCTTCTCCTCTTTCAGAGACACTTATACAGCAATAATTTTTTCCAAGAAATGCTGACCTCCCTTATTTAGAGACTCATGTGGTTCTAAACCAGGTTTTAATGCTTGTATTTTAAAAAGTAAGCTTAATGATTGTGAAAATTGCTGGACCAAGAGAGCCAAAGCATTAAGCCTTCTATCTGCTGAAGCAGATCACTACACAAGACACACACAGCAGATAATACAGGCCACTCTTTCTAGAAAAGAGAGGTAAAGCCATTCTCCCCAGGGCATTATCCCTCACTGTTGCTGAAGACTGTCAGCAATGGATGGATTTTAAAAAATGCTTCTCCACCTAGGATTTGTATTAGGTTTGCTCCTGCAAAAATAAATAGGAAACCTACCACTGATTTTGGTGGCATAATATTAGGATGATGAAAATCCTAGCCAAAATGTTAATTTTGTGAGTGCCATGTGACTGCTACTCAAGTAACTCAGGTGGAAGTGGGTTTTTAACAGTGATGGTGAGGTACTTTCCTCCTGTCTGGACCAAAACCTGCTGAAAGACTTCCATGGAATTCACAGGTTTTCAGAATTATGTGCTGTGCATGAAACCAGCACTGCAGCAGAATGAAAGCAGGATGATCCCCTAATTTCTAGCCAAAATATGTGACAAAATATGCCAGTGTCATCTGCACCCCTGTCACGCTGCTGAGGGTTCAGGTCCTCCCAAGGAAGTGTCATAACAAAGGTGGAAGTGAGGAAGAGAACCACTGGCTTCTCTGGCCTGAATTTTTCACAGTCAGCTCTAGGTCCAAACTCAGCCTCAAGGCATGGAAAAAATGAAAAATGAAATTTTCTTATAGTGGGAGTGATATTTTACTATTTACAGTGTAAAAGGAACAAACAACCCCAACAATAAAAACTGTACAAAGGTTGTTAGGGAAAAAATCCATTGATGGTGGTTCTATTTTCTGCTTCAGTAACACCTTTCCCCTGGGTCCGCTACAGTGCCGTATCCAAATTAATGAATTAACTCTCAAAAAAATAATCACCGAATGAATCTATGTATTATTAAGCCTGTTTGTTAAATCAAATTCCAATATTTCAATTTTTAGCTCGTAAAGCGTTATTTTAGAATCTAAAACAAGTGGGTCCAATTTTGAAATGGGCTGAACCTAGAGTTTTCTAGCACAATGGAAAATTCTGATTGTCTCATGTAAATGACCTGCAATTCCATGTCTCTCTCCATCGTACAACACGTGATATTCCACATCTCAGACGACCCTCCAAAGAAGACAACTGGTTTAAACTGCCTTAATTTCTATGCTCTACTAACATGAAACCACTGAGGACAGGTGGCTCGGGAAATTGCTACTGCAATTCCAACCACCTCCCACATGGAATGGCAGCCTGTACCTGGGAAAATGCAGCTCACAAGCAAGAATTACCATCAGTGGGCATTTTCCACCCCGTGGGAAGGGAGCTGGTGGCCTCAGCCCAGGGCATCTTGCAGGCAGGTGCACACATCACCGCTGCCTCCAGCACAGCTGGCAATCAATGGTCACTGTTGGCAGCTCCAGCAGGCAGGCCAAGGACCAAATAAGCTTTTGATGGAAGTGCCACCTTGAGCCCAGAGGCTGTCCTCTCAAAAAAGGCTGCACTATCATGGCAGGGTAAGGTCAACAAAGGCTTGCAGAACTAGCAAGCAATCTGTCTCGCTTCAGTGAACCCCAAAATATCAGGATAAGAGTGGGTGAATCCCATCGTTTCCACCACAATTCAGTTTGTTTCACTTGGCTTTACTTCTCCCAGAAAACTATAGAAATGTCTGCCAATGGGAATAACAAGGAGCAGAGAATTCTGAAGAGATGTTTTCTCTGTGTGAGGTTAGAGTGGGTCAAGATCATAAACACCCAGCTCCGCATCATGTGCTGTTTCAGAAGAAAATTCCTCTTTCCCATCCCAATGGTGGAATTTAGGTTATTCTCATTGATATGATTTCTCACATTTAGAGGCGAGATGGAAAATGAGCAAAACAGCCGAATTCTAACAGTTCAAAACTCTTGCTTACTACTCAAAGTGGAGCACAAGGCTCCAAATCTCATCCACCCTGAGAGATTGGGAAGGACTGGAAGGATTGGGAAGGGTTGGAAGAGGAGACAGAAGACTAGGAAAAATACATGAAAGGTCACAAAAACTGCTCAAGGAGGTGCTACAACCGTAACCAGCCTCCTGTTCACTCTGACCTCTCTCTTGGCAGTAAAAGCATCAAAAGCATCCAACTGTGTTTTGCAGGATCCTCCCAAAGCAGAAGGAATGTCTGTTCTCCTGCCCTCCATTTGCCTTAGGCACCTGCTTGCTTGGCCTGTGTCCTGGGATTTGGATCAAAATCTAGAGGATATGTGACTCTATATACTGAGGTGTGCATGTCTGAAGGTTGAACCCCCACTGCCATTCTTTTTTCCCTCAGTAATTAACTGAAACAGATAACACAGATGTGAACATCTCTGATCTCACGCGACTTCTAATCACTGCTCAGAGCAATGATGTGGAATTGTTTTGCCCGGGCTTGGGGAGGTCTACTGTGTGATCTGCTGACTGGATATTCCTCTGGAGTACATGAATTTTATATTGTGCTCAGCCAAGTCAGGAAGAGATTACAGCTCCACATATAAATACCCTGACATGCTATTTAGCCTAGTATGTGATTAGTAAATTCACCAGGACCATGAATGGATGACATATCTGAGGAAAAAACAAATTACAAAAGAGCTCTTTCAGCAGAGCAGAATTCAGCATTTCATTTTGCAGGTGCAATCAAGGTGTCTTTGTGAGTACAATTAATTACACTTATGTATTCAGAAGTGATTAAAACCCCCCAAGCTAATCTGTCATTTGTGAAGCCTACCTACACAACATGCCTGCTGAAGCTCCTGAAATAGATAAATGGGAAAAAAAATCAGAGATGCCCAGAATGGATATCCAAAGATAACCAGGAATTCTGCTTTCTATCTAGAACAGGCATGTGGATCATCAGCATAGATCAGGCTAATAGCAATAGCGAGTCTCCAAGAAAAAAAGCTGAATCTGCAAAGTGAAGACACTTTGTAACTCAGCAGAATTTAGAACTGCTTTGGAAAGTTAATGGTTTAAGAACTGCTTGTTGAGACCAGAGAAAATTTGGAACATTTCTCCCATAATTTTTGTGTTTTTTCATGGATGCAAATTCTCAAGTTTCTTTTTACTTTTCTCCAGTTGGGGAAATTTTTGCAGAAACAGTGCAGCTGTCATAACACTGTGAAGACAGCCAGAAAGAGTGACTCACAGCTTAAACAAGGTGAACTTCATCTTTGATTTCAGTTCCCTCTACAGACTCTTTCCATCTCCTACCACTAACTCTGGTGGTCTAGCTGCAGAATGCCAGGAGGTGGAAGATTTAGGCCCCAAAACACTTTCTTGAGTTGAAAATGAAAGAGAGAGGAAATTCAATTGTTAATTATGCACAGGCACAAATCCAAGTGCAGGTAAATTGAATCAAGAGTTTTTCGATACTGTGCACTCCTCATGGCTGGGCTCACAGGCACTTTTTGTGCAATCAGATACCATATAATCTTTAACAACAGTTCTATGTGGTCCTTGAGTGCACCTCTGACAGAACAGATCCCTTTCCCTGTCAGCTGGTCGTCATCCCCTGCTAGTGCTGACATCCTTACCTGCTGGGCAGAGTATCCACCTGGAGGAATGAGGAGCGTGTGTTCCAAAACCGTACCAGAGCATCACTCTCCAGATATGCAAACACAGAATATTGCCCAACACTTCATTACTGGGTTTGTTTTTTTTTCCACGCTCCCATTACTGCGTGGAAACCCTTCTCCTCACAGCAGCTGTCCCAGTGGCTTGTCTCCTTCAGTGGAGTCATGAAGATAGAAACAATACCTCCTGCAGGCCTTCTATTACCTGTCTCTTTGCCAGATATCCAAAGGTGGACCTTTTTCCCCAGTCCCACCACTGCCCTTCCTATCTTGTTGGCCCAAGTACCGAGGACATAATTTCTATGAGGCATCAAGTCCTCTCTCCTGCTCAGAGATCATTTTCCCTCTCTTTTGGTCAAAAGATAAGGGACTTCAGGGCTGCCTACTCAGGCAACAGCTACAGGCCCTAATAAAACTCATTTGGAGCTCATCAAAGGAGGCAGGATGGTAGAAACAAAAAAGAGGATGCATAAAAGTCCTCAGACCATATTTATCTGTGTACATAGAATGCCTGTAGCCCCCAGTCATGCCCAAATATGGAACTAGAAGCCTAGTCCTAGAAGATTTTTTTTTTTTAATCTTGCAAGGAATATTTGCTGGCTTGATTCCTTTAATTATGTGGCTCCCCAGGGGCAGTAAAGTTTCTAACTACCAGGGACAATATCCATTGTTTTTAATCAAAGCTACTAAAATGATGCTTTGCAGAGAGGGTTATACTGCAGAACTGAAATACAGCTAAATGCCTGGATGTCTTAAGAATGCTTAAACACTAAAGGGACTTCTCCTGCTTCTCTGTTCATCCTTAGAAAAGGTCAGAGGGAAGTGATCTTTTCTCCATGCATCATGCCAGGCTTGTAATCTGTACAATAGAGAAGATGGGCTTACTGAGGGAGAAACGTGCCCAAGACTCTCTCCAGGGAAAATAGTCTCCTGGTAGGCTGTGCTTTAGATATACTAAACAATGTGAAAATTTCTCCTGTGAGAAGACATAATTTGGCAGGAATCTCATCCTACAGATGTGAAGGGGTTTGCCTCATGCTCTCATTCTTCCTTCAGTCCTACTGACTCTTCCAGAAATTCTGCTATAATTCCCTTCTACGGTGCATGGGTTGCTCTGCCAACAGGAGAGCATAGCGCTGTCCTCTTCCCACAGAGTACAGGTAGAGGAATGTGTTAGAGACAAAAAATTGTCTTATATTCCTTTGATTTAGTCAAAAGGCTCCTTCTATCGCATTAGGAATGCTGTGTTTTGCTATTGGCAATAGCCTAGGCCTTCCTTTGAGGTTCTTGAGATCAACCCGCCACTGACCGTTGTTTTGGTAACCAGAGAGTAGGAATAGAAATACAGTTTTTTAAAAATAAACAATAATAAAACATTTTCCTGGTACTGCTTACCCGCTAAGTACACCGAGAACCAAGTTAAGTACAAAAAATGACCCTATGATGATTAGTGTAACAAAATAGATCCAGGGCCAGTCCCTTCCTATGGCATCATTGACCTGGAAGAGTGGAATGATAATTAGTGAGACAAGCTCAGATTCTGAGCACTGCAAGGCTCCAGCCAAAGAGATCCCAAGTCACCAGCAGTAAGGTTCTTCAATAGCCAGTTTTCTGGAAATTTATGACAGGTTGACAGAAATAATTTTGAAGGCCCTGAGGTTGGATTTCTCTGTCAGAGAATAACACCGCTTTTGTTACCTGTATTGTTATTTGCAATATTTGAACATTTTGTCAAAGTATTTCAGAGCTGATGTGAAGCTTCCTTGGATTCAGATTTTTAATCCCTCTGAAAGTATCCTGGTGACAGGGAAGAACCCTTATTATGGAGTCTTGCCCTGTAGCATTGGAAAAAGGACACCAAAACTGTCAGCTTACCCGCTCAACACACCAAGAACCAGATTTAGAACGAAAAAGGATCCAAAGATGACCAGACTGACAAAATACACCCATGGTAACTCATAGCCCATAGCGTCCTGCATCTGGAAAGACGAAGGAAAGTTAGAAGACAGAGAGGGAAAGCAGAAATGATTAGGCAAAGGAGCAGATGGAAAGGTTTGTAAACAGAGCCTGTGGTTGGTTTACACATAATCATACCAAGTGTTTCTGTGCATTCTTTCTGATGTGACCACTCCTTTGATTGTTTTTTTAACCTATTTCCTCACAGGCAGTGACTAATACAGCCTAGGGAATAACCTATACTGGCACTCCCTCAGATGCTCAAAATTGTGGACTTACTTTTTGGAATTGACTTACAGCACCATGAATGGTCCACCCCACAACTTGTAAACTTTGCTGCACACACATATGACCCTCTGCTGCCAGGGAAAATACTGCTAGTTTTTGGTAGGCATTGCCACAGTGCATTGTCAGATCACAATTCCTTCCCACGTGTAGCACGGGCACCTCAGAGAGGAGCAGGTGGGAACCGGGGGCAAATACTGGTCTTTCCCTGGCGATGCTCTGGGAATCTCCACAGTTTATAACACAGCAAAGGCAGTAGCTTTGTTCTTTCGAGGAAGGTCTTTCCAAGGCCCGCCATGTTCTGACCTGGTCAAGTGTTTTCTAAACGAACTTCCTTCTCTCATCTCGGGGGATGACTCACTTTTCAAAACATGATTCCTCCACAATGGAATTCTAAGAGAATCTGAGACTGCAAGCTGAATGGCGTGGATTTCACACTACTACAAGTGTCTGCACGTGAAGCAGGGAGACTTTTCTTAGCACCAGAATATGAGGTTCAATTCTAGCACATAAAAAGATCTTGTTTATATTCTAAAAGCATCTAGTACATGAACGCTATTTCATCTTAAAGTCTTCAAAGTTCAGAATTTTGGAAAGTTGCTGGATACCGTAACAGAATCTCATTTTCATAACGGTATCAAAAATACCAGAGTCCCTTCTTTACTCTGCATAAACTCTTATCTTTGGATCCAGACATAGCATCATTAAAGAAACAGATGGTGGTTAACATTTTCAGGAGCACTAAATTGATTTATGAACATAAATTGCAGACTTTAAAGTACCTAAAGGCATAAAGCAATCTACATTCCTTTGTTTTCCACTCTTTTGAAAATTTTATTTTATGTTGTCTTCTCTTTCCAAGAAAATGCTCTTTCCTTTGCAATCTAAACACTTATTGGAATCACAGAAGAAATATCCTCCCATACTTGGGCAGTGAGACACACTTCAGGGGAGGTGATCTCACTCAAGATTCGTAACAACTCAGGAAAGGGATTTCAGAGCCTCAGTAAGACAAGGCAGGGGAGTAACACTAATATAATCAGCTCTTTGTGGATGGAAGTCCATTATCCATTTTTCTTCCAAAGCAGAGTCACTAAAGTCCTTGTCTGGCAATAGTCCACAGCCAATGGACCGATCCAGAACTCCATCTCAGGGCTCCTTCAGCTGTGACTGAACCAAAGTAGACTCATTAAAAAATAAGCTCAAAATCTGCCTCTGTGAAAACAGTTCATCAGCTCCTTCCTCACAGGATAAATACATTTGGTGGGCAGAAGAGTACCTGAGCTGCTAACATTCCCAAAGCATAGTAAACATCTTCCCTTTTTTACAGTTCTGCAGAATTTTTCAGTTAGTTTATAAATCATACTATTTATTCTTTATGCTTGCAAGCCGCATTTCATCCCACGTGACCAAAAAGCAGCACCCCGGTGTCTACTGCACATCAGGGCTTTAATGAGAACAAAGCATCACTGAGTATAAAGATGGAAGCAAATATCCACCTGAGATCCCAGCTGGGAAATCAGGAAGGCAAAATGTAAATGCCCAAGTTAGAATTAAGTAAAGAAATGAGATTTAACACCCTCTCTCTGCTACAAAGAACACCAATATCTATATAAAGCAATCTGCACAAACAATGAGTATGGATGACTTTGAAAAGCTGCCATAAGAATTTACCACTGTGGGCACAGTGATGAATTGACACCCCTCTAATTATGATAGATGGTGATAAAAAAGCCTCAGCTGCATGGTATTTATCTATCCAGTTTGGGATGTTTTTGTCAGCCGGGAAAGCAAGCTGGAAAAGCAGAACTTCTCAAAGCTGTGGTACAAAAGAATCCTAAAGAGCAAATTCCAAGGTGCCAGGTACAGAGGCCAAGTGCATGTCGGGAGAAGGACAAACCTTCCCTGGCATGAAGAAATTTCCAGATGGCAAGAAGTTTCCAGCATGTCCTGGTGAGGCATATAGCTAGAATATAGTGTACTCTGTTATTCCCAATGCCTGCACAATTGCATAACAAACGTACCAGCCAGCATCAGCACAAATTAGTCCTGTAAAACACACCTGCATTCTGGTACAGCGGGGCATTTGGGACTTCTCAGACTGAAAATTTCAGAGGTCAGCTTTTCATCTCCTTTTTATTACAGAGTTATATACGTAACAGGGAAGTTGAGGGGCAGAGACAACAAGAGCTTCTCAAGCAGAGAGAAACTGTCAATATTTGGCAGACAGCTGAGTCCATCTCTGTTGCTGCACTCCCTTATGTTTGGTGCTCTCCTGTCTTTTTTTCTTTAGTAGCAGGTGAGATTATTCTGTACACTGTGGGACTGACCCGCAGGTGACAGGAATGTACGTTATATGATCATATAACAGTAAGTATTTGGTAAATTACCTTAAAACCTCCCTGCAATAAGGAAACAGAACACTGTGAGCTTACTGCTTACTCCTGAAAAGCAACCGCAGGAGAAAAGCAGAGAAATAGCTTGTTTGGTGAAAGTTGGGGAAAAAACTAGGAATAGATTTACTCAAAACAGTACAGCAAGGCCCGGAGTGTTGCCATTTGCCCCCTGCTGAGCACAGAAAATGAGGTCTGCAAAATATATGTTGTACCGTTGCCCCCAGTGAACAGGAAATGGCTCAGTTATAGGTTACCTCTCTAGGATGAACAACTGATACACAGTTCAGCTTTCTGGTGCCTGAGTGCAACACTTCTCCCTGAGTGCTTACTACCAACCCAAGGAATCCCAACAGAAAAGGTAGCTCATCTTCTAAATTCACATTTCTGAACAAAGACTTGCGTATTAACCAGTGTAGGTCTGAATTATAACTTCCAGTCCAGGTGATTGCAACCTGATGCCAGCTTAAGCACGTATGGAACAACTGTTGCATCAGCTGGCAGCACAGGATCAGCAGGAGTCTGCAGATTGTCATTTATGGAAACAATTCTGCTTTCTGAGTCAAACTGCCCGACCTTTCCCAGCTCACCTCCCAACACTTACATGTCACTATTCTCGACAGTGAGGAAGCTGGCACATTTCAGAGCATTCATGCATCATCTCTCAGAGATCTTGGAGACAAGGATTCCTTCTCATTATTATTTCCTACATACCCTCTCTGGCACTGTGGGGACATCATTTGGCTCATTATGCTTCAGCTTTCCAATCTGCAGAGTGGGATACTACCTTGCCTCACTGGGTACTGTCAAAGAAACCACTCAGTTTCGTGACAAAAAGAGGTCATTTCAGCATATATGAGGTCTGTTGGAAGGGCTCTTCCTTTGCCAAGCATCCTTAATTGCTACCATGCCTATAGCATTTCAGCAAAGGCTTTTCTCTCAATGGTACGTGTAATCACCTGGAAATAACACCAGGGTTTTTAATTCTGTATTCTGCCAATCTCAATTACTATCACCAGTTTCAGTAGGGGCCGAGGAATAAAAGTCTTTCTTAACAGCCCTTTGTGCCTTTGTCTTCTGGTTCTTCAGAAGACACAGGTGAAGTCACATTGGTAAGGCCACAGGAGACGTTCATGCATTACCTGTTTAGTCACTTTTTTCTTTCCCAGGGATAATAGTCTGGCACATTTGCAAGGGTCTCATTCCTCACACAGGCACCATAGTTCAAAGATGATGTTAGAGGCGTATTACCTATTACCATAGTGGATGTGCATCACCAAGCACAGACTTTCAGTCACTTAATTGGGAGGGGTGGACACAATTCACTAAATTCTGCTGACTTTACAATTCACACACTCACACCCTGATACTTTGTGGTAAACGTCTTTCAAAAAACAACAGAGGGTGACAGGAAAAGTTTGATGCACCAGAAAAGGCAGCTGTCACTGGAAAGTAGGGAGCTGAAGAAAAAAAAAGAAATCTGCCTTATTCAGTGCACTGTGCTGGAGAGCTGCAGCTTAATGGAAGGTAAGTCAGGGCATCTGGTCTAGGCTTCTGCGCCTTGAATAAATTGCTAATTGATTTCTAATGACTATAGAATGTTGTGATAACATTTTTTAAAATGCTAGTGCTACAAATATTCTATAATGAAGTGCAGTGTTCTATAATGAAGTGTATAAACTTTCACAGAGTAACATTCATTGAGAGGAGCAGCATACTTAATAAAATTAAAGGGCAGCAAATTTGGAAATTTTGCATAGAAATGCTATTTTCTGTAACCTATCTGTGGAATTTACTGCCTCAGAAAAGAACCTAGCCAAAACTAATGGTTATGGCCAGTAGCAAGATCTCTAGCTGAAACCAAGCCTTTCTTGTAACAATCTAAAATTGGAGAGTATTGGGAGCAGGAGACTGCAGAAATAAGAGATAACACTTAATTGTCATTAAATATATCGCCCAGCTTGAAGCCTTTAATTTGAAAACCATCTTTTCAGGAACAGTACTTGAGCACCTTCACACTTTCGGGATGTGTAGAAGTAATTTCCTCAGCTCAGATCAAAGATCACATGGTAGGCTTCTGGCAGGCAGAGCTCAGGGGATACATAAAGGGCCATGCAGGCATAGATGTGAGATTGGGATATTTATCACCGATCAAAGTGGTCTTGCTTAAAACATAAATGTTCCTTTTCCACCTCCTCTTTCCTTCTCTTCCCATGAATATTTGGGTGGTTGCATTTCATTCACATATAACCTCATGGAACTAAAACTTTAAACTCTGCCTTTTTTTTTTTAATAGGATGATGCACTATTTTTCACTGTGAGGCAAAAATGTTCTCTGCTATAATTTTCAGTCAGAACTTGGGTACAACTCCAATTGTAATAAACAGAGGATGAAACTTTACTCTTCACAGCTATGGTTGAGCTGACAATATTAAAGAAAAAGATATCCATATCATAGGCAGCAGGTAAATCCTACATCTCAGACAAGGGTTATGTGGCCTAGGAAGTAGAGTACTCCTACTCTTACACTATTTTCTTTGACTTGCATTGTATCTTCATGCTGCCTTCATGATCGTTAAAGCTTTGCTTTGTTTCTGAAATTTCACTATGATTTGCACTCTTACGGTCAGGGAACAAAAAAGATTTCATAAATCTAATGATCCTTCATAAAGAATTCAGATAGGGTGAATTTCCTACCAAGTGTCTGTATACATCTGTCAAATGTAGAAGCAAAACTTTGAAAGGTCTACCTCTCCTCATGCTAGATATATTGCATCAGCATAAACAGATGAAGAACAAAACATTCATCCCAAATGAGAAAAATTAAATTGCTGGCAGCTCCTGAGAACATCTAACTAATAACTGTTACTGGTGACAGCAGGATTTTTGAGGCTGCTCTGCAAACAAAATAGAAATTTTGTTCGACAAAACAATATCTTCTGGTTAACTTCCCAACTGCAGACCTGCTTTGGGCCTAAGAACCCTTGGCTCTGCAGTATTTTGAGTCTTTGCCTTGAAAGCTCTTGGTAGTTGTCAGAGGACTTGTGATGAGAAGGTTTGACTCCTGTCTTTCCCTCAACTTCTCCTCAGAGATCTGAGACATCTGGGAATTGTCTCATTTGGTCATGCTCTTCGCTTGTAGGTGGGTGATAGGATTGTGACTATCGAGAGTGGGACACAAATCAATCAACCCCTAAATGTGCAGAAATTCAGTGTTGTTTGCTCTGGTAATGAATCCTGTACATTGATTTTGCTTATGTTGTACTGGGGCTTTTTTATGTAATACTTGTGATAATTATATTAACTATGCAATTTTGAATGTATTGTAAACCTCACTGCTTTTAACAAGGAAATTGCTCATTATTATTCACAATTTTTAACTTCTTTACAAAACTGTAAATGCTTTAAAGAAGCCCCAGAAAGATATCAATGCAGTGACATGGAACTAAAGAGAGAGTTACAGAGGACACAGTACTAAAATTGACTTTCTCTGTATCACAGGCTCAACAAGCACTTTTTCCAACCTGTGGGGCAAAATATGAGATCCTTTAGCACTGAAATCCTGCATCATCTGAATCTGCTGGTTTGTTTGGAGCCTGAATGGCGTGAAGTTCCTGCATATCATGGCAATAAAGACACGAAAAAGCGCGTACTTTTACTCGATAAATTCCTGGTTGCTCTCTACATACACTTCAAGTAAGTCTGTACACACAACATATATCCATCTGACTTCACCATTTAGCAAAGGAGCAAGGAAAGGACCATATTTCCTATTATCCAGCACATATCCTAAGAAGTGCGTTTTAATGCGTTATTACGCTAAGGATGCAGATTCCACCTAGCAGATCCTTCATTATTTAAAATCCAATTAGTCGTCTTTGCTCGGCTGGTTTTTAATCCAGCAATCATGTATGTGCATAATTTAAGGCAAATGAATAATTCCACTGAGGCCAATGGTCAATATTATTGTTACCAGTGGAAACCAGCTGATATGCACAAGTGCTTTGCTTGAATAGGCTAGGGCACAGCACTGGGAGGAATGTATGATTAGGAGTTTATTTTCAGAAATTCCTCAGGAAAAAGTTGAAGCTTAATGTACACAGTGACAAAAAAACGACAAAAAACATTTAAGCATTTCTATCTATAAATTCTAGTGCATCATGAAAAGTATTATCATCTTGTCAACCTGGAATACTCTTTCAGATGTTCTGAGTCTTTAGGACAGGTGAAAAGGAGTGGGAATTTAAGGTCTCAGAGCTGACTCAAGGGAGAGAGATGGGGGTAAAAAAATTACAAAAACTCCAAACTTTGTAATAAGCAAAAATGTAAAAACTAAAAGAAACTAGATTTACTTTTATGGACTTAGGAGCAATGGCTTAAAATACAGGCAAAGGCCTCCAGATACCTTTGCTCTTAGTCTGAGTAGAATTTCTTGCTAAGCATCAACACCCTAATAGACTTACAGGGACTCTAAGCCACAGTCACTCCTTAAAACTGCTCCTAAACAATCCACATTTTGTAGCTGGTGCTATCAGATGGATGCAAAGGAGATGCCAGAGAGTTCAGCCCAGCTTCAGTCTGAGCAGATGACAGTCAAAGGAACAAGGATCAGCTGGTCCTGTTTTGATAATGACATTTCTTCAAATCTTTCTTTCAAAAGGAAATTTTAAGCAGAGTTGCTTTCTCCAAGCTCTTATTTTAAAGGCTATACTTACTGTGTTACCTCAATGACGGAATTTTACGAATGTGCATGTGCATTCTCTAGGTACATATAAACATCTATAATGTTTGTTCAGTGTCTTCATGAGAAAGGCAAGACAGAGCTGGGTGAAGACAAGAGCACAGGGATTGTGAACCAGAGCAGAGAATGCTCCAGACAGGTTATTCTGCTATACAGACACTGTCGGATAAAAATGAATAACGTAGGCAAGATTCATCATGAGCAGTAGAAAAAATAAGAGGGTTCCTATGTGTAGCTTGGTTCCCCAATCGTTCTGTATATTCTGTACTGATGGAAGGAGCAAATTAAAATTCCACTCTGAGGCAGAAACATTGGCAATTTGTACAGAACCCTCTGCAGGAGCTAAATGGAGCCATTAACTGAGAAGGACTGCCTTGATGAGGACAACAGAAACATCAAGATTAATTTGAAACTGAGAGCCCTTGAGCAAGAATCAAAGAAACTGCAGCAATGGAAGATGAGTCCAGAAGAGAGAAGGGGAAGGTGGCAAAAAGGTCTGAGAACATGGAGTCTGCAGAGGTTCCTTCTTTACCTCTCCTAACAAAGACTGAAGATCTTCAAAGATCAAAGATGTTGAATCTGCTGTAAATGTCCTTTACCCAAGTACACCTGCCCTGATCCAGGTGAAGCATAATTTGGGGTTTATTAATTAAAAGCTTTTTGGTAAGCTATAATGCTTACATGGAGCAAACCATATTTGCTTTAGTTGCACACAGTTTGAGGGAAGTGCACTGTTACCAGTAGAATTTGCCACACTTATTTTTTATAGCAGCACTGAGTCACATTTTCATCATTCATTAAATACAGGCCCCTTTTCAAGTACCTGCACATTTTGTCAGCTGGGAAAGACTGTAGAAAGTCAGAGAAACATAGAAAAAGACCAAATTTTCAACTCTCTAGTCCCAGATGACTGATAGTGACTGTATGCTGTCACTGAGTCCTTCCACTGTGTTTTTTAGCTGTCAGAATATAACCACTGAACTCCTCAACATTATTTCACTCGTTAGTACAGTTCCACATTAATATTTCATCTGTTTTCGGCTTGGGCGCACATTGCTTTTTACAGTCTGATGTTCTTTACCAGACTGAGCCATTATGGAAAATACAAGGTCTCTGTCTGAGGGCGAGGAAGAGAATTACAACTTGCATTCAAATGCCAGCTGGTCAAAATGTCTGTGGCACACAATGGTTGGGCTGAGCTGTTTTCCACTGCAGGTTATTTCTGTTGAAAATGCCTCCTGATCCCATACTTCTCCAGCACAGCAGTCTGTGCTTGCTGGAGAGGTAGGGAATCTTAAATGTATTTAGTCAGGAAAAGGCCTCTAAAGATCAAATCCAACCACCAACCTAGCATCAACACCCCGTTCAGCACTAGAGGGGAAATACTGAATGTGTTTAGCAGCGTCCTAGTTAAATCTGTGATGTCAAATGGCCTTCACAAAAGTTTACTGTACAACTCCAACAGATGGCAAAGGCCATTTAACTTCACACTTTTCAAAACAGAGGGGGGAAAAAAGGCTCTCCCTTCACTTCAAAAAAACCCAGCAGTGTTAGTGCCTTTTGTTTTCACAACGTTGCAGCTTTAATTAGCACTAGTAGTGTTCCGAAGGGACGTGCATCATCATGGCAAATCAGCTACCTGAAGAGTGGATTTGCTGACAAAATCTCAGCATATTAATTTTGTCAGTACAACTACCCCTGGGAAATTCCTCTAGTCAGCTAGGGGAGGGGAAACAAAAATAATCAGGAGGCTACCATTTATATGTCCTCCCATCCCACCTGTAATTTTGTGCTTTCTGAGGGACTTCTCTGTTTTTCTGTGTAAACTGGAGGGTGCCACATATCTCTGCAGTATGTTTGGTAATACAGGACTTCTGAACTCCCACTAAAAACATCAGCTACACTGCAAGAAATCCTTACATCAAAGAAAAATTCTAAGCTCCAATAAAACTCTTGCTTTGCCATCTCACTCACTTTCTCCAGGCTTAATATGTAAAAGAGAACAAAAAAATTAAATGTATTTCAATTCAGTTTAACATGGAACACGTTAACCAAAAGGGAAATATTGAAATTCAGTTACTGCCAAGTGATAAAGCAACTCACATTCTGGAGTGTGCTGAAACTGCTGCACTTTGAGGATGTAAAAAGTTCTCTCGAAACTGCTCCCTCAGAAGTTAGTTGGTTTTTTTTTTTCTCTCAGTGGTGGCTCAGGTCACTCTGTCTGCTCTGAAGCTGTCTGGGTCATACAGACCAGTGGGGAAAGAATGGGCCACACACTGATTCTCAGAGACAGGGGGCCTGGACCGAGCAGGTCTTCAGGACTTTCCACAAACACATCCTGCAGCCTGCTACGCCAAGTGCCTCGATCCATTCTGCTTGTTGATACAGGTGGCTGACAGACCATTTTCCCTGCCTCCTCCGCACTCAACAGCTGACAGCAACAGTGATATTACTTTGGCCTGTGTAGCACTCTGCTCTTCATGGTTCCTGAGCAGCAGCTCTGCTTAGAGGAGGTTCATGCCATCAATCCACCTGCAGGGTCCTGCCAGAGCCAGGGACCTGCAGAGGGGCCACGAAGGCTCTCCTTTCTCTCATGGGACTGATTATGTGGGTTCTCGTTGAGTGGATTTGCAATTTACAGAAAATGCCATGTAGCGACCTCCAAAAATTGTTTGGACTCGTGTGACTTAATCAGGATTTGAATTCAGAGCTCCACAGGTAAAAGTCACGGAGCTTTATGAGAGTTGCCTTATTCCCACAGAAGTGTGTACAACTTTTTTTTTTCTCCCCCTTTAAAAGGGAAAGGTTGGGCTTTGAAAAAGTCATCCAAGAGCCCAGAGGCTATTTAGCCACAGTTCTTTCATTACAGCCACTGCAGCAGTTCCATTTCTTACTGCTACTCAGTTATGCAAAAAACCTTTTCGTCCTTTAAAGTCTTTGGAAATTCACTCCAAAAGAATAAAGTGCTCAATTCAAGCATAAAAATATCCCCTGTGATGGTGGGTTTCCAAATCTAAAAATTTCATTTAATCTTAGAATTCTGGGCTATCCCTTCCTGTCTCTGTTTATTTTGTGTTTACATTTGCATGGCTGATTTTCCAGAAAGGGTTTTCTGCCTGTATTACTGTTTTATAAATGCCTCTGTTTATCTCAGTGTAGACTGATAGCAAATTCTTCCAAAACTACGCCAGAACAGTACTGATTGCTGCATGCACAGGAATATACCAACACACACTATTCATTAATTTCCATAGTCAATTAAGTCTTTAAAAATAAAGATTATGAAAAACAGCACTGTAAGACGTAGATAATCACTACCTTCTTTAATAAGTGAAGGCAAGACTGTCAATTATTTTTTGCACTTGATCAGTACATCCCAAGTTCCTCTGTATCCAGTTCCCAATCCAGGAATCCTAGGAAAATTCTACATTTTAGATAACTAATCCAGTTTCCAGTTGTGGAATCACATCCAAAATTCTCTAATGAAACGTACAATATCTAGAGCTCCTAGCACACAGATAATAAACCTTCATCTGACAGGCATTTGGAGATATTGTAAAAGCACTGGAGGTTTGCTGGAGAAATCACTATCAAAGAGGCTGAATGAGGGGCAACTGCATTACTGACAGACAAGACTGCCCCTTCTCCTTTTCTTATGAGTCTTATAAGCAGCACCACGTAGGCAAGATCAGCACAATGTCCTGGCTGATTTGTTCTAGATATGCTTTAAAAGTCAATGGAGTGGATGCTCTGTGGTAAATATTCATAGAATAATTTGGGTTTGAAAGGACCTTTAAAGGCCATCTAGTCCAACCCCCTTCAATGAGAAGGGACACCTTTCATGAGATCAGGTTCTGCAGAGCCCTGCCCAACCTGTCCTTCGTGTTTCCAGGGATGGGGAATCCACCACCTCTCTGGGCGACTTGTACCAGTGTTTTACCACCCTCATTGTAAACATTTTCCTCCTTATATGTGATCTAAATCTGTCCACTTGCAGTTTAATTCATTTCCCCTTGTTCCTCACTACATGCCCTAGTAAAGAGCCCTTCTCCAGCTCCCTTGCAGGCCTCCTTTAGGTGCTGGGAGCTCTCCCTGGAGCCTTCTGTTCTCCAGGCTGAACAACCTCAGCTGTCTTAGCATTTCACAGAATCTCAGAATATCCTCATAGGAGAGGTCCTCCAGCCCTCTGATCATCTTCACTGGCCTCCTCTGCACTCATCCAACAGCTGCATGTCCTACCTGTGCTGGGGACACCAGGGCTGGATGCAGCTCTCAGGTGGGGTCTCACCAGAGCCGAGCAGAGGGGCAGAATCCCCTCCTTCCCCTGCTGCCCACGGTGCTTTGGATACAGCCCAGGACACGGCTGGCTCTCTGGGCTGTGAGCACAGATTGCCTGGTCACCTCCAGCCTCTCATCCACCAGAACCCACGAGCCCTTCCCAGCAGGAAGACTGATTCCTCTGACTGACTTCTAAAGCCTTCATTTTCTACTTCTGGTCTCTTTGTATCTTTTGGAATATGTGCCCAATATTGTTTTTAGGTCTCCAAGTTGGATGCAGTTCAGAGGATTGGAGTTACAAGGAGAGAGTTCTAGGGTGGGCAGATAAACTACACGTGCAGATAAACTACACGCTTACGATGGTTTGACCACTCGTCATACTGAGCCCTCAAATCCTGCCCAGCCAGAAATCCCTCTGAAACCAATGAATAAAGACAATATTAATGGACCAATTCTCTTTGCAGGCAGGAAGGACTTAATATTCACAGTAAGACTGGTGAAGGTTTAGTTGTATTGCCCTTTGTCTTAAAAGCAAGATGTTGAAACAAGTTAAACTCAAAATAAACATTAATAAACAATTCTAGAGGCATGACTTGTGTCCTGACCATGGGCATATTTCTTTGCCTTTTTCTTTCCCAGGATCTAGATAATGAACCAGTCGGTTATTTGTGAATTTATCTAGTAGCTATGGGTCCACAGCTATAAAATCTGATGATTATTTTTTCAGAAGGCATCAATCATCGTTTCTTGACAAAACTGGTGGTAGGGCTCAAGCAGTGCACCCACAAACAGAGGCACTCAAAATCCTAAGTCGTGTATAAATGTCCCAGGAGTTTAACTCTTAATTCTATAGCTCTGGGACAAGAGATTAAAGATTAAAGACAAGAAAGGTCTCTGTGGTGATTAGACAGCAGCAATTAGGATACAGTCTAAAGAAGAACAAAAGAAAGAAAAGTGAAAGGGCAACAGAAAGACAGGGCTATTAAAAAGGTCCTTCCCACACAGGAGCACTGGGCAGAGGGTCTCTATTAACACCTCCCATAAACAACCCGAAAAAGCTTAATTTTAATGGAGAGTTTCTTTTCATACAGAGGAAGAGGGCTGAGAAATCCAAAGCTGAGTTCTGAAGGGCTCATAAAAACTTCATTTCACACAACAAGTGAATTGGAGAAATGTTCACCAGCAGGTTTTCGTGGCAGGTGCCAATGAGTAAGTCACTGCTGTTACTCACTTTCAAGTCAGTGGTACAGCAACCATTACAGTAGCAGTTGTCAAGGAGGAAAAGGAAAACAAATGAGGTCAGCATTTATGCAAATTAAATGTGGAAACTGCTTTTTCAGTGCATTAATGCTGTGGCCCTTCAGTGCTCTGAACTATGGGCCCTCTCCCCTTACCCACCACTGTTACAGCAGATGGAGATGAAATAACCTCTGCAATCACAGTGATGGGCTGCTCATACTTGCGTGCTTATTCTTTGTAAATTTTTCACATTCATGCAAACCCCTGCCAAAAAGATGATTAAAAAAACCTCAACCCCACAACAATAAAAGCCCAGCATTTTCTTGGAGGGGCGGAGGTGGATGGGGAATAAACACCATGGAAACATGTAGACAGATATATTCTTAGAATCAGATCATTCTCTTTTGTGGAAAGCCTTACTAATTCAAGCTTAAGTGCTGCAAGAATAAAGGGTTAGAAGGAAAAACACAGCTGGCGAAAATTGGGGGTTGCAGCTCTGCGTTTAATGTCTTCCACTTTGTGGCAATATCTCTGAATTTCTCATGTCTCCCTCATTGGCTGCAACAGGCTGGAGGAGGGGGGGTGAGAAAAGCTCACAGGATCTGTCAATGCTGTCAGCAAAGTAAATTACATCTGTTGTTCAATTTGTTCCATTTTGATTTCATGATGGGAACTGTAAAGGTGATTGTAAGCCTGTGTTTCAAGCTGATTTAGCAACTCCTGAAAGTATGATCTCAAAGCCTGAGAGGTGGAGGGAAGTTCCAGGACAAAGCCTGTTTAACCCACTGCATTTATATATGTTTCTCTCTGCTGTCCCTGGGGATGTGATGCTCCTGAAGGTTTGCACTGATTCAATCTCACTGCGTTGTGTCTCTCACATCTCTCTGTGGTGGCTCTACTGCACTGTTTTAGACTATTATCTCATTTTCTTGCCTAGGCGCTGGGGAAGACTAACAAGCATTTTCTAAATCTGAGGGAGTCAACTTATTATGTGCCAGTTTGGGCATCTCTTCCAGGGACAGGTTAGTGCCCTGGATCTCATCCAGGCTTGGCCTTAGTCCATTTATAATAATACCACACTCTTTAGTTTACACTTAGAGCCTTGAGGTAAATTGTTCCTGGAGGCATTGCATGTTATTTTCAGAGGCTCGACCAAGTATTCTGAAGCGTTGTCCAAATGACATGGGCCAAAGCCAAGACTCCAAAACTGATTGGCAGGCTCAAGGTTGCCCATTATTAATAACCTTCAAGCAGATCAAGCAGAATTATTCAATCCTAGAATTCAAGCTGTAAGGGGCAAGCAGAACAACTCAGGCCCAGGTTCTCCACTACCCAGCAGTGTGAACAGCCCAACGCAACAACATACGGTTGTGTTTTGCAAGGTCTCTGTGCTTTGTTTTCATTTATACGTACAATTGCTGAGATGCAGGGCAGTGGAGAGACCAGGCATGTAAAACTGAGGCTGCAGTGGATAGGTTTGCATGCAGTGTCACAGATCTCCAGCTGCAGAGAGCACATTTCACGCAGAGATGAAAACCTTTCTAGAGACAGGGCACTGGCCGAATTGTATTTAACTCAGAAACAAAGCTTCCCCTGAAGGACAGTAACAAACTGATTAAAAATAATTAAAAAGAAGATCCATTAGGGAAGGTTGAAAGAACTGAATCTCCTCAGACTAGGAAAAGATTAAGTGAAGACAACAAATGCCTACAAATATTTAAACACTATGTTATAAACTGCACAGAGATTAATTTTCCTCCTTAGTCAACAAGACAATACAAAATAACGGACTGCAGCAGAGACTGATTACAAAACACCAAATGATTAAATTTGCAACATTTGGATTTTCATCTGCTGCTGGAAGTTTCCAAGACGGATGGGTCTTCAGGAATGGGCCTTGGTGCCTGCACCAAGCAAGCTGCCAATGCTGGCTGATCATACATTAAGGAGAGTTTTGAGAATAATAACCTCAAACCCTTCTACAATGCGTAGGAAAAGTTATAATGTGACGTGTCACAAGAGGTGCCTGTCTACTCAATGGTTCTGTGGACTGACTGCCCATGAGACAAAGGCGCCTGGCGTGGGACAAAATAAACTTGTAAGACTGAGGCAGTACAGGAGATGTGTTTCTACAAACACTTAAAGCTCCCTTCAACAAAGATCAATTCTTCAGTGAAGAGTCAACAACGCTGTTTTGCACAGATTTGCATTCTGTCCAATACAGTTATTTCACATTAAAAATTTGGCTCCTTTTAAATAATTATCCTACCTTCCATGACAGCAGTGTCAAACTGTTTTCCCTAACAATTTTCTTTCCCATTTCAAAAGAAACCAACCTACTCACAAGTCTTATCTTCTAAGAGAGAGAGAGAGGAGATTGGAAAGTGTATTGATCTTAGTGATGCCAAGTCCTCCTAGGGAATAAAAGTTTATTGCTTTCCTGTCTCTCATTATCTTTTTGTGAGGATGTGGATCACAGGCTGGGAAATAGTATTCCATGAGCGAGGAGACAGGCTTCCCTACACAGGTGAAAAGCCTGCTCCAGGAAGCATGAAGAAGGAAACTGAAGTTAAAATTTGAAGAGCTATCAGGTGGATTAGGGGTCTAGGGCTTGTGGAAGGTCACGCAGCTTTCCAACTTTTAAATATGCAGCTTTAACCTTGTGGACTGTGGCACAGGACAGACGTAGGTTTCATGAAATGACTACTCTATTTTTCAGGGCAACATGCTGAAATGTGCTAAGCTCCCTCCATTCCCACTGAGAGGAATGCACAGATCTAGGTATCTTTCAAAAGTTTGGTTTGTTGTTTGTTGGTTTGTTTTCAGAAAATAAGAAGATATAATTGAGAAGCACTTATAGAAAATTTCAAAGCAAGGGAATTGCTCCATCGTCTCAACACTTCCAGCCAAGTAATTCAGCCCAGAGCTTTATCTGTTGTTCTGCTGAGTTTTAGGTCAGGCACACATTTACAGATCTAAGAAGGGAGCAAAGAAAACTCTCTGCATCCACATGTATGTCCTTGGAAGACTAATCTCAACAGATACCAAGGCCCTGATTAGGCATCTGTAAGTCCTCATGTTGTACTATCACTGCATGTGGGAAATCTCAACAGCCTGATCCAGATTTTGCAAAATACAAAGTGAGATTCTGACCTTTTGAAATTAATGAGAATTTTGCCATTGACCCCAGCAGGACCCCAGATTCAAACCTTGTTATCTACCCTGAATTGCAGAGGAGCTAAGAACTTGACAATCTGCTTGAGCTTTGAATGCTCAGCACTTCTAAATATTAGCCCATTAGCTCACATTGTTAAGTTTAATGAATGACCTCTGAAAATCATCACCTGAAATTTTTGTCTGCAAAACTGTCTGATTTGCAGACAAAATTTTCTTATACTGTTTTTTAACCTGTACTTTCAGTGTAAAATGGACAACAAACTCCATATTTCTAATTTAAATAACTGTGCAGACTTACTTCCTTATAAAGCAAATTTTAATTTTTGTGACCTCACTGTGGTTCCAGAAGATCTTTCAGAGCTGAGAAGAGAATAGCCTCCTATCTCTGCACCCTGTGGAGATGCAGCTCCCAATGGGTTGTCTATGACAAGTCCACTCTTCCTCAGCCAAAAAGGCAAAGACCGGGGAATAAAGCTATGTATGAGTCAGCCTGCACTAAGGAAAGAGTGGCTCACACTAAGTTTAAGATAGATATTTGTATCCTACCTCACTTACTAAAATTCTTCCTTCAGCAACTGAAATGTTGCATCTTTTCTATTCTGCACTATCCAGAGTGCTCTTCCTTTTGATTTGGCTAACTTAAGCTAGAATGCCCTTGCCCTCACTCTAAATCTTCCTGCATAAACCACAATAGATGTGGTTGGAAATTACATGAAGTGACAGTGTGAGTGTTTGGAGACTGTTTCTACACGTAAATATGTTTAAAGCAGTAGTGCTCCTCCTAGGTGTGCCCTTAGCAGGTGCCCGAGCAACACCTGCCTCCAGCATAGCAGAGACCCCTCTGCAGAAAGAAACACCTCACACACCTCCCTCACCGGATGGCAAACACTGATCAGAGATGAATTCTGTCTGCTTTGTCAATACAGCACAAAGAGGCAAAAGTCCTGTGGGACAGTAGTGTTATTAGGATTGTTTCCAGCGGCTTAACCCAGAATGTCTGCCAGCTCAGGTGTTCAGGTATTTACTCAAACTTTGTATTTCATGGTCTTTAAACACAGGTGATATGTTTTTTTCTTTACGAATTACATTTTCTCCTCCTCAGTTATCGACATTTTTTTCTGCAGTGCTAACTCTTATCTGTTGTAGTCTTGCCTAGGAATAACTGGGAACTGATGATAACGAATATTTCTGCTCTTTCCAAAGCAAACATTCTAACAATGCCATAATCTAAAAGGCTCGATCTATGCATGCCCCTAAAAATAATGACCATCAATCTGTATTAATTTAAGGTCTAAGTTCACCATTCTGTCTCTAAAGAAAAAAAAAGAACAGCTCAGGTAATCAGTGAAAAAAAAAAGGCTGGCTGAATACCAAACAAAAGCCAACAACTAAAACCCAGTTTGTGGCAGGGACACCATAAAAATCAGACTGTCTGCTGCAGTCATGGTAGAAAATCTTTTGGAAGTGAGTATATGCTTTTGGCTCCTGTTATTAGATAACTGATAACGAGTTAAGCATGATTCACATCAAGTAATAAAATGACACATGGGCCCTAAAGGGTAGGAATTGGAAGGGTCTTTCATAGCACATGTCTTTGGAGAAACTGCTGATAACTTGTGGAGAGGTTTCACAATACTGAACGGTATACAGGGCCAAAACTATTTTCATTTCTTTTTCTGATATCATTTACTGTCTCCCATTTCCCCTGTAAATAAATCCTCTCAATCATACACAGCATGGAGAAATGTGACCTAAATGTGGTAAAAGGACAGGTATATCATATGTAGCCATAGCTGAACTGTGGAGCAGTTTTGCCCAGTTTCTCTTCTGACTTTAACTTCTGCTCCTCATTATTTTATTAATTTATACCCTCTTTTCTAGTAATGGCAATTTTTTTTCTCTGAGACTCAGACTCCCCTTGTGGCTTGATCTCTGCCCTTTATCTATGCCCTCTCTAGGCATCAGAAGGAAGCTATAGTCACTATTCTAATCTAAGCTTAAGAAGAAAGAGAGACAACTTCTAGCTGTTCCACACAGAGACCATCCTTTGCAGATAAGCTAAATCTTCAAAGGGAAATCTTGTAAACTCTAAATCACTGGTGGGTAGAAGGCAGCTCCAGGCTCATGTTTAAGAGAAAAGCTGATGTTGACTAACAGGGCAAGCTGCCTCAGCCCAGATTATCCTTTTGTGTGCTTTGAGCCTTCTCGAGTCAAACTGCATCATGCATTTTAACACATCCTACCATCCTGGAGAACCAGGTGTCATGAGATGCCAGACTTACAAGCTGGTGAGAGTCTGGGTTAGCCTTAGACAGACAGGGCTGTGCTGTGTGTGAGTGAAAGTGCTGGGTCATAACACACTGCTGCAAAAGCTGATGGCCTCAGCTGCATCCAGAAACACATTTATCTGTGATTTACTGGTGAAAGCTAAACCTGATATCAACTCCTATAGTATAATTGTATTGCAATTAATTTCCCAATACATTAGGAATTAAAAGGTACAAACTAAAGCTGCTGAAATGCCCAGAATTAGGGTACAGGACAAGACAAGACTCCATTTACATTAAAGATAATATCATGTTTTGGCTAAACATGCGAGCATGATTAATACCAGTACCAGAGCTAAGAGCATTAGAGTAAACTCTTCTATGACCAAAGTTATAAGCAGGAGTACTGCTGGAATTTGTGAGGCCTTTCTTACAAAACCTATGAGCTGATCAGTGTAGAGCCTTTGTAACATGAAAGCCATGGGTAGAGCACATGGTTGTCTGTCACAAATACTTCTACGTCAGTAATCTGGAGATGTATGAGATGTTTCACTCCTGCAGAGAGGGTCTTTCAATGACTTTCTGCTCGACCAAGGTACATTGCAAACCTTCAAATCAATAAGCCATCTGCCATCATCCAACATTAAAATATCAATGGAAAGTCAACATTTACATTTGATTTCATTGCACCAGATAACCCCTCCATTCTACCTAACAGTAAGCTGGGTTAATTCAAGCTCCATGCTAGCAACCATGCCTTCACTCTCGAGAACAAGCAAGAAAGCTAAAGCCCCCAAGTTTCAACATAGCTGTGAGCACGAGCAGGACTCCCAGCTTGTCATTTTCGGATACGTACCCAGTACAGCACATCTGTCCAGCCCTCCATGGTGATGCACTGAAACACCGTGAGCATGGCAAAAGCAAAATTGTCAAAGTTGGTAATGCCGTGCTTAGGTCCCTCCCAGCCCGCCTTGCACTCGGTGCCGTTCTGACACTGCCGCCCGTGGGCAGACTGGGGGGCACACGGAGACGGATCATCTTCCGCAGGTGTATCTTGAAGGAGAGAAGGGGGAGAAAACAGCTGAAGGAAACCGTCTGACGCACTGATAAGCAAGTGAAGGATAGCTGTTTTTAACAAAAGTGTTTTGCAGCGATTTGGACAGATTTCTCAGGAATACACAGGCAACTGCTCACTGTCGCGCTTCACTTTCTCTTTGCAAAAAAATAATAGCCAAGCTGTCAAATTTTATAGTCAAAACTGAGATGAACTTTTTTTTCCAATGCATACCCTCCCGCGAGGAAGAAACCAGGCCTTTCAACATGACAGGGAACATTAGATCAAGCCTATCATGTTTCATTAGGCTGCGTGTCATGGCCAGCGCTTTTCCTACCGCAGTCACCTGGCGTCTGGGTTAATCTTGGAAGTGACTGGCACTGCTGAAGGAGGCTGAGCCCCTGCAGCAGACAGGCTTCAGTGCTCTGCAGACAGCTCGATGTGGCACTGGGCCGCTGCTGAATTACAGCAGAGAGCGTCTGGAGCTCTGCTCTTTTGGCATTTAGATGATGTGTGGCATTTTATCGGTAGCCCAGTGGCACTCAGAAACTCTAAGAATGCTGCTTGATTATCCACCCCTTATTCCACACAGGTGTTTTCAAAGACCTGAGAACCTACACAACAAAGCAAACTAAATGCTTTGGTATTTAAAGAATGCTCCAGAAAACATTTTTATAAGCATGAAAACTGCTGAAACGTGATTTTTTAAAATATACAGATTTCAGATCTTAGTACTACATTTCTAACAGATGCCGGTAGGCATGTATGTGTAGGGGAGCAGGTAATTATGTTTGTTTCTCATCTTATATGGTAAACAATGTAATTTTCCCAAAGCTGCGATTACATTCTGATTCAGTAATATCAGAATTAGATGCTGTAATGTAAATACTTCCAGACAGAATGGAGAGAAATACACCCACTTTAAAGATGCAAACCAGAGTGACAGTTCATTATAGTTCTAGCATCATTTCCAGAAAATGAAATCTGTCAACATTATAAAAGCCGAAAATACTGAACTTCTGAAATAATTTTCTGCTGTACAATATTTTCTTATGAGCTGAACTGGGTCCTAGGCATTAACAGTCTCCACCACATGAGAAATAGCTGCTGTTCAAGATCAATAAATCAAAAGAAAATGAACAGATGGTTAGATGAGTGACAGTGCAATTGAATTATTTTGAAATGTGAATATTT
The DNA here is from genome assembly GCA_013397845.1 of Melanocharis versteri. Classification (NCBI taxonomy): domain Eukaryota; kingdom Metazoa; phylum Chordata; class Aves; order Passeriformes; family Melanocharitidae; genus Melanocharis; species Melanocharis versteri. The sequence goes on from VZTG01007655.1 coordinate 551,280, forward strand.
TTTTCTGCAAATAATTTGAAAGTTCTTTACTGATGGATTTGATGTAAAAAAGTTCCTTCCCATTAATATAATTGTATTTTCTTTCTGGTGGCACTTCTAACCACAGTTGCAGACTGTGATTAAAAAAAAAAGTACTGCCCTGAATTATATATTCCTTTACAACGATGCTGGTTTAAAACAAAGATGCATTTTTGTATAAAATTAATAATAAAATATATGAGCTTTTCATTTCTGTGTTGCCACCTCTTGTGTAGCTCAGTCTGCAGTGGTGAAATTGTGAAATCCCTAGGAAGTACCCAAGCAGTGAGCAACAGGCACCTGTCTCCTGTGCCAGAAGAAATGCTCTATTACACGTGGGAAAAGGCTCCTTCTGAAAATCTTTGTACGTTTTTGTGGGTTCCCCTTACCTATCAGTCCCCCTTGCACGTGGTAGCAGGTCTTGTGCATCTTCCCCATGAATAACTCCAGTCCAATGATGGCATAGATGATAATGACAAACAGCACCAGCAGGGCAATATGCAACAAAGGGACCATGGCCTTGATAATTGAATTTAAGACCACCTGGAGACCTGCAGAGAGAACAGAAGGAAGCACTTATCAGCAAGAGAACAAAACTCAGAGAGGCTATAAATTGCACAGTAGTGTTTCAGTTTCATTTTGTTCCCCCTCACCTGAACTCATTATCTTGATGATGTCAAGACGTACATTTACAGATTACCTCCCCCCAGAAGATCCCCAATATTGCAAGAATTTACCACTGCTGCCCAGATCACAGGCCAAGGTGAAGCAGGTATAACCTTACCTGTCACCAAATACCCGCTTCCCAAGGAGGGAATATATCAGCTAGCTTGCTTATTCTTGACAAACAGGCCTAAGGTGATGCACACGTGGTACTGAGGGGAGTTAAAGCACGAGAAAAACAAAAAACAACCAGGCCTGAAGAGGGACAGGAACCACAGTACACGCACGAGGGCAAATTCTGGGGTGCAGAGATGCACTCTGGAGCATGGGGAGAGGTGGCAAACTGAAGCCGTGTCCCTACTCTGATGCTGGGTTCTTCCAGAAGTCAAACCAGCCCCAGGCAGAGCCCGAGCTGCTCAAGAACCACCAAACCCATAACTGAGTGAGACTCCCAGCTCTCTTAGGTTCTTCCTGGCTCCACATCCACCTCATCTAACTTCAGTTTCAACAGAGGGTCAGAACCAGCAGTGCTGGTTTTGTCCCAAGATTTATGGAGCACCTTTTAGCAGAGGTTGCCCAGAAATGGGTATGAGCAAAATATTATTACATGATTGTTAAGGTATGAGACTGTTGAAAGTCCTAATCATGAGCAAGACAAACATTCCCAGAACGGCCCAGGGAAGGTGACTTGTAGCCAAGTTCTCTAAATCACTAAGCAGCTGTACCCTCAGATGCACTTGACTCAAGCTGCAGATTCATGTGCCTCCCTCTGTCTCCTTCCCCTCATTTTGTAAAACCAGAATAATAATGCCAGCCTCGTAAGCCTTTAGTAAGGATTTGCATTTACGAAGATCTTAAAGTTATCACTTTGAGTAGGAATGATGGCAACCACTGTCACTGGCAAGTTATTAATGATGGAAGTATTGAGAGACCTCTAGAACTCTATAGTCTACAAATAGCCAGATCAGAACAATTACAAGCTCATGATTTTGCAATGACTGAGAGCCAGAAGTCATTAATGTCTCCTGCAAATGCTGTCATCTCCTCAGAGAAGTTGGTATTAGCTGTGATTTTTGAAAAATGTGATTCATGAGTTGTAAATGTCTGTTATACATCTGCCAAGAGAGCTTGTGATAACTAATAACTTCTAAAATCTATCATCTAAGATCTTAGACTTCTTTTTTTTTTTAAAACTAATTTAAATACTTTCTAATGAGGATGACACATCTCTTGACAAGCACTTTCCCTTGTAGGCAATCCACTTGTCAGCTCACAGCTAAGGCTGAGACTGCCTTTGCTCCACAGCCATGATGGAACACATTAGAAGCAACCAAATGTGGCATCAGCTGCCTGCCTAGCAGCATCCCTCACTGCCTGCTAGCAAATAGCGGCTGGATTCTAACACCCCTCAGATGTCAGGACATTTTTTCAGGTGTCTACAGGCGGTCTGGTCACCTGTTATCAGTTATCTATCCAAAGGATATGCTACTATCCAAAGGCGGTGACATTCAGCATGAAACATTCTGGATTTCACAGAGGCTCTTACAGGACCAAAACATCCTGTACAAGAGTGGGCCACTCTGCTTGCTCAGCTGCCTCTGGGTGCTTTTCTCCATAAGCAATGTCTCTGGGGAAAAAAAGTTGCTGTGCTTACGTGAGGCAGTCAACCTTTCCCTCTAAATGCCCACGTCATTGAGTCTAATTCTAAATATGCACTGAAAATAAGGTGCAGTCAACACCACCATTGCTCCAATTCTATACATCCGTCAGGAATGTTACATTCCTCAGAAAAGTAAAACGATGTCTCACCTTCTCCAAAACGTGGTGCAACAGTACAAGAAAGTTAAAAGACTACAGGCGGCTGCAAACCTGAAAAAAACCCCCACAAACTTTGCAGGTTGAAATACTTGTTGCTTCAAATAAATCTTCATAAAAGCAAATAAAGGCCTACCTTTTCAGTGACTTTGGGAGCCTTGTTAATCCAAAATGTAGCCAAGCTTATGAGGTTAAAAGTTCTAATACCAGGTTTTACATAATTTACCCTTAATTATTAATTTATTTTAACATTCATTGTGGGTTATACCCAGTACTCTTGAGAGGGTACTGAGAACAGACAAAAAGATGAACAAAAACCTCTCTCATTTTAAAAACAGCTTCATTAACACCCACGCCATGAAAGTGCTTCAGCCTTCTACAGATGTCCAGAGAAGATAATATCTGCACAAAGCAATGCCCTTTGTGTTAACAAATCAGTGTTTGTAGAAACAAAGGTCTGCATCATACACTTGACATGATGTTTAGATGGTCGAGGGGAACACGTACCACCAGGAGATGTACAGGACCTTCAGCCAGCTTAATTAGGGAAAAGTTTCTTGAGGGTATTAAGCCAACTTTGAAGAGGACACGAGGTACTGAATGCTGTTAGCATGAACTGATGTGTGTGCTGCGCAGTATCCTTTCAGGGCAGCCTGTTTTTAAATCCAGATGATTCCAATAATTAGCAAACTTAAATACGTTACCATCAAAGTATCCAGAGAGTTTCTGAAAGCTAAAAAAACACTGACTATGCAGCGACTTTAGAAACGGCCTCAGGAGATGTAATGGATGCTGCTTGCAGAAAGGCAAGAGATCCATGCACATCACCAGGCTCCCCACGTTGCTGTCGAGCTTATTGCTGCAACACAGCTGCTGCCTGCAAATTGCTTTATTCTGTCAGGGAGCAGCTTGCAACACAAAGAGCAGCTGCAAGGAATGGCACGAGGAACCATGCCCGGAGAGTTGGAAAACTCCCTGTACTGGCAAGGGGGAGAGCAGGGAGAGCGGGTGAGGGGGGATTAAAGGACTGGGGAAGAGCCGTGGGTAGGTGGAACAGAGTCACTTTTCTGATAAAAACCTCACACGCTTCAAAACACATCAAATCTGTGCTCTGAAACCCCAGAGATGCAGAGTAAATTTCTGATCAGAGTAAATCAAGGCGAACCACCCCCTTATAAGCAGTCACAAAGACTTTTCTAACCAGTGGTGAGAACTCAACACTCTTTTAGGGGCTCTTTCTCTGTGCAGACGAAGAAAAGAGAGTTCAGCTCATAAAAGAATGATTTCTCTGTCCCAATTCATGCATGCTCAATCTTTGCATGGTGCAATGCATAGGTATCACCCCACATGGGTGTTCACACCATTGCACGTCTTTGGCATTTTTTTCTCACTTGTGGAGGTAAGGCTTGCACTCTTAGCAATGAGCTGTGCATAATTAATCATTATTAAAGCAGAGTGCCTGGTGACCTGATCAGACTGCAGAGCTGGCCTCTGGATTTAAAGGAGGTGATGCCAATAACTGCTTTCTTCAGCAGAGCCAAGTTTTTGCAGTGCTGTTTGCAGCGGCTGGCAATGTCAGCACTGGCCAACCATAAACACAGGGTCTTGAACTTAAGTCCTGAGAAGTAAATATAAAAGTAAATGGTTTTCAAATATTTGGCATTCTAAATCTACTTATTCATGTGCTAGGCTCTCTCCAGACATCTGTTAAGGTGCAGCATCTGCCTTGAGGAGCTCACTCCAGGCTGGACACAGAGAACTGCACAGGGATTAGGGAAAACGCAACGAAAGGGATTGTTTGCACTTTTTCAGCCCACGCTTTTCATCTGTTAATAATTGAAGATCTTAAACAACCCTTAGTATTTATTTTAAAAGCACTTCAGTTTACCTTTAAAAGAATCCTCTTGGCTGCGTTCTGTTGGCTGACACTGATTCCATAAATGTTTCAGCAAGCAAACCACGTTAATGCCATTCCCTGGGCTCACAGAATTTAGCATTTATTTATACCGATAAAACATTTTAAATATTTATTACATGGGAAAAACATTGCTTTTTATACCAGGTCAAGCCCTTTTTAGCCTCTAGAGGACTGCATTAACCCAAAAGTTTAGAGTACAACTGGGAAGAAGAAGGACTAGGGAAGAACGAAGGAAAAAAGCTTGTATCAAGTAACGTTGATCTTTCTCAAAGCTGTGGGAAATGCACTTTTAAGGCTGTTGCAGGTGTTTTAGAGCTATTATATGATGCTGTGTTCTTCTCTCAGGAAGATGATGAGAGGGGCTGGTTGCTGTCTCATCGATTCAGGCAGTTATTGAAGAATGTGCTTTATCTTTGAGCATGTAAGTGTCTGCACCTAAAGCAATGGGATTACCTACATATCCCCTTGTGTACTTACAAGCTTTTTTGGATTTCAACCAATGTTTAGCAAGATGGCACAAGAAAAAGACCCAGCTTCTAAAATGCACTTGGCATTGTTGCATTGTGGAACATATCCAAGGAAATTAATGGTATGTTTGCTAATACAGAATTCCTCTCAAGAAAGACATGCCTATAACAAGTAAGGCGATTCTTAGAAACACCCAACTTGCCTCTTTTTCAAGACCGTGAACTTTCAGACCCGAAAAAATCTTCTTTCTGGGACTGATTCTGCCAGATGTTTTTCTCAAAAACATAATATCTCTTCTTTGTTGCACAGTGGTGTTCGTAAATTCCCAGTTAATTAATGCGTGAGTGCCCAATCACCTCACATTTCCCTCCCTTTTCCCCTTAGGTTTCCTTTCCTTTTGTCCCCCTCATGTTTCCTGCGCTTTTATCTCTTTTCCCACCCTTTTTCCTCTCCTTCTTCCTCACATTTCCTGGCCTTTTTTCTCTCCTTTTTCACCTCACATTTCCTGCCCTTTTTCCTCTCTCCTTTTTCACCTCATGTTTCCCGCCCTTTTCCACCTCACATTTCCCGCCGTTTTTCACCTCACGTTTCCCGCCGTTTTTCACCTCACGTTTTCCGCCATTTTTGCTCTCTCTTTCTCTGCCCTTTCCCCCTCTATTTAAGTACTTAAAACGTTAGGAAAAGGAGGATTTTCCTTGAATTTAAACCCTTAAAACCAAGGGAAAACAGGGATTCCCTTGCAATTTTAATCTCAGGATGATGAAAATGGAGGATTTTCCCTCAACTCAAACTCAAAAAATGGCATCATAAAGGTTTTCCCTTTCCATTTAAGCCAGAAAATAACAATTCCCCATCAACTGATACCCTTAAATCATGGAAAATGTAGGTTTTCCTTCAACTCATACCCTTAAAATCATAGGCGAAGGGGGATGCCCTCCAATTTAAACACAGACAACAATGAAAAAGGAGACTTTCCCCTCCATTTAAACCCCTTTTCCACCAAACACCTCTTTTTTTCTGGGGTCACTGGGATGCAGTAGGGAGGGACTGGGATGGGACTGAGGGCACTTGGGAGGGACTAAAGGCACTGGGATGGGACTGGGAAGATGAAATCCGAAAGAGAAAGAAGAAGGATCTTCCCTGCGCCGCCCGGCGCTGCCCCACCTGCTCAGGTGCGCTGCTCCCCTCTGCTGCGCTGCCCTGCGGCACAGGGCTCGTCCCTCTGCACATCCCGAGCGATGCTCCTGAGCAGCCAGGTGCTCCCCCTGCTCCTGCGAGTGCTGTCACTGCTGTCCTCCGAGAGATCCCCGGGATCACCCACTGCAGGAGGTACAGGAACCCCCCTGAGAGCAGCCCTCAGCGGGGTCTGTCCCTCCTCACCCTCACTGACCGCACCTGGGGCTGCCCTGCCCCTCCTCACCCTCACTGACCGCACCTGGGGCTGCCCCACCCCTCTTCATCTTCACTGACCGCACCTGGGGCTGTCCCAACTCTCCTCATCCTCACTGACCGCACCTGGGGCTGCCCCAATCCTCCTCACCCTCACTGACCGCACCTGGGGCTGCCCTGCCCCTCCTCATCCTCACTGACCACACCTGGGGCTATGATTTCTTAACTTCCCAAAGGCTTTTTAGATCTTATCCTGACCATCAACATTACAATTTGTTTTATTTGCAAGGACACTCAGTAATCAGGAGCCCTGCTCTTGAAGCAGTCAATGCACTTTTCGGAGCTCTTTGAGGATTAGAAGTGCCATGGCAATTATCAGGAGCTAGCAGCTTTTGTCAAAGTGACATCACATAGGTGACACTCCTCAAGCAGTGTGTTTAGACACCCAAGCACTGCACCTTTCAGTTTTAGCCATCCCTTCATCTGAGCTCATTTTCTGGGCTCAGATTTCTCCCTGCTACCTGCTTTGGAAGTGATGTGCCGTGGCTGAGTTCCGCAGGCAAAGCCTAAAATATTCTTAAGACGTTGGTCTCAGAACTAACATTTGGGCCTTGCCAAGCAGAGTCCTCTCTCACAGTTTTCACATGTCTTCAATTTTGGGTCAAACTTAGTTTGCTGGACAGGGCATTTTCCTGTTCTCATCATATTAGTAGTCCAGGCCTTCAGAGAAAGCATATCCTGAGCCCATTGGTTTTGCAGGGATATATTTTGCCTACACCACGGAGTTGCCTGAACCAGGAGTATGAGCAGGCACAGCCTCATATAAATGACCTAGAAGTGAGCAGGAATGAAAGGGAAAAGAGAGGACCATCCCTCCCCTGCCTCCCTATACACACAAAAAAATACATTTTCGTACTTCAGCCAGTGCCAGGGGTGTGGGAAGCAATTCTTTTCCTGCTAATACAATCCAGAAGAAAACTACTACTTTGTGCAAGCAAGGAGGAAGCAGGGGAGGATTTGTGACTCAGCACAGGGCCTGAGTCAGAGCACTTCTGGGAAGCACTGAAGTGGTAGAGCTGATGCACCATCCCCAGCCACGAGCAAGGTCTACCCACAAATCACATTTATTTCTGATGATACACCAAGAGACTGCCACTACAGTTCTATTTCCAAAGCACAAGCAATATAACCAGTAATCTTCCCCAAAGTGGATGTTTATCACTTCATAAATGTAGACGTTGGCTAAGAAAATTGAAAAATATTAAATATTCATAAATATGAAAGGTTTTATAGCAATTTCAAAGGAAGCCTGGCAAACAACAGACAGTTTTAGCACAAAAAGGTCCACAGTCATGGCAAGATATCTTAGATAAGTACATCTACAATGATTTGTGAGAAAAAATATTGAGGACTTTCTTCACCAGCGTTGCAAAGGGAACTCATATGACACAGTTCATTTAAGGACAGCTGTACAATAGCAATTTGGGGAGGTAGTCTTTTTCTGTCTTGCTGGATTCTCAAAATATTAGCGGCAGATTGCTAGATAAAGTAAATTCTGTGGGTGTAGTGCAGCATTCTTGGGGCTGCAGATGTCATTTCTATTTCAAGAATAATAGGGAAGGTCTTGGAATAGTAAGGAAAGACACAACACAGGACAGAAAACTAGTTGATGTGAAAAGAAATAGGAAAGAAAATTTTCAAGCTGCAGGGTGACTATTTTGGAGTAGGCAATGCCATTTAAACATATACAAGCACTCAATTCAAAACCACGTGCTGTAAAAAATAGAAAAAAGAAAGTTTTGGCATCTACTCACGTTCTCATTCCTGTGTTTTCAAACCACGTCTTCATTGACTTCTCAAACCAAAATACTCACACGCAAGGAGATTTATACAAATGGGCATGTGAACAGGAACACAATTGTTTTATGTTTGCCAAGTCTTGCAATACCACCC